>JAOQMR010000003.1:25459323-25486059 GCA_027563865.1 Erythroxylum pelleterianum | reverse complement strand
GCTAGAGAAGGTTCATACAGATGATAATGGTGCTGACATGATGACTAAAGCATTGCCGAAGGAGAAGCTTGAGACTTATTGCTTGATAGCCAGTATGGCTACGTCCTCCACTTAGTCGTGAGGGGGAGATTTGTTGGGTTTTGGGTCACTTCTAAATGGAGCCCAAAGCCTAACATATAAAAGGGTGTTTTAAACCCTAAAGGAAAAAAAATATGTAGAGAGTTAGTTTCAGCCGGAAGAGAAGAGAGAGGGAAGAGAGAGAAAGAAGAAAATTTTCGTTTTTTCTCCAACTTTGTGCAGTAATCTTCCAACCTCAATCGCATGGTGATTTTTTGTTCGATCGACCTGAAATTTTAACTAGAGGTTCCTCTCTTATTGTTCTTCATTCTGAACGGTGGAAATTGGATTTGGAGGTCTCCAAGGTGCCCTGATCTTCAGTCGAAGTTCCTGTGATTTTAAGGGTGATATTGTTCTCAACTCTTAGATTCTTTCATCTTGTTGATGATTATTGTTGTATTTTGAGTTGAGTGGTGACTCTAGTTATATCTAGAGGTGAAAAACTTGTAAGTTGATTGATGATAGTGGAGTTTTTCTTTACTAGACTAGGTCCCGTGGTTTTTCTTTTCTCACATTGAGGGAGGTTTTTCACGTAAAAATTACCTGTGTTATTTATTTCTTGTTGCTTAATTTTTGTGCACATTGGTGAGTTTGTTGGCTGTTGTTTTTCGATTAGTTGTGGTTGTTCACACAGGGAAAGATTTATTGGTTCTGGTTTGTTACCTCTGCGTGACTGACACCTTCTTTCTTAACAGCAACTAGAAAGCAACAAATTTATCTTTCTTCTACCACTCTAGGAATTCTGCTTAAGGAAATGAGATAGTAGACTAAAGTAGTCATATTTGCTTAGCCTATCAATGACCATTATGTTTACTAACTACCCATTCAATTTACGCAAGTCTTCCATAAAATCTATATTCACACCTATTCACACTTTATCAATGCGTAAATCAAGCCAAATGCATTACAAGACACTCATAGTGTCCCTCCTCGTGAGTTTTTGGATATGCACTCTTAGTTAGTGATGGCTAACCCTCAAATCCAATTATGAAAAGTAATCAACTCCATTTAATTCATTTAATCACTTTTCAATTAAGGGTATAGGAAAAGGGACTTACACTCTCTTGGATCATCCACTGCTTTGATCTATCATCGACCAACTTTGGCAGAACTTCTTTTGCACTTTAACATATTTGTAGAATCTCAAATTTATTGCATAAGATCCCTCACCCAACAATGGCCCATATCTCATCCATTTCTTTGTTACTAGTGATTCTAGTAACCCCTCTCTATTGTGTTTGTTGTTGAATGCTAACTATGGTTTAAGAAGAATTCGTATTAAGTTCTTTTGTGAAATTGATGACACTCCTTGTTGGTTCATTCTTATATTATTTTTCCTCATTCCCCTATCCAACTGTGAAACATTTATTTTTTTTATTTGTTGCCAAGACATATACTTGTACATTTCTTAGACTTTAAATTTAAATGTACATGCAGTGCTTGATTTGATTTCTTTTAAGAACAAACTCACCAAATAGAGCTTGAGCACCACCAATTTATGTAACAAGAAATCAAACCGGCACAATACTCATTCAGTGTCTCTAATTACTTTAGTTCCTTCAATTCACTAATAAGGTCTTCAAAAGTTGATTCCTTAAGCCTTGTTCTGATGCTAATATATATTCTCCCAATCAGGAGTCTCTATGGTCAATTTATTTATCAGGTATAAGTGATACCAATTCAATATCTCTCCTTACAAATGCATCACCCCATGCTCACTTTAACTTATATTTAGTGTTCTATCTAAATTAAAGAATTGTTCACTCTTAAAAATCAAACTTCACAGTCCTTCTTCTGTAAAGACTGAAAATCTAATCTTGATACATCTTCTTTATATGTGGTATTTGTCTTTATATTAAGAATTACCAAATCCTGTTTCAAGCATCTGTCTATCTTCTTCTTCCACAATCCAACTCATTTGGCCAATTTTGTTGATGTAATTGTAATATTCATTCTTTCAGATCTTGAATGCTCCCTTCTATGCTTAATTCCTTATATTGTTGATGCAATTTGTTTTTATATTGTTGGTCACATGTCATTCGTGGACACTGAATCCTGAAGTCATTTCAGCAAAATTTATGGTTTCTCCTTTCTTCCATGAGAAAAACATAATATAACACCATGAGGGAGTAAGGGACCCCTAATTATTATTTAAAATATATTAAAACGGAGAATATAATATTCTTGGTTACAATTTGAAGGATCCATGAGCCTACACATTTGACTAAAAGAACCTGACCATAACTGATCTCAAAAGAACCTGACAAATCCTAAGATATGCTATAATGATCAACCTATCACATGGGCTGGAACATCCTGAATATTTACTGGTGCGAACTTGCTAAGGATAACATGGAACAGCTGTTAATTCATACCTCAGAGAGATTTCATAAGGAACAAAAAGTACTGCATGGACAAGGATACTGCATAATTTGGCTACCTCATCTGCAAAATTTGATCTTTTGTATGTATGGCTCGAAATAATTGATTTTTCAAACTGAAAAATCGCTGCTGCTCCACTCCCATATAACTTTACAAGGTTGTCTTGTACTATCATTTTCTGGAAGATCATCTTCCTGGAGTTGTTCCCTCTTAAAGACAGCAATCTGACTAGCAAACCCTGGTTCCACATCTGCAGAACCGCCAACCCCACTGAATTCTACACTATAATTGTGTCTTCTGGCTAATTCAGAGGCCCAATTATTAAACTCCTCTCTCGTCCACTCAAACTTATGGTCGTGATTTCGGAACTTGCAAGACTGTGACTGGGATTTATCATCTGGATCTTCTTGGCTGCTTAGAGCAGATTTTTGCAGGATCACATTGTATTCGTAGTTTGGGGTTGAAATAATAAGAACTTTTGGACGAAAGTAACTCAATGCAACATCGCCAAACAGTGAGGCCTGGTCTTCCTCCATATGCTCAATCACCTGCAACACACGGGGAAAAAGAAAGTTGAAATTTTTAGAAAATTCAACCAGAATAAAAACTTTGGCTGAATATCAAACAACCCAGGAAGGGAAATTGACACACCTCTAAGCAGGTACCAATATTGAATCCACATAATCGAGAATCCATGTCTGTGATTGAACCATCATATAGAGCAGCACATTTTACACCCATAATTGACTTTGTGCTCAATTTTGTATGAAGTATCTGCAAGTGGAACAAATCAATGAGTATAGTCAAGACAAGGGTGCAGCCAAAAGGCAAAGAAGAACTACGGTGAAAACAAATAGAATAGGTGAATGCAAACCTCTAATAATGCCAAAAGAAAAAACAACTAGCTCAGATAGTAATCAAGAAATTAAGCAGAAATAGAGCCTACAATTAAGCAGAAATAGAGCCTACAAACAGAACACTTGAAGTAATGATGTCCCATCACAAATAAATACAGAACACTACTAAAGATCAAAACATACTCGATTCTACATTTTTTTAAAGTTTGCTTTCAGAAATTAATTAAAAAAAAAGGATCTAGCAGTTTCCAGTTAACACTAGTAAATAAATATCAAACAGATGATATCACAAACCTTTGCAGCACGGCTAAGGCTCTTTTGTGATATGTCAACACCAACGACTTTTTCCAGAGAAGTTGGGTAATCTAATAAGGAATCCAATAGACTTCCAGAGCCACAACCAAAGTCAATCTGGAAAGAGAGAGAGAGAGGGAGAGAGAGGGCGAGAGGATATGGAAGAAGAAAATAAACATAAACGAGAACAAGAAAAGAGATCAAATCACAAAGTCAGTATATGATATTAACACTTACATTTAGAGATAAAGAATCCTTCATACATACCAGAGTAGTAGCACAAGAATTTCTAATGTGCTCCAATGCATATTCCACCCGTTGTCTTGAAAGTGGAGGGCTGAAGAAAGCTTGCTCCATTCTCTCTTCTGGAGGTTCTGTTACGCGTAACAAGGTTACAGAGTAGTCCAAATGGCAAGCATCTGTAACAAACATGAACAAATGCATGCATTGTTACTTGGCCTCAGGACCAAAAAACATTTTTCATTTGATATTTGTGCTGGGATTAATTAAAGAAAGTTGAACACAAACTCTCTCTGGTGACCAAGGAAAGCAATTAACTTCAGTTTTACACAATTACAAATTCCATCCCACTGATAATAAGTAAAGGACATATAGAAGCAGAAACATCAGGTTAAATGGGGAATGCAACTTACTTGAAGATAACAACGGCAGAATTCTTGCTGGTTCCTCAGCTGCAGCTAAAATAATTTCTTGAGGGGGCAAATCCGAAATAATAGAATTAGACTGACCAACTGACATTTGGGACAAAACTGTCTCTAGTGGAGAAATCACCGCTCCAGTACCCGTCTCAAATTCAAACTCGTCCTTATTTTCAAGTTGTTCTTTCTTATGTCCTGCTACTAGATATATAACGTAAGATATACACAACAAAGATCCAGTTGATGGATTCACACCAGAATCTGAACCTTCTGAATCAAATGAACAAAAAACTTGTGCAGGTGAAGAATTCATGCTGTTAAAATCCTTCAATTCAAGCAATTGGCCTCCTTTTCCCCCCTTGAACGATGGACAAGAGATAAATTCCTTAAGGAAACAATCCAGATAAAACCGGATGTTGAATTGATCAGCATAAAAGTTTAACTTCTCTAGAGGCATTTTTATGTCATTAAAATATGCATTTAACCATGCAAGAATTTTCAGAGAAGCATTGTGAGTAGCATCACTCTGCTTCTTGTAACTCTCTTTAGGAAAGCACTCGATTATCAATTCCTGAAACTTGGAAAATATTTTTACTTCACATCTAAAGGTGCCTTCTGATCCCTCTGGTTCTCCATCACCAGCGACATTATCTCTTTCATTAGCATACTCCAACTCTTCAGCTGCCTCAGCAACCCTCAACTTCTTAGGTGATCTTAATGTCTTACAAGATGCCTTTAAAGGTACACTTGTAGTAGAGAAGACAGGTTCAGATAACCTGTGATGACGGCAGAAAGTGCAAAGGATTTCTCTGGGAAAGGACCCCCTCCAATTTGTTTTAGTGGTGAACCCAAAGGGCAAGTCTGCTGCAAGAATTGCTTCTCTGGAGAGCTTATATATTCCACTTGGTGTCTTACTAATAAGCATCCTGCATAAGCCCATCAAGATACTGTAAAGGGAGAAAAACTGGGTTCATGAAATAATGAAAGAAGAACACTTGAGAAGCAGTTTATAAATCATATAGCACAGACAACCAAATCCAGGAGATAAGAAACCTTCAATAACCTAACATTTCAAGTAAAAACTTACTAATTGATACATTCCCAATGTACCATTAGATTGTCTTCAATGCTTATTTTTAGATCAAGCATTTCTGACGATAGGAAACACTAAAGAAGTATATTAAAGGTATGTGATAGAAACCACGGTGTGGGAGAATAACAAGATGGGAAAAGTAAAACTTCAATATACATGAAGTGAAAAGAGACCTGTAATATGATTGCAGAGACAAATCCTCATAGAAAAGGTCTTTAGACCTCCACGTGTATCCAATGGATGCCATAATTGCATCCCCATATACATTTTGTCCACATAAGTAGCTTGCCCTTGCATTTACAGATCCTTCAAAATGAATCTTCTCATTCGTAGGATCAGATAGCAAATCCAATAGGTATGATTCAGGAGCGGCAAAGTACAATCTTGTCTCAGAAGATGCTTTACCAATAGTCCTGTTGAGAAGAAAGCAATAATTCCATAAAGCAGAACAAATATGCATAAGAGCTCCATTTCACACAAATACACAGGTCTTCTTGCACTCCCCTTCCCAAAAATCTACACATACCTTGAGAGCAGAATTTTGCTGGCATCTGAGAAACCAAATATTTTAGCAATGTCATCCAAATAGTATCCAGCTGAGGATATCTTAAGAGTAACTGGTTCAATGGGTTTATCCAAAGCAGATGGAATATCAATAGCTTGGACAAATATGTCTTCTGGGGCACAAGGCTGTGGAATTTCTAGTAACCCTACAATCTCACAACAGTATGGATTTTGTTTCAGAACTGTAAGTTCTCCCTTGGGAGTAGTAACAGATCCAGATAAATTTGCAGCAGCTCTTAGTACAAATGGCAAAGCCAAGAAAGGGTCCGATTCCACCTTCGGGTTGAGTAATTTGCATAGGTTACTCAATTTTGCATCACAGATAGTAATGACTGAAGCAGGAAGAGAGCCATAAAGATCACCACGTCTCCGCAAACTGGCTTTAATGTGACCACTTAAAGGATGAAGCGATGAAAGAAACTATTGCCAAGGGAAAAACATAGAGGGCAAGAGGTTAGATAGGTAAGAGAACAATTTCATGTGATGCAATAGGTAGCAAACAAACATACTGCAATGTAAGTGTACTTTTAATTTCATGACAACTAACATTCTACATCTCTAACAGATTGTCATACATGAGAATTGAATAGACTAAGAGGTCATGAAACTTTAGAAGTGGCATAGAACTAGTGCCAAAGGTGGGAGGGAAATTTTCAAATTCCTATATGCATTCAATCATACAGAAATCACCATTAAGTACCATGGCTAAACTTACAAATTAGCCTTGTAACAAAAGAATCCAAAATGAGGTAACGGGTCATCTTTCAAGGAAAACAGAAAAACCTATTTCATACATAGTGCATTTCTAGGAAACTTCTGTATCAGGCCATATAACTTTCCCTAAGTATAATGTGATCATTATGATGACACCAACAAGATAATCAACTAATGTCCTGAGTTCATGAGAACCTAGGCATTCATCTATTTCTATTCTTTTCTTGTCTTTTGCCATAGACAACCTCATTTAGATTTTAAAAGAGGTTATGAACCAGCAAGAATCAACCCATTAATCTCAAAAAAAAAGAATCAACCCATACAGTACAAATAAATATCGTTGAAAATCGTACATGATCCAGAAAGCACCAACCTCATCTGAAAACACATATGAGATGCGATCACTTAATGCATGCCACAAATCCTGCTCAGTTGGATTACCAGCCATAGGACAGATGCCTAACTGCAGCAGAAATACATAAATAAACAATTTTAACAGAAAAAGGTGAAATTTTGCTTTATTTGACAGTTTAAAGCATTTGCATTTTATGGTTTCACATGTTCAGACCATAGTATTATAAATCTATCTCTAATTTTCTAATGCTAAAGTACTTAAGATGGGAATAAGAAATGTAGGGAAAACTAAAGTACTTAAAATAAAACAAAATTAGTGAGCATTGAATAATAACATTTCTTTCTTGAGGACCAGCTTTCATCCCTGGATCAGGATGTTAAATTTTTCTTGAGATTCATTTCTGTTACAACTCCTTTTTGGGAAGGGAAAATTTTATAATATCAAAACAAAACCCTGTGCAGCCAATTTTTCATAGAGAATTTTGTTTCAGCTTGAATGATATCATTTGAACCACAATTTGCAATATATGAGAAATGGACAAACCAATACAGAAGGTGCAAGAAATTCAGTCTGATTAGGAATAGACGGTAAAAATTTAGGAAGGGAAACTGATGCAGACCTGCTTTAAAGCCACGTCAGCAGCATCTTGCTCGGCATCCTTCTTCTTTTTAAACATCTCAGACACAACAACAAATTCAGGGAGCTCCAACCTGCAGCGATATAGAGAGGGCCCCTTCTGTGGAATTGCCAACCCTGGGCATCCATTTTGAGTACATTCCTGAACTTCCTCTACCTTATAGCAAGCCTTGATGCCAAACTTCTGGTATATAATGGCCTTAGGAGTAAGGTTTGTCCTTTTTGTTGCAAGAGCTGTATAACCTTCAGTCCCCATCAGTAATTTCCAGGTGTTCTAGTGAGTATTCAAGTCATTCAAACTGTAACGCTAATTTTCTTCTGCAAATATTAACAGGAACTAAGAATAAGTCATTAAGGCAACCATGGTTTCTAATGAATTTTAAAAATTGCAATATTACTAACTTGTGTTGATAAACAGGCATATTATTATATCTCAACATGTATACTCTAAACGCATAAATAATTAAGGTGAACATAGTAGCAGAACTTAGCAATTGGAAGTTTAAGACTACGATGCTCCTTATATTTAAGGCCATCCAGAGAAAGAATATCAGTTAGTAAAGACGACCATTATTTTTGCCCACTATACAAAGCCAAATTTTACAGAAGATTGTGATAAAGTTCAAAGAATACTGTCCTATGTTCTACAGTCTCAACAATCACTAATTCACAACGTACTAAAGAGAAGCTAGACTTTATAATGCAACGTATTAATCACCGGTCTTTTTTTTGATCGATGATCACCGTTCCTAGTGAGGACGACAATGGCAGAGACAAGGCTCAAAGGCAAAAGCTCATCAGACATAGTATAACACAAACATTTGAAGGACATAGTATAACACAAACATTTGAAGACATTCCAAGAGATGCCTATCCCGCATAAAGCATTCAACTTTTTCAAAAACTTCAAATTTAGGAAATTTATTACTCACGATGCATCAACCTATTTTTGAGTATCGAAATATTTTTCCAAGTCTCCAAATTTCAGCGACGAAACTGAGCAAAACAGAATCAACAGATGACAGCAACTTGAGGAAACAAAGAGGAAGAACTTCAAAACCATAATAAACCCACATTAAGTTAAACTAAGGAAAGTGAAAAGAAGAGGAACAAGATAAAACCAAGAAAAGCTTCACCATGAAAAGCAAAGAATCAAATGGAGTTTCAGAAAACTAGCCTCAAAGACTTCAACAAAGAAGAACAACGGAAAAGGCAAAAGAGAGAGAGAGAGAGTACCTTTCTGAATGAGGGCATGAAATGAAAGTTACGAGATTGCGAGCATATATGGGGTTGGCTCTAGAAATTCCAACTTGCAGTCCAATTTATGTGAGTGTTTGGTATGAGAGAGAGAGAGGAGAGAAAGTATACCGAGTCAGAACACAAAGTTTGAGATTCTGGACAAATGGCCCAAGGAGTTTGTTTCCATTCTTTTTTTAATCCTTAAGAGAAGCACAAATTTTTTTAATTGACATAAAAATATAATCACAATAAAATATAATCACAATTTTATAAATTTAAAAAATTATCCAAAATAGTACCCGGTATTGATCGGTATCGGTACAGTTTTGTTTCAAAACTCAATCCGATACCAAACCCGATACGGTATTCATAACTTT
The DNA here is from genome assembly GCA_027563865.1 of Erythroxylum pelleterianum. NCBI lineage: Eukaryota > Viridiplantae > Streptophyta > Magnoliopsida > Malpighiales > Erythroxylaceae > Erythroxylum > Erythroxylum pelleterianum. Next base: position 25,476,772 of record JAOQMR010000003.1, on the reverse strand, counting down.
GCATAACACTTCCTGATTGACAAGGCTTTAGAGGTGGGATATCAGGTGTTTCATAGTCTAGGTGGGCTATTTATAATTAGCTAATTAAGAATTTTCAAGTGTATTCGTACTAGCAGCGATTGCATCAAAGATATATTCATCAATTCTCTCAAGAGGCTACAATTATCACAAACAAATATATTAATGACAAAGATTATATTTTTGCTATGCTATTATTACTTGTACTTGCTTTGCTATTTTGCCTTAGCTTGGCAGGGAAAAGGCTAAGAGTCCGTAAAACAAAAAAATATGTCAATATGGTCCAAACATACCATATTTAAATTTTATAATAAATAATAAATAAAATAAGAAGAAAAAAAAAGGTCACTTTATTGCAACAAAAAGCCCACACTCAAGCTCCGTTACTTTCGATTCGCTATTCTGATCATGATTTTCCTATTTAATCTTTTTAACATATCTTTTGCATTTTAGGAAATGAATGTTACTCATTTTATCATAAAAAGAACAACTTGTTATTTTTCTTTCCAATTAAATGAATAAATCTAAATATATATGATGATAAAATGTACAAACTTTACTATTTTTGTCATATTGTTGTATTGTATTATATGAAAGTGGTGTGATTTTAACAGATATTGCTGTGCTATGGCAATATCGTTAGCAAAAGAGGGAAAAACAAAGTAGAGTTACTGCATTTGCATTATAAAAGGAGTTTTAAGGGATTGTTTACTTTTACTTCTATTTTTTAATTTTTATTGTAAATTTTAGTTTTATTTTTTGCTTTTAATTCCATTTTTAAATAAAATAAACATTTTATCTTATTTTAGGAACTGTTTGGTTATTAGTGTAAATGTAATTATATTTTTATTACTGATAATAAATATATATTAGATCAATTTTAAGGAAAATTTATTTTTTATCAATAAAGAGTTAAATATTTATGAAAATAAATAATTTAATAAATACTTTTCTTTATAAGTTAATATATGTTTTAAATTATTAAAGCAAATTTATTTAAAATTATTTATTTTGAATATTTTAAAATTTAATTATATTTATTAATAATTATTAAATTAAAATTATTTATTTTTAAAATTAATATTTAAATTAAACGATTCGTGGTTCTAAATAATTAAATATACAATCTAAAGTTAAATTATTCATAAATCTTTATTGATAATTAATATTAAACAATTAAATCATATATTTTTAAATAAAATGTAAAATAAACTTATTTTTATGATTTTTGTAAATTATATCAATCAGAAAAAACCAAAACTAAAAATCAAAATAAAAAATTTAAACAAACATTTCAGTTTTGTGTTTTAGGTCTACATTAGTATCAATTATGCTTCGTGGGCGTGACAGTTGACTTCTATCTTAAGTTTTCTTTGCAGCTGTGGCTTTCCTTAAAAACTGCATTCAGGCTGTCACTTGAACAGTTTTATCCATTCCTCCATATGTGATCCTTACTTACTAAATACTAACAGTGTTTCGTAAAATCAACTAAGAATTATCATTGTCATCGTCATGATCGCATCCAGTTTAAAATCTCGCAGTCTGAAATCAACTAAGAATGCTAACCATAATCCCTTCAGGAAACAAGAAAATGACAGAAGCGGGGCCAATGAGATATTAAAACCCCACAAAACTTCCGCTGAAACAGATTCTATATGGAAGAAAGATCTTCATATATGGTCTTAATGCCTGGCCTCTCAGACACAGACCTTACACATTTTAGAGCTATTCCAAGGACGTCCTTCATTCCTTTCTCAACCACCGGGGTGCCCATTTCAGGTTTTAATGCAGGATCAAAGCACTCTGAAGCAAAACCTTCTGTCACCCTAAGCTGGACCCAATCTGTCAAGTCAACTCGGCCATGTTGTACAGAAATCACATCACCGGCACATTTGCCAGTTATAAGTTCCAGCAGCAGGACTCCAAAGGCATAAACATCCGACTTGAATGATGGAAGTGGTTTCTTGGAAGCAGCCAATTCTGGTGCGCGATAGCCTAAGACTCCAGCATCAAGTATCTGTTCTATGGTGCTAGCCTGAGTCATAAGTCGATGGAGGCAATAGTCTGCAACTCGTGCGTTGAGTTCAGGCCCATCCAACAACACATTTGTTGTTTTGATATTACCATGTGGAACAGCACGGTCAAAATGTAGATAGTTCAGGCCACGTGCTATGTCAACCGCTATTTTCAGCCTCTGAGGCCAGGTTAATGGCGGCCCTTTTCTCCCCGGTCGATCTGAAAATTGTGATTGCAAGAAGTGAAGTTGAAGAATTCCTAGGTTGCATAGTCTGATGATCCCATTGCCCATGAATGCATAAACAAAAGATAATGGCACAGGGGCACATCAAATGTGGAAATGCAGTAAGAAAGGTTGTCATGGGACTCCACTCAATGAAACAGATCAATCTTAAAATCAATAGCAAAAAATGGTGTCCTTCACCTCTCCGATTGGTGTTAGTTAAACATTAATCAACTCAAAAAATTTAGAAAACCTTGCATTAAACCAAATTAGCTAATCAATTTAAACCAAAAAGCACTAAAATCGCTTCATCATTATGCATCACATGACAAAGTTAATTGAAATGCATACAGCAGAGTGTAACTTTAGCTCATGCACTTTGGATAACAGATACTCCTACAATACAAAACCAGTTATTTCCAGAATGAGCTTTTGCTTTGGTCACGTATCGACAGATAACTCAGATGCAGCCAGAACTTTTGACATGTGTAAAGAATGGCCTGCGGTGTTGGCCGCTAACATGTACTCTTTGGCATAAATTTTAGTGGACAGGCCTCTACATGTAAGCAGATAACTCCAAAGTAATTTTATCTTTAATTTCTCTCTTTTCGTATTTGGTTGTCTAGATATTAATGCGGATATTTACAACTATCTAATGAATCCAAAACCTTAAAAATGTCAAGAACTTACCATACAGAAAGCTTGCAAGACTTCCAGGTGAGATATAGTCTGAAAGAATGAGATTCTCATGCTGTGTTGGCCCCCAGTAATATCCTCTCAATGCCACCACATTTGGATGCCTGATATTTGCAAATTTTTTAGCCTCCTTAGAAAACTCTTTTTTCTGTTTGGCCACCCCTTCCTTCAACCATTTCACAGTTATGAAGATTCCATTATCAAGTGTTGCCCTATAAGAAGTTCCATGACTGCTCCTCCCTAGTACTACAGCTGGGGCCCTTGACAGCTCCTCGGGTGTCAATATTATTGTATCGTCAAGAAAATGCAGCTCTCCCACCAATTGGTCTGGTGAACCCACATCAAGTTTCGCAAGGGTTTCAGCAGCAAATGAATCCTGAGACTCTGGCGACCAAGATAACTGGCTATGCTTTGATGGTGAGAAGCCACTTACTGCAGCCATTTTCTTATCAGGACTGATAACCTCAGATGATGATCCTTTTCGTGATGCTACAAGATCCTCAGTCGAAACAATCAAGGCACCTCCACTTGTTCTACTCACACTGGATGGATTTGTGGGAGTGTGCCTGTTGATATCTTTACTTGTCACAGGATCAGAAGAGGGTCTCTTTGATAAGAGAATGTAGCCTATGAAGACAGCAAGCATTATAAGAACAATCACTGCAATCACACAACAAACTATGATTACCACCTTGACAGCAGTATTGATTGGTTTCCTCCTAGATTTTTCAGCTGGAGAATTGCTATCTCCAGCAGGACCACTGAGGAGACTTAGTCTACTGTTTCCAGGGTAGAAAGAAGTTTTAGGGAACCTTCTCAAATTTTCTGGTACGATTCCAGAGAGATCATTATAAGAAACATTAAAGTTCGCAAGGGTGTTAGACAAATTGAATGGTAAAGGACCTGTGAAATGATTTTGGGATAAATCTAAAAAGGTTATTGAGCTCATGTCAGCCATGGAAGTTGGAAGGGAACCAGATATATTATTGCCTTCAAGATTTAGCATTTGAAGTCCAGGTAATGATGCAAATTCATCAGGGAAATAGCTACTTAGTTGATTACGGGAAAGATCAAGAATTTGAAGGTTGGATTTATTGCTTGAAGGAGGAGAAAATTCAATAGAACCTCGAAGTAAATTACTCCCAAGGTAGAGTTCTTCCAAGGTAGGTAAAGTTAACAAATCTGCCAGTAGAGGACCAGCTATTTGATTGGAACTGAGATCTAGGACTCTAAGCTTTGAAGACTGTGTAATAACTTTAGGGAGAAAGCTACTGAGAGAATTGTGGGAGAGATTAAGATAATTTAGACGCAAAAGTTGGAAGGTCACTTCAGGTATTGGCCCCGTCAGCTGGTTTTGGCTGAGATCAAGATATTCAATAGTTTCCCACTTGGAAATTTTGGTTATATTTCCTTTAAATTGATTGTTTGATAGATCAAGCACAGCACAGCTTCCAGTCAGTAAGGGAAGTCCATCCATGAGTGCATTTGAAGACAGGTTGAGGAGACGTAGAGTTGTTGACATGACCATACTTACAGGCCCTGAAAGAGAATACTATGACGTTAAGTGACATGCTAAACCAAGTTACCGAATTAATTTATGCTGCTAAATGAGAATAAATTCAAAACAACTAGGATACCACGTAGAGAAATAATAGCTAAAGCAAAAATTGAACCACTACCTGAGAGATTATTAGCACTCAAGTCGAGCTCGGTCAAAGGAAGAGAATCTCCTTTCAATAGGTCATTGGGAATAAACCCTGAGAACCTGTTGTTACTCAATCTAAGGACCTCCAGCTCATAAGCAAAATTAAATTCTGGCAATTCTCCAGATAACTGATTGTAGCTCAAATCCAACACTTTCAAGTTTGCAAACAAGCCAAGGTCACCTCCACCTATAAGGGATCCAGCAAGCTGGTTGTGACTAAGATTTAGGACCTTGACACTATCAGAAAGACCAGGCAGTATCATCTGCGAACTAGAGCTTGCAAGCATATTTGAACTCAAGTCAATATGACTAGCATTAGTCAGAAGAAAAAAATCCCCATCTAGATTCCCATCAAACATATTTCCATGCAAGTCAAGCACCTGAAGGCCTAAAAGCAGCTCAAAGCCCCGAGGAATTTTTTTACTGAATCCATTTACAGATAGATTCAGATACAACAAACTATTCAGCCTTGTCCACGATGCTGGCAGAGGCCCAGAAAAGGAGTTGCGGCTAAAGTCCAGGGATTCAACTGATGCAAGCTCTAAAATTGTGTCAGGAATTGAGCCAGAGAATTTGTTCCCAGCTAATGAAAGGTTCCTTAAACTCTGCAGTCTACCAATCCCTACCGGTATTACCGAAGAAAAGAGATTATCAGACAAGTCCAAGAATTCAAGCCTTCTGAAGTTACCGACATTTTCAGGAATTTTTCCGGATATAGAGTTGTTAGACATTGAGAGTTTGACAAGTTTCGTAAGGTTTGTGAACACACCCAAATCTACATCAGCAGAGAGGCCTAAGTTATTCAGGACAACACCAGCAACATTTCCACCGTTGCAGACTATGCCATTCCAAGATGCAGGACAACCATTGAAATCAATGGACTCCTCGTTCCATGATTCAAGTACATAACCAGTAGGATCATACTTGATACTTTTCTTAAACTCAAGTAATGCCAAAATGTCTTGTGAAGGAAGCTGCCCAACCGCTGAGAAGCAAAATAAGGATAACACGAAAAGCCTGAAGAGTTTCATATTCCTCCTACCAATGCTCCAGTTAGGTCTAAAGTATCAGTGAAAATTTAAGAGGAGCTTCTATATTCAGCAGATTAAAATAAATTTCAGATCATGAAATGCTCAAAAGAACAGAAACAACACTGGCCTTTTGAATAAAATTGAGAAGCATACAACAACTGGAAACTGGAATCTGCAGTAAGGTCCGCCCTTTTAGAAACTAAAAGAATAGTGCAGGGAAGACCTTTATCTTCAACTAGAAAATTATATCACCCTCCAGCGCTCTAAACTTATAACTAAAATCACCCTTTACTGAAAACCTCAAACTGAGCTTCGCATTTTAGCCCTCTTACTTGACAATAGACCAGATTTTTGAGAAGCCAGGCTTTTAGGGGATTGATTCTGCTTCCAGCGGCAAAGACTTGGATTCAGCAAAAGAAACTTGTTTTTTCTTAGCTGTTCCAACGCATTAATTGGCAGATATGAGCTACAGAACTATCGAACCCCGTCGAAATATTCAAGCGGAAAAACATGTAGCATTTTCCATCAAGATCTCAACTTTCATCAACAATGCAGGTTCATATTACCTCTCTCATCCAGAAAGGTTAGAACTTTAAAGCCAAACTGGGAAGAGTCAACAATAAAGTGAAACAAGCCAAGAAAAAAAGTGCATAAGAAAGAATGATAAGACGATAACTTTTCCCCTCGAGTCTGCTGGAACATTCACTAAAAAGTAAATATTGGTTTTAGCCTGCTTAAAGGCAAGTAGATTACATAACCAAGTACGCCAGTACAGAACCGCACCAAGAACAGTAAACGGGGGCAGCATATTACAACTCCAGAGCGACCTTGTAATAAAGACAGAAGGGACCCAGAAATATTTTGGCAATAAAAACCATTTGTGACTGCACAAATAGGTGATTAAACAATTAAGCAGCACGGAAAACTCCCCAGCACTGTTTTTAATGCTTATTTAAGCGATGAAACAACCAAACGACCTTGTCGGCATGTGGTGGTCACCAAAGGGTTTAATGGTTAAAAGCATTTTAAAAAGGTCTGATCTTTTGTTCTTTCGGGGAGTTTTAGCGTCAGTATACGAACAAAAGATGTCGGAAAACGTGAAACCCCTTCTGGGTATAGTCACTTTTTTTACAAAATAAATCAGGAAATTACCCGCCAAAACCAAAAGACATGGAAGCTCTCTCTATTCCTGTCTCGTTTTTGGGTTAACTCCAAAATCCAAATGCTTATTTGAGTGACACGTAATAAGGGGGACCCACTTCTGCTCCTTTGACCGGATAATATAATCTTATAAAACTTCAGTGATGCATTGCAAACGCCAAGCACAACGACGGCAGCAAACAAGAGGTGAAGTAGGTGGAGGTGTTACTCTAGGCTGCGTTGAGACCCACCAATTTTTGTACTTAATCCAATGGATATATGACACTTGCGCCGAAATGTGTCTCCCCATCATGTTCAGTGGCAAATGTAGGTCAGCTTGAGCAACATGGTAGGAAGTAGATCAGGAGGACCACAATTGATCACTAAAACTTTATCTAACTGCCCATGGACATGGTCCCCTGCCGCTACAAATCCCACATATCATGTCTCCTTGTCGTTTACATTAGTCTAAATCTCTCAAATTAAGTGTTCATTTGCTTTTCTGCTTACTCATATAAAGTCTGCAAATTATTGTGTTAATCAGAAGTATAATGCAAATGGAAATGTTGACTTCAGTTGTAATTCACGCCGGAGTTCTACTTATAATAATAGATTTCGTAAATAGGTAAAAATAAGGCTTGAGTATTATTAAACTTTATCAAATCTCGCATCTTAACAAGACTTTCACTAGATGTTATTATTGCTATTAGACGAAAATTCTAGATCCAAAAATATGAGCATAATAGGCATACATATTAATATTTACGTGTACTTTTAACTAACATTAAATTAATGAAGGTTCTTAATTTTTTTAAAAAAATAGACATACCATAAACAACAACTTAAAAAATGAAGCAACAATAAGAGTTTGGTCAACATATACAAACAAAGCATTTTTGTGATCAAGCATCCATTTTTTCTTGTCTAATTGGATCATGATATACTCGAAAGGATCTTATTTTCCAGCTTTATTTTATTTTATGTGGGCTGTTTTTTTTTTTGCCAATTAGGTGGGCTGTTGGGTAAGTGGAATTTAATGTTTACATCAATACGTCTGTGATTTAACAATCCTCTTTCTTTTTTATTTTTACTTCAAAATGATTTGGAATGATGAGTGGAGGGCTTGACTTCACGGAAAGCATAAGAACATTAAGAAAAGAGAGAATTTCAACTTCCACATAAAATTCCTTGTACATAAAACAATTATGAGTAAATACTAAGAAGCCATGGATGAAAATGTTGAATCTTGGCAAATGGATCGTTAGACACCACTATACTCATCCCACATTGCAAAAAGATGGTAGGCAATATGATGATCCAACCAAGATTTCATCCCCAAATCAATGTCACCAAGATGCAACACTATTTCATTCAAGACCCAACAAACTCATGTCCCCACATATAATTATGAATCTTTATAAAAAAAATGACAAGACATTGCTCAATCATAACGCTAGTTGTAAGAGAAGAATGAGGGCAACTCAGAATTGGTGAGTGGCAAACGAATGAGAAAGGAATTGGAAAAAGTAGCAATCTTATGAGAATCGTGCAATAAAAAAATTTGTAGAAACAAGAACCTGCATGGATAAGCAATCTCAGATGTATGCTCGTCATCCTCAAATATATCAGTAGTATCTGCTGAAAGAGCAAGTTCTACAGAACTATAAAGACAGGTTACAGACATTTTTATACTAGCAATCAAAGGCATGCGAAACTTAAAACTTATGATTACATTCCAATCAAAACTCAGCTTCAATAAATTAACTGCTGACTCAGTGTATCTCACTTCTTGCCCCCGCTGGATACGTTAAACTTGAAGAATATAATGTCTCCATCTTGAACAACATAGGTCTTTCCCTCCTGTTTATACTTCCCACCAGCCTGTATCAAAAGCCCAAAAGAAATATATATGTTTATTCTATTTCTTTTCATTTTTAAACAGAAGTGCAGAAGCATTGTAGAATTCTAGCAAAACTGAAATGCAAATGAACAAGTGAATTCATCAATCAACATCCAGTCTTAACAATTTATAATCTCTTCTTGGACTAACATAGCAAATATATCCAGAGGAAGGCTAATCAACCCTTGCACACTCAAGTCAAATTCTTGAGGACCTGGTTTTGGATCCTTGAGTTGAATGAAAAGACCTGCAGTCAAGCAATTCTACTAATGAAAGTATGTACCTTCACAGCTGACTCACTACCAAGCTCCTTCAGATCTTCAAATTTCATGACCTATGTTTGATCAGAAGAAAATGTACAGATCAAACCTCAGGGACTCTTAACATAAAAGGATTCCAAAAGATCTAAAGGCATTAAAATTATTTGAGCATGAAATAAAGACAACCTCGGCACATATGAACCCTTTCTCAAAATCCGTATGGATAGCTCCAGCAGCTTGAGGGGCCTTTGTCTGCCGTCTGATTTGCCAACACTTTACCTGTAATAGCATATCATTTGGACATCAGTCAAGAATTTCATAAATGCACATGAAAACGAATAATAAACATTAGCATTAAAAAATGACAAAGATGGCACATCACTGGAGCTATAATCTCATGCAAATTGACAACTCCACTTAGAGAATTTCCATAAAGGATATCAAGCAAACAAGCAAAATCAATAAGATTTACATAAGGAGCAGGGAATGGACAATTGAAACTAATAATTCATCCATGTATTAAGCAAAATTTCAGGGGTAGCCAGTTCACCCCCAAAGATGAGTGCTGGCAGTCCCTCAATGTGGGTTGCACCTAAACCCTCATGTGTAGAGTCTTCTCGACCACACATCTTACTCAAAGTAGAAAGTCAATAAAGACATTAACTGTATTGACATTTTAGTTTATCAAAGTGAGAAATTCATGCTATAAAGACCACAGTTATGCTCTTCTACCATGCTCCATAAGACTTGCCAAGAATAAATAACTGAACTACCTCATCAGGACCAGCAGTGAAGAAGTATATCAGATTAATTGCTGAGAATCCAGTCTTTATGATCTTAGGAAGGGCACTGCATGAAAGCTCAATTTGGTTAACTTCATCACAAAGTAATAACAATTCTGACAAAGTTATTTTTGTACAAGTCCCACAACAATCTCAGCACACATGTTAAATCATTGTGTGTGAGAGCGAGAAGTTGTGGAAAAGAGATGATTCAAAGTAAAATAACTTGTCTGATCAGACTTGTAATAATAGAAGCGGGGTTAAAATTCATTCTGAAACCAAGAAAAAAAATTGCTTGACATTCAGTTTGCATATGTCTAAAGGACAAAATTAATAGTCAGGAAATATTAAAAAATACAGCTTCAAATTCATGAATTTTCATGCCACCACTACAACTTATGACAAGGCTGAATAAACAACTTCAAGAAGTTATAATCACATACATCTATAGAAGTAAAGACTAGATTCTCTCAATTTGCTATGAAAGACTATAAAAAACAGATATGGGAAATTTTGAATTACTACTCATATTTCAAATGAGAAAGGATGGAGAACCACTAGCCTCTCTTAAATCTTTTACTAACCTTTGCACTTGATTCTCCTCACAATACTTAGCTGCCTCATCTGGTGGCATATCAGCAAGATTTCTCTCCAAGGCACAGCTGAAAGGAATAATTGTTTCACCCCCATGTTCCTGCACCCTAAAAAGGATAACAATTATGATTGATGTCCAATCAATTAAGTAATAAACATGTACAAGCCAGTACTATTTTATTTTTAAAAAAAGTATCAGTCCTATCAGAAGCTCGTTGGATAAATTAACAGAGATGATAGTGCTCTATCATTTCATTCCATTTAGAGCAAAACTTGAGATCATGAATCCAATCTCAAGTATAAAAAGAAACACTGGCTTTGCAGATGCATTTTGTTGAGATACCATTGCAATGACCTTAATGAAGTAAGGTTGTATTCATAAGCATCAACAAAGAACAAAGGTAGCAGTTATACATGCTCATGCAAAAACATTACCTGTTGGGAAAAATATATGCTCAAAAAACTCAAGATGGTAAAAGTGCAGAAAACATCAAACTTACCAAGCATGAATCTTGGGCAAAAACTTGTTCTTTTTTCTCTGATAGTCTTTCTGATTCATGTTCACCTGTTGACACACATAAGTTAATATAGGGATATTCGTCAACTGGATATGACAAAAAGAAAACAATTTACATATTGCTATCACCTAAAGGCAATAAAAGAGCCAACTAAACTTATAACCCAAATTAATACATTGAAAAAGTGGGGAGATAAGTATGAAACTCTAGAAGTTAAATGGATAGCTGAGCAGCATAGCTACTTAAATATGGAATCTACAGCAATATCTTTAACAATTAAAGAATTTGATCAAAGAGAAAAGGTGGAAATTGATACGAATAATACCAAATAAACAACAGGCTTGGCAGTAAGCAACTGGAAGGTATTCAGAATCTCGATATCAGCAGCCTTCCAGTCTCCTAAGCGGATATCTTTCCCATCTTCAAGCCATGCCTTGACCTGCAGACCATGAACCAGCATGGATCAACAGCAGTTAAAATTTATTCCATCAAATCTTTAAAATGATGTTACCATGGGGTTCACATTTAAACTGGAAGGGATACAAATGGTTATCAGCCAGAAGTTTATAAAATCAAGAAGAAATCTAAACACATATTCAGAGAGGCATCAACTAAGGTACTAAAGAAAAAATTCACACGCATCTGGCAAGTGATATGTGCCAATAAATTTGCAGACAAGCTAAAAAATTATTTTGAATGACCAAGACAAACCTTGCCACACAGCTCATGCTCTATTTTCAACTGCTTGTCGTTGCTTCTCTTCATGCTCTTTTCAACGTCTTCTATTCTTCTGTCCAGAAATTCAATATCCTACATTGCATTCATGAAAAATAATATTTAAAACATCTCCTCACAAGGACTATGTAACATTCATCTTCTAGATAAAATCCAATGGTTGCATTTGTATCTAAGTAAGTGGTGTATGCAGAGAATCAAAGGCAGGACTGAAGAAGTGAAACAAAAAGTCTACAGATACTTGGGATAAGTTGTCAAAAAACCCCCAAAACAAGGCTAAACAATTCTTACTAAAGTAAAAACAGAAGACAGGATGCTAATCATTACAAAATAAAACATTAAAAAACCAAACTGTCTGGTTCTTAAAAGTCTATATTGAGTCAGCTTAAGCCAAATTTCATAATTTCCCCAGGTCAGGCAATGAGTCATCATACAAAAGTGCTGCTATGCTATAAAGGAAGATAATTATGCTAAATATGGAGAGAAATAAGAGCACACTGGGTGGTTGAATGTCCCAGCAAAAACTATACTTGATCATGTCAAATTAAGTTCTTTTATCCCCAGAAAAATTTTGAAAGGACACCACATACAACCTAGCATCTTAATACCATTATAAAACAAATAAAAGAATAGGAAAAACAACACCTACCGACTGCAGTAGTGCCAGATATGTTAGAAACTACAAAGTTTCTCATGAAAGGTCTAATGACTCAAAGCAAAACTTGTCCTCACTACAACCTCAAAGAACATACCTTTAGCCGTAACTCAGCAGTAATAACCTCTAAATCTCTTACAGGATCCACAGAGTCATCTACATGAATAATATCTGGATCTTCAAATGCACCTAAAGGACATGAATATAGGTATAGGTAAGAAGTTACACAAATATACCAAGAAAGTACTTATAATACAAAATAGGACATAAAACCATGTCAAGAGGAGCAAGGTATGAAATAGGAATCTCCAAACATTTTCTCAGTATGACCACAAAACACTGATCACGTAGAAAAAAAGAAAGCTCCTTGCACACACAGATGGAAATTTTCTCATCTTTATGATGCCGATAGGAACCCCTTCCCACACTTTGCTTTTAAAATTCTTAGTAGTTCAGATCACTATAAACAAGGTCAAAGCCATAGAAGTATGGCAGAGGCAAGGAGAGCTAACAGAGAACGACGTTTTTGGGATGCAATAGATAAATTAAAACGTTTGTAATTAAAACGTTTGTACTCCCTCAGAAAAACAAAAATGGCAAAGGACTTCATAGGCATAGGCTCAAAACAGGCATTTGAACTAGATATTTAGTCAAACTCATTGCAATCAGTATTAAACTTATTCCTGGAAAGTAGACTCAAGAAAAGTAATGGATAAACAGTAACATTCAAATTGAGTTGCATTGAGGATGGGGGGCATCTTACGCAGCACATGAAAGATTCCATCAACTGCACGGATATGGGATAGGAAATTGTTGCCCAGCCCCTGGCCTTCATGGGCACCCTTAACCAATCCAGCTATATCATGGATTTCCAGGAAAGCAGAAACCTGAATGTAACATGTAAGAAGAACTTTATATAGTTGAACAGGTAAGCTTTCTAGAGGCAACATTTGTAATATGATATCACATTTATGATATAGCAGGATAGGTAAGTTTGCTATACACATATACCACAATAACTTGAATAAGAAGTGAAATATTCAAACACAAACCTCACTTTTTGGCTTGTACAATTGGCAAAGCCAATCAAATCTCTCATCAGGGACATTAATTCGAGCCTCATTAGGCTCAATTGTACAGAAAGGGAAGTTCTCTGCTGGTATCGCCAACTTTGTTAATGTGTTGAAAAGAGTTGACTTACCAACATTTGGCAGTCCAACCTGAAAAATAGAGGAAATTTTAAAGTTAAATTCATAAAATTGATACTCATCTACGTTAGTCTCCATCATAATGAAAAAGAAGCATCAGAACAAAAAGGCCAGTTTATTGAAAATGTCTATTTGACAAGAAAAACATTTCGCACAGCAGTTCGGAATTTCGGTGAAAACTGCTAGCACCCAGAAAACAGATTATGGTTTTCTGATTATCCAACTCTTAGAATATGATTTAACACATAAAGCTACAAAATCTATTTAAAAACTCATTTAAAACCAAACAAAATTCGACACCTTCACCTTCAATTTCCGTTTACATTACAAAGGCATTTGATTTTCGCAATTAAAAATGAAAAGTACCGCTGGATCAAATACAACACATACAATATCAGAACAGCTAAAGCAACAATCGACAGGAAAAGAGAAAGTTGATGACCTATCGAAATGTTGAAGTATTTGACTTTTCATTTTTCAACTTCTAAAACGTTTGACCCTTTTCAACTTAACAGTTGAAGGAAAAAAAATGCGTTTCTTTGGCAGCAAAACAGATGATGAATATCCAAAGCACCACAGAATAAAGAGAAGAAAAGAAGTAATTACAATGCCAATCTTGAGATGAGAGGAGAATCGACCGAGGATCGGCCTCTCTGCTGGTACTTCCTTAGATTTGGCTGCTTTTGGAGGCATCTTCGTTTCTTTCCCGCTCTGTTCTTCTCTCTGGCGTGATACTATCTAGGGTTTTGTCGCAAAGAACAGAGAAGAGTGACGAAGACTACTGATTCCGCTAGCTAACAAAGGAATTTACAAAAATGGATTCCAACTCTGGGCTTTAGCTTAGCCCAACTTGGTTAATGAAACAAAAATATGTGAAAAAACAAATATACTAACAAAAACTGAATTGGTCTAAAATTAAGATACGAGTAACGAAAGCACGAGGCTCCCACAGTGTCACTTCTTCAACCGACTGTTCTTCGCCTCCTTGGTCTTCCCCATACCTACACAAAAGGTCAACCCTCAAACAGTAAAATCCATAACCCACAAAGAATACACATTTATCACGTCACATTTCAAACTCAATGACTAAAACATAAAAATGCACCTGTCAACTTTATAATGAAGGATGCTGTTGAGATCAATGGCTTTACGATAATCGTCGGAATTATTATGAATTGAGAAGATTCCAAGGGCGAGAAGAGTAGTCAGGATCAGGAAAGTGAACACGATGTGCATGATCATTATCCGCTTTGAAGAGGACGATATTCGAGGTGGAAGAAGACAGTATCTCGCTTTGGCCATTGTTGATTCCCTCCAAAACCAACGTTTGGCTTGTGAGCTTCTAAGGCTTTTTTTTTTTTTTGAGGGGGAGCTTCTAAGCTTTTGAAAAGTCTTTTGTAATTCTTCTTTTTTTCCTGATTGTCATGTGGGTTTTGTGATATTGGAGAAGAAGTGAGAAATATTAAATTGCAATCAATTTGAATAGGATGTTGTTATGGTGTAAGCGCATCTCTAACCATTCTACCTAAATTTTTCACTAAATTTAGCGTAAAAGAGCATATTTCAAACAAAAAATCACCAATTTTAGTGTTACTTTAACTACTCTATATCAATTATTTATTTATTTGACCAAAAAAATATCAATTATTTATTTATAAAAATTAAAATAAAATTATTATTCTTAATTAATTAATATGTACTTTTATATTAAATTAATATTATTTTACAAATATAATTAATATTATTGCAATGACAAATTAATAATATACACAAATATAATATTTTTATTGTACATTTAACCTCTAATCTTCTGAATTACCATATCGTTCCTACAAATGTTCAATCAATGCATTACGAAGTTCATAATGAGTTTCTTTATCTTTAATTTGCTTATTTTTAGCAATGATTTCTTGAAATATAATTATATCGTCTCTATTAATATTAATTCTAGGGGTTGGCATTTCGCTCCAATCTTGTATGGTCACTTAAGTATCACGTTCGTCCTCAATGACCATATTGTGCATTATAATGCATGCTGCCATAATATCATGTAATATGGATTTTTTCTAAAACATGCCGGTCTCTTGATAATAGCAAATCGTGACTGGAGAACTCCAAATGCACGCTCGACATCCTTCCTACATGCTTCTTGCATCTTTGCAAATAACTTCTTTTTTGGACCTCGGGGATCATGAATGGTTTGTACCAAGGTAGACCATTTTGGATAAATACTATCAGCTAAATAATATCTAGTATCATACACTTTTCCTCAAATAACATAATGAGTAGAAGGTGCTATACCTTTCGTAAGGTTTGCAAACAAGTAAGATGCCTCTAATACATTAATGTCATATAATGACCCTGGCAAACCAAAATGTGCAAGTCATATCCACAAATCATAATCAGCTACAGCTTCAAGAATGATAGTTAGAAATCCACTACATCCACTATATTGTCCTGTTTAAGCCGTCGGACAATTTTGCCATGTCTAGTGTATGCAATCTAAGCTCCTTAGCATCCCTGGGGAATCACATTCTTCATTAATTTTAAGCAGTCTTGCAATGTCATTAGCATCCGGTGCTCTTAGATAAATATGTCCAAAGACCTCCACAATGGCTCAACAAAACCTTTTTGTACTTTCAATTGCAGTTGATTCTCCAATTTTAATGTATTCATTAGTTGAATTAGCTGATACACCATATGCCAACATTTGAAATGTTGTTGTTACTTTTTGTAAACTAGACAATTCTAGTTTACCACATCCATCTCTCCATTGCATAAAGGAGTCGTCATGACCTTCAACAGTACCAATAAGTTGTAAGAATAAATTCTAACTCATTCGAAATCGCCTACGAAACATTGTTGCATTATATCTTGGATTTTCTGCAAAATAATAATCCCATATTATTTGATCTGCTGTAGCAAAATCACGATAAATTACTCTATGACGAGAGATTGAGCCTTTGTGCTGTGGATGATTCACTGTATTGTTCATATAGTAATCCATTGCAAGGTTATTATTGTTGTATACAGATAGTAACGCTTTGTTTTGTGCTGATATTGCATAAGTGAGATCCAATTCATCCTCAGATGATGAGCATAAAGATGATGGTGATATATAAGAAGTACTAGCATTAGTACTCATGGTTGCAGACAAATATAGTGAAGGGTTCAAAGAAGAATTTGCTAGTGATTAATTCCCTTATATAGTAAATAATTCAAGGCAAGATAAGGAATCTTTGCAAAAAAAATATAACTCTATCTCTTCCCAACCGTTGGATCAGATTGCATTTATCTCAACGGTTAATTAGTATTCTTACCCTATCTACACAATATCCAAGACAAGATAATGAATCTCTGCAAAAAATCTAACTCTATCTCTTCCCAGTCATTGGATTAGATTGCATTCATCTCATCTGTTCATTAATATTCGCATCCTATCCACACAATATCCAAGATAAAATAAAGAATCTCTGCAAAAAATCTAACTCAATCTCTTCCCAGCTATTAGATTAGATTGTATTCATCTCAACCGTTAATTAGTATTCTTATACTATCCACACAATATCCAAGACAAGTTAAGGAATCTCTACACAAAATATAACTCTTATCTCTTCCCTGTAAGTGCAAGTCGACTTGTTCATTGGATAAGTCGACTTACACGCATTCAGTACCGATAAGTCGACTTGTACATGGGGTAAGTCGACTTATGCAAGGACGGTACTGTTCAATTGTGCCCTAAAGGCAATCCCCTTTAGCGCATTTTATTCATAGTCGTGTGCAGACTTTATGAATAAATAAAGAAAGGCATATTTCATTAATTTGATATTCATAAACATTGTTTATGAATTGATATGGATCTTTAATCAAATTAATGAAGTCCATGATATTTGACATAGCATGAAGGAAATTATTATGTGATCATACTACTGAGATTCCTATCATGTGCAATTATGTCAGTATCTAAA
>JAOQMR010000003.1:25435976-25459223 GCA_027563865.1 Erythroxylum pelleterianum | reverse complement strand
TTACATACAGACACATGGATCCTGGCTTCGGGAAGGTCCCGGTAACAAAAATTTTTGTTTTCCGCACCTGGTACATACGATGTACCTCCCGGGATTTTCCTACATTCCCAGCCGTTTAATTAAATTGCATTCATCTCAACCGTTCATTAGTATTCGTATCCTCTCTACACAATATCCAAGACAAGATAAGGAATCTCTGCAAAAAATCTAACTCTTATCTATTCTCATGATTAGATTGCATTCATCTCAACTGTTCATTAGTATTCTTATCCTATCTACACAATATTCAAGACAAGATAAGGAATCTTTGGAAAAAAATCTAACTTTATCTCTTCTCAGCCATTGGATTAGATTGCATTCATCTCAATCATTCATTAGTATTCTTATCCTACCCACACAATATCCAAGACAAGATAAGGAATCTCTGCAAAAAATCTAACTCTATCTCTTCAAAGTCGTTAGATTATATTGCATTTATCTCAACCGTTTATTGGTATTCTTATCTTTTCCACAACATCTCTATAAATAGTTTATTTGTTTAACTAAACTGAAACTCTCGTTTCATATAACACTCTTTGAAATCCTAAATTATAACACTCTTTCAAACCTATCTGAAAAATAGTAAGCTCAAATTTTGGTGTAAAGCCTTCAAATACCTCTCGAAGTACATCATATTCAGCTGTAAAAGATCGAGTCATATGTCATGAATATCTTAATATTTCACAAGACCCAGTTACTAGTAGAGATCAACTTATGGCTCAGTTTTGGTCTCTATCACAACTGAGTACTATCAAATGCTGCCGAATCATATCACCATTGTTCGACCTTGGAGATCTTTACAAGTTCGATGGCAAACTATAATGACAGCTATTGAAAAATTCAGAGGATGTGCTCAACAAGTTGAAAACTTGAATCCAAGTGATGCTTCTAAACAAGATATTGTAAGTGCTTTATTTATTTATTTTTCTTTGTATGAATTGAAATACGTTTGATTTATACCTTAAAATCTAACTTAAGTTATATTGTTGCCTTACAATTTGATAAAGCGAAAGATTTACTCATTCAAGATCCAAAATTTCAAAAAGGTTTCAAATTTGATCATGTATGGCCAATCGTAAAAAAATATGGAGAAATATGCTAATACTAGCAAAGAGAAAGCACCAGATCATCGAAAACGATCTAAGTGCAATGAAATGTCACCATCTGAATCTTAAAAATAAGATAAGTCAATATGATCATTATCATTTTGTATTGATTTAAATAATAATTTTGAAGTTGAAGATCCATTTATTAAAAGAAATGATGAAGCTAATCGTCCTATTAGAAGGAAGAAAGAAAAAATAAAAAAGGAACAAAATAAGGAAGTGAAAAAACTTTTTATGTCATGAATAAAGAAATAAAAGGAATGTTTCATGAAAGTCAATTACTTCTTGAAAAAAATTATGAACTTTAATTGTTACAAGCTCAAAATGAGACAAAAAATTAGAGTTATGATAAAGACAGGAAGATAATAAAATTTTATGCAAAGATCTGAATTACATCAAAGATTCAGTGATGCGTGAGGTTTTCATAAATAAACAAATGAAAATTTATGTAAAAAGAGCTCAAGAAGGAGAACCTCAAGGAGAAGTTTGCTCATCTAGTGACTTTAGCTAATATTTTGATTTTGGAGGAAATGGAGATGACCTTCCAAACTATTAATTATTTATGTTAAATTAATATTCTCAAGTGCTTTAGTTTTACTTTTAATTTGATTATTGTAATTTTAGTTTGGTTGTAATCTCGAATCTGATTGTAATTGTAATTTATTTTAGTCTGGTTGTAATTTCAAATATTTTCGTTGAGTTTTAATTTTTTAAATCAATGTTGTGGTTTAAATTTATGTACCTTTTATTTCAAATTTACTTTTTATTCTTAACATATTTTATTAATTAATTTATAACACTTATGAATAAGAATTATAAATAAATATTAAAAATAAATTTAATATTATATTAAGTATCAGTGTCATTTTAAATATCTCAATGAGATCTTTGTAATGATATATTTTGTGTCAAGTAATATATATTTTAAATTTAATTACTTAGTAAATTATGTAAATAAATTAAATTATGAGAAGGACACAAAAAGAATATGTTCAAAAGAAAAAGAATGAAGTTATCTTTTTACAACTTTTTTTGGTGCATGAATAGAAATACACTAAATTTGACGTATTACTATTTATTACACTATT
Source organism: Erythroxylum pelleterianum (assembly GCA_027563865.1). Taxonomy (NCBI): domain Eukaryota; kingdom Viridiplantae; phylum Streptophyta; class Magnoliopsida; order Malpighiales; family Erythroxylaceae; genus Erythroxylum; species Erythroxylum pelleterianum. Next base: position 25,456,990 of record JAOQMR010000003.1, on the reverse strand, counting down.
TTGATATTAGATTTTGATGTCTTTCTTGAAATGAATTCAATTTGATGTTTTAGTGCTTTAGATGGAAATGACCTATTTTATAATCACCGGCTTTGCTGCAATTCAAGCACGATTGCCGTCTAGTTACTTGAAATGCGAAACTGGACAGTTCAATTATGTTCTTATGGTTATTGGAGATTGCCTTTGTATCTACATGTTCATGAGCTCTTCTGTTCGTAGATTGAAACAAGAATATAAGCTTATTACTTGCACTTTTCTTGTCAGAATTTCTGTCCATCTCCTCGTGCCTTATTTTCGTTTGTCCCAGAGCTGATTTTCATTTGCATAACTTTGGTCAACGTTTCAGCTTTTTCATGCTCACATGTTTACTACCTTGTGTGCATCAATGGACCACCATAACTATATCAGTACGGTCAGTCTGGATACTTGAGATCGGAAGAAGTTTTCTTCAAAATGTTATAGCTTGAACTGATGAATCTCCATTCCAAACAATGATTGTTTTAGTATATTGCTGAAGCATCAAAGTCCCTGTTTACTGCTTCCGGACACATGTTCTTTTGGATGATGGACTATTTGGAGGATGCCAACAGAAGTCTGAGAAAGACTAGAAGCCCATGATCCTCTGCAGCTTACTTAACAATCATGAAGATTAAGATGACTTGTCATGTGCGCCATTAGTGCTACAGCATTACACCAGTCGGCCTATTTAGGTACTATTATGTAATATTAAACGGGTACAAACTTAAAACACAGCCAGGGACGTAACATATGAAATCCTGGTATATTAACATCCTTACTCACTGCTGTTACATTGGAGATGACAAGGCTGAATTCTAGTTTATATAAAATTTTGCTCCAAAACAATAAAAAGAATCTCCAACCATAGAATATTGAGATGAGATTTCTCTAGCTCCTGCCAAAATGTACCATTAAGTTTACCGCCAAAGTATAGCTTTAGTGTGATATACATTAACAAAATCTTATCAATCTTCAATCTCAGGTTTGGTAGTCTGCTAAACTGGTTCGATTCTCGCTTCGGCTACCCTCTCTCCCTCGTCTGGCAAATCCACAATGCTTGAAAAGGACTTGTCCTTGGCATTAGCATGCAACCAAGCTTCTTGGAGTTGTAAAACATACTCCAAATGCCACAGCACCTCCCCCATTGTTGGTCGATTCTTTCCCTCGTCCGCAAGACACTTTTCTGCTATCTCTCCAAACTTTTTCATCGATTCAGGGCAGTAATTGCCCCTGAGGTGTGGGTCAATGATGGTCTCAAGTGACCTCTTCCGTTGCCACTGCATTGCCCACTCTGCAAGGTTAATCTGATCCTTTGGCAAGCTTGGATTTATGACAGCTCGAGCACAGACTACTTCAAACAACACGACACCAAAAGAGTAAACATCTGACTTCTCAGTCAACTGTTGTCGCCTGAAGTACTCGGGATCAAGGTATCCAAAGCTCCCCTTCACTGCTGTACTAACATGGGTGTGCTCATAAGCAGGGCCTGTTTTCGACAACCCAAAATCTGACATCTTTGCCACTAGATTCTCATCAAGAAGTATGTTAGTTGTCTTAACATCCCTATGAATTATTCCCCTGTCAGCTCCTGAATGAAGGTAATGGAGTCCCCGTGCAGCACCAATGCATGCTTCTAACCGTTGCTTCCAAGTCAAGGGAGGGAGATCACTTCCAAAAAGATGGCTTCTGAGACTGCCTTTTTCCATATACTCATAAACCAAGATCAACTCATTATGTTCTTCACAGAATCCAATCAAGGAGACCAGATGCCTGTGTCTCAGCTTTGAGAGCGTATCAATCTCTGTCTGGAATTCTCTGAGGCCTTGCTCAGACTGGGGATTTGATCGTTTAATGGCTGCAAGTATGCCATCTCCAATCTCTCCTTTGTACACTTTCCCAAAGCCTCCGACTCCGATCACCAATGCTTCATCAAAGTTACTTGTTGCTGAACGAATCTCTGCCAACGTAAACCACCTGCCAACTCTGGTAGATACTACAGATCCACATAGATTCTGGGTTCCTCTCTTAACATTAGCAACACTACTTATAGTGGAACCTGGTAGAAACAAAGACCGCCACCATGTGTTTTTCGCCTTACTCGATTCTTTCCTCTGGTTCTTGTACAAGCAAAAGATGAGAGTAAATATAACCGCAAGAATTATAACAGAGGCCACACCTACACCAATTCCCACCCAGAGAATCCAAGACTTTCTTCTTGCAGAATTCCCACTTGACTCAATTCTTCCTGTGTAGGCAAGATTGCCATTCTTACTCAGCTTGAAAATCTCCAGCCCGTTTAAGAGAGCATCAGTTCCTGAAGCACCAGCTGCAGTGTCAGGACCTAATTGAATCCAGAGTGTGTTGATTCTGGTGGAGACTGCATCAAAATAGTCCTTATGATAAGCCTTGTTCATCCCTCCTGCTAGCAAGAAAACATCAAAATTATCGGAAGCACTCCTGTTGTTTATGTAGATCCTGAAAATTCGCTGATTTGCCTTTTCATATATCAACTCACAAAAATGCAACCGGATCAAATAATCAAAGCCAGGATCAACCTCAAATTTCCATGACATGTTCAACCTTTTCTCCAACACTTGAGCATTAGACATAGTTCTAGCAGTTTCATACACAGAAAGAGGAGCAATCAAGGAGTCATTGCTGGAGGTATACGTGATGTTGGAACTGTTGCTGATCTCTAAACCAGCATTTGCTGTGATCATGTAGCTGGAATCCACTGCCCACATCCTCCAAAGGCCTGAATCACCACTGGGTTTAATCTCTTTACCACCTACATTCAACCTATACATGGATTCAATCCCCCGACCTTTCAAATCTATATTTGCAGCATTTCCACCTACCTTACTCACCGAATCTGGAAAAAGCCCATCCCCCACAGGGACAATCTCTATGGCATTTATGAACCCAAATGACCCTTTAGATGGAATGAACTCAATCACGAGTTCATTTGAGTCGAGTGCTAGAATGAACTCCTTAATCAACGAGGATGAGCTTGAACTGTCATTGGAATACTGCAAGTATAAACTCTTATGTGAAATCTCACCTACAACATCCAACTCTGACACCAGCTTAAGATCATTAGCCACCACACTAAACGAGGATTTATTAACATCATATTTCTCAAAAGGAAATGGAAAAAAGTGGAGTCTAACAAAGTAATTTCCTTGCATCCCTGCAAATGAGTAATTCATGTCACCAGTAAATACTCGGGCGGTGCTGTAGAGTGGTCCATCTGCTGGATCACCAATTTCTGTGCTTCCAGGAGAACTGAGGGTAATATTGTCGTCAGAGAACATGTCACCAATCCACGTCCTACCATCCACATTTACAGTGTTATTGGCACCACAATTTATTAGAAAGGACCTTGGCTGAGCTTCTCCAATGCTTACACCTTTTAGTATTATCCCCAGAAATATGAAAAACCAGATCCCTCTTACCTGGACCATCATCACTGAAGCTTGACCAGATTAATTAATATGCTCTTAATGTACAATCAATTGTACATGAAAATCCTATCTCTAGACAATGTATACTTAAGCCCCTTTACACCTCATGTATCAAACGCAGAACCATACAGTCTCAATAGCAGAATTACTTCATTCAAGTGTCTGCTGCAAACATCCAGTCACCTTCACAATGCTCACCTATGGAGTTCTGTTCTCTGTGTCAAACGCATTTAAGCAAACATCAAAATTCTTATAAAAGCCCACCACAAGATTTTTCTTGAGCTTTTCCACCTGCAATTAACACATCCCAGTTAAGCTCCAGATCTGAAGCGACAAGAAGTATACCAAAAAGAGAGGCAAAATATAATAAACAGAAAGAAGAGAAACGGAAACAAACATCCAAAAGGGTAAAGGGAAAAGAAATTGACAACGCTTTTGCTTACACATTGAGTCCCAGAGAAGATACAGGGAAAAGATGAAGGTAGGGGTTAATGCGAACAAGAACCTAGAACATAGACTTGGATTTGTTGGGAACAGCTGGGAAAACTTGGCCCGTCTAGCTTTTATCTAGTCAAATGATTGTACCCTCGGGAAAAGGACAAGAATCTGACATAATTCAGTCTGAACAACTGGTGACTTGTAAGAGGGTACATTTCTAGTTTACTTGTGTCAAAAAACGAAAGAAATACTAGTAACCCCCCGACACTCTTTTATTATTTAACAAACGGAACGGACAAGGATGGGCTAAGCAGAGGATGGAACTCCATTATTAGTAAGGTGCGGCACATGCACTTGTCCAGAAGATGATGAGCAGTGAAGTTGTTCGGTGTTTGGCACAATGGCATTACAGAACTGCCCTTGTGATTCAAGTATTACTAATGGACTAGTCTCCCACTCTTCCGTACCAATGGTAGTAGTCCGTGAACATGAACTAACATCCTCCCACTAAACATGCAAGCATGTCTCACTGCTCTTTGGAACCTCTCATTTCCCCTTTTTGGGTAGTCTATTTAACACCGAAATTTCTCCTTCATGGTTATCGTTCACCTCAAATAGTTGATAAAGTTACAGTCTTTTGCAGGGTTTTGGGATGGCGTCTTGAACAGTAAATATCATGTAAATATCCATGACGAATCAAAGCAGCATTGTCTAATAAATCTCAATCATTTATTAATATGAGTCCCGCACAAATTTTGCGTAAGCTCTTAACTGAAATTCTATAAAACAGAATAGGACAGTAATATTTGACTGGAGATTTAAATTCACGCTTTTAATCACCTTTCCTTTCGGATTATTTCTTCTGATATTATAACGTGCCTCTCTCTCTCGCTACTTACTGCAGTTGGATGTGATGGTTTGGTTGAAGTTGAAGCTCCCGGTTCATTTGAGTGGTTTGTTGATATCATTGCTATACAGTATACACCCCAAGTAAAAGCAATACGAAATGAACACTTTAATTTCTGAAATCGTCCTTTTAAAAGTTTAGTTAAATGAACACTTTAATTTCTGAAATCGTCCTTTTAAAAGTTTAGTTTCTACCCATATTTGATTGTCTAAGATGCTTAATACATCAGGAATTTCAGGAACCAGAAATCAAGCCTAAAACAAAGAACATACATGCCCGGTCATCATATTTCTTTACGTGAGCGAAAAGACTCAGGAAAGTAAGCACAAGTTAGCATAATACCTGGCTAAGATAGTAACTTTCCTTAACAATGTGAAAAAAGGAACAACTATACATTAAAAGTGATAAAACCTATAATATAGACCAGGGTATAAGCTAAATACACGACAAGGAGCTGTACATGGCTTTCCAATAGATGACCAAACATCCGTATGCTTTCCTGCTTATAGATTCGTACACTATCTATGTGACTAGGACAGTGTCCTATCATAGCAAAGTACAATTTTGCGGTGGACCAAGAGACTAGATACAAAAGAAAATAAGCTCTTTCTGCGTAAACGAAGCTCTTTGACTTGTTACTTTTACTTTCGCCACATTTGGGATACCATTCATTTTTGTTCCAAATTTCATTGATGGGGCCAAGCAAATGGGCCTTTCTTTCCTCCACTCAACGACTATTACACCTCTATTTTCTCTCCCCAACCCCCATCACCCTCAGCCTTTGGAAGACTCCTCCAGGTTCAAGGCAAAACCCCTTCTTAAAAGGATGCAGGTACTTCATAACCTAATGTCCCCACAACGTTTTTAACCACAAGTTTTTGCGATTTCACTGTCTTGTAGGGAGTTGAAAAGTTGCTGGTTAAAATTCCCACTGCACTCCCGCGTAGAAGGATGCTGAAGCAGCATAAAATAATGTATCATTATCTGTTCAATAAACAAAGAAAATAAAGGATTCACGGTGAAATGCATCAAAATGCTCAGAACAGAAGACTTCATAATAGCAAAATGTGAATTAAAATTGTTGTTTCAACAATAAACTTATCTATTCAAAAAAACTTTATGAGCAGTGTCATAAAAGCCAGAGATGGATAAAAAATTCTAGATGGATACGAGCTTCAAGAATGCCTTGATGTATCCAAGCTGGTAACTGTGGGGGATTAAGTTTTGGATGGTAGCAGATTCTCATCACAGGTAATTTTCAACTTTGTACTTTCACAAGGAATTACAGTAATTGACTTCTAATGTAAGACAGGGAAAATCAACAAGTTATTGTTGGACCTCAGCCCTCAACAACCCACACAGCAGCAGAACAATAGAACAGAGCAATAAAGAGCCCACCAGAACAGTAGGAGAAGAGAAACAGCAACGATATATTGAATAGAAGTAACAAAAAGGGAAAGATAACAATGGATACTCAAGCGTTCTTGCCTCACTGACGGCTGCAAGGCCTCTGTCCTAGCTAACAGCTCTCCAAAAGCCAAATACACATAAAAAATCTGCTTTTCTCCACCCCCACTAACCTAATATCTTTAAATCTTTATTTGCTAATTAGCCCCCTATTCATTGCTATTTGGTCCCTCTTCTCTCATTAACCCCTTTCTAGCCTTTCTAGTATATACTAATAGAGGCTTAGGTATAGGGTCCCTAACAGTTATTGATGGACAATTAGAGGATCGGAAGTGACATTAACAAACCATAAGGGCTACCAAGTTTCAATTATAAGCACAGGGAATCAACTTTTGAAACACCCATAGCACATATAGTATGCACAGGTGTTTTCGGAAAGCGCTTTAAAAATAGAATAGAAAGTAAAGGTAAGATTCTATCTTATGAATCTAAAGATCTCAAAATGGAAGTCTAGGCTACAACAATGCTAAGATAGAATAACAGTCCCGTAATGCTGAGAGATTAACAGCTCAAGATATCAGAATAAAGCCATAGGCATTCTGAACCATCAAAACTAGCTGCAGAATGTGTTTAAAGAAAGCATTAAGTTTGAAGCATTACCTAGCAAAGTAGTTCATACAGATTTAATAGATTCTCCAGTCAATTCCCTTCTTACCAGCTTCAAAATTTCAATAATCTGCAATAATAATATGAAAAAGCCTTGATGAGTGATGGACTTGGAACAAGAAATTTTCCCAGCACACTAATAGGGAATGTCATCGTTACTGCATAACCATTTAAAATAACTCTCTAGAAATTTTTACAAAAGAAATAATAATTTCTACATTTTTGCAAGGATGGCATCTCAAGAAATTTTATCTCCAGACTCTCTTCTTTTGAGGAAGAAAAATAGAAAAGGAAGATTCCATTATTGAGGGATGTGGGATATTACTTCCCAAGTCCAGATATTAATGATATTTGTGTCATGAAGGACCAAAAAAAAACAAAAACAAAAACAAAACAAAACAACCTGATCAAAAGATTTAAAGATATTCAATCCCAATAAAGCTCCACCCCAACCTCTCATGACAATTTGGAGGAAAAAGTCATCCTATCTACAACATTAGTGCAGGCACACTTCATCTTTCTATTCCAGAGATACTAAGATTGAATCTTTCTATCCCAGAGATACTAAGATTGAAAGGAAGCATCTTACTCCAGGGTAGTGTTTCAAGATTGGAGAGTAATGATCTAGAGCTATATATATCTTTTCAAGAAGTCCAAGAAGAGTATCAACTTCATCACCCAACAGATCAACCTGAAATTAAGGAATGAGAGTCAAACAAAAAGAATACAGAATACGGAGACGTAGAATATCTTTTAATCTAATTAAGCATACCTCAGCTTCAGCCTTTTGGAGGTCAGAGCTTCTCCTTTCAAACCTTTGCTTGTATTGCAGTCCTGTTTTTCTGAGTTTATTGGCTTTCTCACTAAGAGAACTCAATTCAGATGTCAGAGTTGCCAACCTGGAGAAAAGGTCGGGAATGAATCAACTATAGTACTAATATCAGCACACTAAAACAGAATGCCACTCAAAAGCCTTATAACTAAGTGGGTTTTCCAGGTAAAACTGCCTAGAGCAGAATGAAACCCTTACAACTAAACTAAGTTGGCTATGGAAAGAGCATAACCATATAACCAATCAATCTTCCCTTGGTGAACCAAAGGCCCAATGGAATATCGAGTACTAAATATGTATAAAGTATCCACTAATTTTCTAAGTACGAAAGGAAAGGCACAAGAGGTTGAGAAAAACTTTACATTACCAAATAACCAGAAAAGTGGAGAGCACTTATAATAGAATCCAGGTGTTAAAAAATTTTCATACTAAAGAAGGATCTCCCTTCATTTCAAAATCATTTCAATTAAAAAAATATATCAACAAGTATGCAATTTTACAAAATTATTCTGTTTAAGGCCAAATATCAAGTCACTAGAACTAATCATTCCCCCCTCCAGCGAAATAGCTGAGGAAAAGGTAAATGTTTTGACATTAGATGCATCCCGCAATAGAAAGTTCAGCCGAATGAATTTTGAACCAATTAAATCTAACCATACAACATGAATGATTGGAAGATGATGATAAGTACCTTAAACTTTTTGTCCTAAAATCTTCAGCTACTCTGCACTCAAATTTACTGAAAACTCCTAATAACCCATGGAGAATACCAGTAATTGAATCCATTTGCTTCTTGTATTGCATTTCTCTTGCTTCAGCCATTGCCAAAGAATCCTGCTTCTCTTTGGCGTTAGCAACAAGTATACTCTTTTCTTCTACAGCTTCTTGTAACTTTTTAGTTTCTAGCTCAAGTCTCTCTCTCAGATCAGAAATTCCCCCCTCATGAAGCTTAATTTTATTCAATGCATCACTCAAATTATATTTTAGGGCCTCTACTTCTTCATCCCCTTGTAAAATCAATGTCTTCTGCTGACTCAACAAAGATCTTAAGTCTTGAATCTCTTGAGTTGCTGAATCATATCTCTCCTTCTCTTTCACTAATGCTTCTACAGTTTCCTGAACCAGCCTACCACTTTCATCAACTCTTGCATTCAATATAATTATCTCTTGTTCTAGCTTTTCTTTTTCGGCAGCGATCAAACTGAATGTTTTCTCTTTTTCCAGAGCTTGAATCTCAAGGGACAATCGCGCTTCATTTTCATTAATATACTTGAACTTTAAGTTAGCAAGTTCCTTCTCTGCTTCCTTTAACACCCCTTTTGATATTACTTCAGACAATCCTTGCAAAATAATGGACTCCATGTCCACATCATCAATCTGCAACTTGCTGTTGAGTTCAACATTTTGGGCAGCTTCTCTAAACATAGTTTCATAAATTCCATGTACAATACCAAGCTCAATATTTGACTCTTCACTCAGGAATCTGATCTCGTCCATATATTCCTTGAATATGAATTTAAACAGGCCTTCAACAATTGAGGCTTCAACTCGTGCATCTTCAATGTTGGATTTAAGATCCACAACTGTTCTCAACAAATTTGCCTCAGCTAGAGAGTGCCTCGATTTCTCTTCTGCAGCATCAGAAACTTGGGAAGAGAGGCATTTAATTTCCTTTTTCTTTTCATTAAGCAAGTGTTTTAAGTGGCGTTTTTCTGAAAGAAGTGATTCCAATCTATTCTTCATGCTGTCAAGTGTCCCTGTACTTATAATCAAAGAAGGCTTTTCCTCATTTGCCATAAGAATGCCATCCAACTTCACAATGACCTCCTGGATTTTTTTCCTAAGTAAATCCAAATCCAAATCCTTATCTTTTTTTACTGGAAAAGAAAACCCTCTCTCCCTCATATACTCCCTCTTGACACTAAACAATTCCTCTGTCAGTTCTTGCACCTTTGATTCATGGTTTCTCTTCATTTTAATCAGTTCAGCTTTAAAATAAGCTTCCAATTGATCCCTAGGCATATGCCTTAATTGAGATACATCCAAATTTTCTGGTGCAATAATCGACCCATCAAGTTTACCATTCCCCTCCCAATGTGAAGATGCTGATGAAAGATGATTTCCTGAAACCTTATGGTGCTCCAAGGACCCATGAGAAATTACATGCCCACTTTCAGATGTGACGAGTGATCTAGAAATGTCATCCAGTTCTTCACGTAATTTAGAAATTTCTTTTATCTTTTTAGTCCAGTTGGCACTTGCATTACCATAAGATACAGCATTTTGATTCCATAAGCTTTGTTCAAAATCTTCTTGCAGATTGCGAACAAAAGTCTTCATCACCATGCCTTGAATTTCAGTTTGAAATTCCCTCTCTTGTTGCCAATCACAAAGGGATGACTTAGACAAATGAACGACCAGATCTGCTTCTTTGTATATAGAATCTAGAGTAATTCTAAGACCATCAAGCATTCTATTCACACCAATCCATTTATCAGGCACCTTCTCCGGTAGAATACCACTCAATCCCAACTCTGAACCAGAACCGTTCCTCCTCAATGAATATATCCCTTTAATCTTGTCTATTTCTATATTTAATTTTCTGAATTGCTCTTTAGCTGCAAGTTTAAGGTTTCCTAAAGATTCTTGTAGCCCATCATGTGCCGGTAGAGTATCCGAATAGCTGAGACAGTGACCATATTGTTTGCTAATTGGTTTATGGGTCAGCACTGGAAACCTAATGTTTTCACTATCATCTGCACCGACATGGTAGAGATGCAAACTTTCTTCCAACCTAGCCAATTCCAGTTCATGCTTAGCAATTTTCTCTGCTGCCTCTACCTCAACTGCAGATATCACGCCCTTAATTACAGATTCACTCACCATTCTTGAAATGGTCAACCGGCTGTTGATATCTTCCAAATAAGAATCCAATTCCTTAAGGAGGACAACTCCAGGATTCTCAATCTCCAACAAATCATCTTTCAGATGCAAGAGACCACCATCTTTTGAACTAACACAGACATCTGAAATTGTTGAACCACTCAACACCTCTTCGCTGCCCATCTGCTTCTGACAAAACACCACCCCAAGGCTACTGAATTAGAAAAAGGGAGATTGAAGAAAATAACTATCAAACATCAAGAACCTGCAAATTTCAACTGAAGCCCATTAGACTTCAAACGATAGAAATTCGGAAGATCACGAAGACAGGATCACAAGCTTGACAGAAGTTTTACATGACAAATTGGTCGGGAGAAAATACCGGGGAATAAGTGGAAAATAACATAAGAGAGTTAAAACCTTTAACTTGTCAACGACCCAGAAAAAGAAAATTATAAAGAAGTGATTAAGGAGACTTCCAAACCGAGCTCACAGACAGTATTCAGATAATACACGAGTGGGGATATGACTTATACTCGTGGAAACGATAAAAGAGACAGGATTGATCAAAAACTCACTATCTTTCCTTTTACCGCATCCTGGGAAACAAAGTAAATGTCTGGATAACAAGTGAGTTGAAGACTAAGTAAAACAAGGAGAACTGAATCCGAAGCTAAACCCACTTGGCTTAGTACTCAAATTAGCATGGTGTAAAGGAGTTGAACTTCAAAGCAACCAAAAGAACCAAAAAGCAATATCCTTTCCCTTTCTCCTCCATGTTCTGAGCTAACAAACGTTAATCTCACCCACACCAACTCAAAGCTACACAAAAACTAGAATCTATTTAAAGTAAATTTACACTAACAATCAGCTCATACAAAAGGGACAATTGGAACTAGATAAGAAGAATAATTAAACAAAAAAGCCAGACTTACAAGTCTTGAAGGTAAATCTGACAACATTAACCAGTAACAGTCCTTTACGAAGTAACAAAGCAGGTCTTAACAAGGAAAAGAAAAGAGATTTCCAGAGGAACTGTTGACTTTTAAGGTTGAATGAAAGCTGGCTCAGGTGCAAAAAGGCCTTGTCTCTGTCTGTCTCTCTCTACCTTGCTAAGTTTTCGTTGTTTTTGGTCGCTTTTTAGGGTTTATGTTGTGAATGCAGAAAGTCGAGCGTAAACTCTGGAGAGCGGGAGTACAGGGATTCTCATTCAACCCTCTGATAAACTAGAATTTACGGAGATTGCCATTTTTTATTAATAAGTAATAACAATATTTCGTCCACTTGTTTTTAACATATCTAATCTTTTTGTCTGCATCTGTGATATTGTTTTTATTTCCAGATTGTTTAAAAAGTATAAAACATATGGAAGAGTCAAGTCAAGTGGGTACATGACATTGTTTTTCTTTTGTTTTTCCTTTTAAAATTTTTCATAAATTAATTTTCTTCCTTTAGACTTTTCGAGTCGAACATTTTAGTCAAGAAAATAGTCTTTTTATAAAATATTAGAAAAATGTTGTGTATAATTGATGATTCTTTTAACCCTCCAAGAGAACCTTAAACACTTAAGCGACCCTTTTATTCCGTAAATAATCAACCTTTTTTATAAGAATATACATCAGACAAGTATTTAACAATTTATAATAGTGAGCAAATTTCTTCCTTTTGAGCTAACTTTTGGAAGTGAGTTAGATACTTTCTAACATGGTATCAGAGCCTGCTTGTCTCGATAGTTTGGGGCAGTGTCCGGTTATGTCCCTTTGCTCAATATGTCCATCAGATGTTCAGTCTTGCTCTGGACTGAGGGGGGTGTGTCAAGAATCTCACATCGGACAACTATGAAAGCTTTCAACAATTTATAATAATGTGCAAACCTCCCCCTCTTGAACTAGCTTTTGGGGGTGAGTTAGACACTTCTAACATAGTATCAGAGCCTGCTTGTCTCGATGGTTTGGGGTGGTGCCTGGTTATGTCCTTTTGTCCAATATGTCTATCAGATGTCCAGTCCTGCTCTGGACTGAGGGGATGTGTCGGGAATCCCACATCGGACAAGTATGAAAGCATTTAACAATTTATAATAGTAAGCAAGCATTCCCTTCTTGAGCTAACTTTTGGGAGTAAGTTAGACCTTTCTAACAGTAAATTTCGTCCGTTAGTTAATAGAAGTAGATGAATGAGATCTACTGGCACGTAGTTGGAACAGTAAATCTCATCCTCTAAGTCGTAGAAATTTTGCATGAATTTGTTAATTAGGATGATTAAAAAAGTTGAATAAATCAAAAGATTATATATGACTAGAGATTATAAGGTAAGGTCCAAAGGGACTATCATTTTCATCACGCCCTTAATTTACGGGGGGATTCATATAATAATAATAATATATGACTTGAAGCATAATAAATGAATCTTTAAGGATTGGTTGTGTCCAACTAATCAAGCTAAGTTACTTTGCTTATTTTATTGGTAATCAGGTTTATCGTGAATTGAGTCTGTCTTTTCTCTTCTTCTTTTTTTAACTTTTAATCAAAGATTTTGTTGCTTTCATAGATTGTGTTGTGTCTCCCATGAGATGAATTATTAGCGACCGAATCTTTTCTCCCACTTACTCAAGCTCAATTCTGTGTCATTTATTCATGACCACAAATTTTTATAGGTCTTATTAAAATTTGCGGCTATGAATAAATGACACAGAGTAAAACTTGGGTAAATAGGACAGAAGATTTCAACCGAATATTCACTTAAACATCTTAAGTTGTTAAAGTGCATGGGACTTAGTTCACCTTTATATGGTCCAAAGTTGTTAATTGCCTTTAATAAAAATGCGTTTAGAAATATTTTTTATTCTATTAAATCATCTCAAACTCTAGATGACAATTAGCAACTAACTTATTATTTTGGATGGTCAATTTTTAAAAATAATTTTTAAAAAAATTAAAAGTATAAAATAATTTTTTAAAATTGAATTTGAGCTTGAACTGATTCAAAATCTAATTTTTTAAAGTAAAATAATAAAATGACATCTTATTTTAATTGGATTCGAGGTTAGGCTGACTCAAAACCTAAGTTTTTTAAGGAAAAATAATGTAATTTTACTTTTAAAAAATTAAACCTTGGATCAATACGAGCCTGGGCAGCTTAAGCTTAGGTTCAATTAAAAACACCTAAGTCTAGACTCAATTTTCACCTCCTAACTTCTGCAGATGCTTATTTACCCAAAGTTTTGTGCTTCTAATGTCCTAAATTAATCAATTTCCCACCAAATTTTGGTTTTTTTATCTCCGCTATTATCTTTACCAATTCTTCTTTCAGCATATTATTAATAACCTCTTTCTGACTACAGTAATTAATTTTAAGAAGTTGAATCCATTTCTACAACACAATTTTACAAGTTTTTGTAGTCCATAAAAAAAATTATTATAGGCATTTCTCTGATTAACTTTAATTTTTAAGTGTACGTAGATTAAAGAAGGTATAATTTATAAGTTGAATTTAATAAACCATATTTTCTAACGAATTTTTGGTAAAAAAAACTTTTTATTAGAGCAAATACTTGGAAAGTGCGAGAGAAGATGAAATTTTAAAATATTTTATACAAAGATTACAATATTTTCTAATTCTAAATGTAAGATAGTTACAATTCTCTATTTATAAGGGATGATGGGAAGAAGTTTGGTAACTGTCACAGATTATATCAAGTGATTGACAACATTACTTATATTATAAAAATAAGTGATATTATTGTTGTTGGTTCTTTAATGGAGTAAATTACATGTATTCACTTTTTTTTATTTGAAACTAATTAATGAATTACTTATTTTTGAAAATGATGGTGACAAACTTATATAAAACGATATGAAATAAGTATGACAGAAACAAAAGAGAGTATAGCAAGAGAGATACAACTATTTAATAATAATTCATCTAAACAATCTTTGGCTTATATCCATTCTCAAACTCCATTTAAGAATTTACTATCTTCTTCTTTCAGTAGGTAAAAAAAAATCTTTTATATAATATCTTCTTTGTCACGAATGAAGACGAATCCTTACAATCACCTTTCTTTTATCATAGGTGAAAAGTAATCCTTTTATAAATATTACTCTAAGGTTAATACCAGCTCTTACAAAGCTTACTTTAGGTAATTTACCTAATTGTAGGAATTGAAAAATCATAATCTCAAACATTTATCTTCTGCTCACTCTAATAAACCAAGACTCAATACATGTTATGCAATGTTGTTATATTGTTATTAAAACTTATAATGTTATGTCCAAATAGTATTGTCAAAGTCTAAATTTATCATAGTTAACTTAATACTATTTTAAAGCATTTAGAATGATTATAAAGTTTTGAATTGTGTGATTGGCTTTAAATATCAAAGCTTGAAAGTCTTGATATACTTAAAGATAATTAAGAGCAAGGTTGAACGAAAAAGTTTAGTATGGAAGAAACTCTCGGTGATCATATATGGTGTAGGTTCTTAGGTCGAAATGAATAGGAAGATAGAAAAATTACACCATATGAGGATTAGTTGTGTTAGACATATGGTGTATATATCTACTTATTTTTTTGGCATAATTTTATAAATTGGACTTATAAGATATTTTTATTAATTGGAAAATTATAGCTAATTAATAACCCTTATTTAACTTGGATTCAAAAGCTATATAGATAATTTTCTAGTTGTGAAAGAATCTCATCTTGGATTGAAGTTTATTTTGAGAGGGTGTGTGGTGCATCACGTGGGTATAAGGATGGCAATGGTTTTCAACCCGATTAATATCTGTACTACCCGACCCTAAAAAATAGACATGGAGGCTAAAAAAAGATTTTAAATGGATGTTGAAAAATTGATGTGGATATGGATTTAGATATGGGTCTAGTAATAACCGGAACCGATGAATACCCATATCCTATCCGTTTTTATTAACTCATTTTTTTCGGTACATAACTTAATATCTCACTTTACTCTTATATAATTTATAAGCCTGCATATTAATTGGTAAAACATGAATGTATTTGTTGAGCCTGCAAAGCCTTTTGAAAAGACACTCACACTGTGAAGAATGTTCCACGTACAACGTGCTTTTAAGAATTCAACCAGAAAAGATTTCTTTAAGAACACATAAAGGGATGTTCTAGGAGCAGCGTGCTTTTAAGACTCTTCGCTCTTCACAAAGCACCCAGCCACCCACTCAACGTCATTTAAATATCAAAGAAGAGTGAATACTGAATTGCTTCAACGTCATTTACCATCAAAGAGTGGGGTAAATCAAAGACCATTTATTATTTCTAACGTCATCAACCATTAAAACGATACTCAAGCATCTGTTATTCAAAGAGACAGAGATGCACCACCAAACCAAAGGTCATCGTTTCACGTCTGTTTAAAGAGCTTGTATGTTGTTTGTCACGATCAGAGACGAGTTGCTTATCGAAAATCCAGCTAATTTTGTGATTGTGAGTGAAAGTGTAGAACCGATGGAAGGAGTTGAGAATCATGCAATAAAGAATTTCTCTAGTCCACCTCATGAAGAAGAGGAGCTTGCAGCTATGGACTTTGGTGATCATGGTGCAACTAAAAGCAAGAAGCGTACTTCTCTTGTGTGGCTAGAGTTTACTTTGGTGACTGTGAAAGGTGTTGATAAGGCTAAGTGTAAGCATTGCAAAGGGAAGCTCTCTGCTAAAGGAACAAACGAGACTTCACATCTGCGTGAGCATTTGATCAAGTATTGTCCAAAGAAACATCCAACACTTGTTGGAGGCTACAAAACATTATTAATTGGGAGTGGTACTAAGTCTGATGAGAAAAAAACATTTTCAAACCTACAAATTTAGCCACGAGGTCTCAAGAAGAGAGTTAGTTAATATGATTGTAATGCATGAGTATCCTGCGTCTATGGTTGATCACATTGGTTTCAGAAGATTTGTAGCGAGTTTAAGCAATGAATTTAGGATGATATCTTGTAATACATTGAGAAATGATATCCTAAAAATATTTCTAAGTAAAAAATCAAACTTGAAAAAATTGTTGGAGGATCATAGGTCCAGAATTGCTATCACTACAGACATGTGGACAGCTTCCAACCAAAAGAAAGGATACATGATTGTGACTGGACACTTCATTGATGGAGATTGGGTTCTAAGAAATCGAATTCTAAGGTAATTAATTTTCTTAGATTTAACATGTTTCCTTCCTTATTGACAATATCAAGTTTTTTTAAGATGTTATATGCAAATACTTTGTTTAATCTTTCTCTTGGATATATTTGCATGTTTAGTAATTTGTTCCTTTATACATGCTGAATATTAATTACTTAGAGAATCATTATGCGTTTTGTATTTAAGTTGTAATAAATTTTTATCATTTTATTTTATAGGTTTATATTTGTGCTATGCCCACATAGAAAGGAGACTCTATTGAAATTTTTAGAAGAGTGTTTGTATGAGTTTAACCTAGAAACCAAGATTTCTTCTGTGGTTATGGATAATTGTAAAACAAATGATGCAATGATGAACCTTCTACATGAGAAGCTTGATGCAAATTCTCTTATATTAAATGGAAAATTTTTGCATATGCGATGTAGCGCTCATATATTAAACTTGATTGTCAAGGATGGTTTGGATTTCATGGGTGAAGGGTTAGAAAGAATTTGTGATTGTATTTTATTTTAGGCATCAACTCCTAAAAGGATAGAGAAGTTTGAGGATGCAGACAAGTTTTTGAAAGTTTCATCTTTTAAAAAGTTGATTCTTGATTGTAAGACAAGGTCGAATTCTACTTATTTGATGCTTGAGACAGCTTTGTCATATGAAGGTGTTTTTATGAGATTGGAACGTTTGAATAATCTACTTAAGTTTACTTTACCTAGTGATGAAGATTGGAAGTTGGGAAACATTATTTGTGATAAATTGAGAATATTTTACAAGGTAACAGAGCTTTTTTCTGATAGACAATACCCCACTGCGAACTTGTTCTTTCAACATGTTTGTGAAATTAGGTTGAAGTTATTTAAGTGGATGTCGTCTGATTGTGATATTGTGAGAACTATGGCATTAAATATGGTCGAAAAGTACGATGCATATTGGTTTCATGTGAATGGAATGCTAGCTATTGCTTCTATTTTGGACCCAAGAAATAAGATAGATTGCGTTGAGTTCTATTTTAGTGACATTTATGGAAGTAAAACTAATATTGAGATTGAGGGGGTGACGAGCTTGCTTTTTAAACTATTGTTAGAATATCAAGACAAATATGCTTTGGATATAAGGAACTCTACAACATGTACTAATTTAGTTGTTTCATCGTCTTCATGTGAGGCTACCCATCTTGGAAAACATCAAGCAGATTGTGGAGATAGCGATAATTTTTCCATGTATAAAAAATCAAAGAAAAGAAGGGTAAACTTAAGATCTGAATTGGACCATTATTTGGAGGAAGATACAATGCCTGAAAATAACTATTTTGACATTTTGGCTTACTGGAAGCAAGAATTCAAGTATCCAACACTAAGAATGATTGCCCGAGATCTTTTATCAATACCTGTTTCTACAGTTGCTTCAGAAAGTGCATTTAGCATGGGTGGTAGGGTTCTTAGTCCACATCACTCAAGGCTTTATGCTAATACTGTTGAAGCATTGATGTGCTTGCAAAATTGGATGCTTGGAGAGTATTCAGGAAATATATATTTCCGTATTAATATTTGCAACATTTGTATTTGAAACTTCTTACATGTACAATTTTCATATTGAATTTTCCTTACAGTTTCTGCTTTACAAAGTTCATATGCGATTGCTTCGATCTTTGATGATGCCGATGCAAGCGAAGAGGAACCAGGTGAAATGATTGATTTGGTAATTCATTTTATTTCTCATCATTTATTTATTTTTACTTAAAATATTAAATTAACTTATAATTTGACTCTATTTGTTAACATATTTTATTTTCTTTTAGGATGCTAATAATGCAAATGATATGGAGATGGAGTTTTGAATGTTGTGGAGTTCACGCAAAGACAATTTGAAGCTTTGGATGTTTCAGTCTTTTTTCTAGTTATTGATTGTGAAAAATATATGTTGTTTACTTGTCTTTGCACTAGACATTATGATTTTTATTATTTCAATTTTATAGTTTTTTTAAAGACATACAAATCAAAATCTTGACTTATTATTATTAAATTAATGTTGATTTAGAGCGTTAGCAAAAATCTGCTCTTTATATTTTCAATTTAGAAGTTATATTTTTATGTGCTATATAATTCGATGGATATCCAAAAACCTAAGCAATCCATTGGATTTGGATATAGGTAGTAAATTATAAAAACCGACGGATATGGATATGAACATGGGTTGAGTCATAAAAAATAGATATGGATATGGGTTGATTAATACCTGAACTGAACCTTACCCGTTGCCATCCCTACGTAGGTATAAAGCTTGGGGGTAGAACTGGAAGTTGTGGGTGACCATACGTTGATTGAATTTGGTGTGAACAGCTGAAAGTGTGTGGGTGATGTTTTTGTTGGTTGGAAAAGATTAATGTGATGATTTTATGATGTTGAAAAATCCATCCTGCTGCGTTTTTATTTAGCTTCTGGAGTTGCTCACGAATGGGTAGTTCTACTGCAATGTGTGTGTGTTTTTTGGTCAAGAGATCCACAACTTTGAATTGATTTTTTTGGGTGTTGATTAAGTTGGACGTTCATCTTTGTGGAGTGGCTCTTGGTTGAATTGTGTGTTATGTGTGCAGCCGTGACTTGGTTCAAATTTCTGCGTGAATTAACCCATTTTCGTTGCGACAAATTCCAGATTTATTTCATTAGAGCTGAACTATTGGACCCCACTTATGGAGCCCAGCATTCGGAGCCATTGAATAGAAACACTACTTGTCTATAACCCAATTGAACTTGTTTAGGGACAAAGGACAAAACTTTCTCTGTAGACGTCGGATAAGAATTCCTTGGACTATTCGAAAGAAGACTTTGAGATCTACAACTTACATGAAGACCTTGAAGATAGATCCTATCATCTGGAGGGTCAATATTAGACTAGACGATACAAGATGAACAGTGCATAAAAGAAGTGGAAGGTCAACTATAGAGGAAGCAAAAAACAGACGAAGCCAAAAAAACAGACAAATGGGAAAAGCAGACGAATGGAGTCAACTTAAGACGATACAACTCTTAAGACGAAGCAGAGTCAACTTAAGACGAAGCAAAATCAACTTAAGACGATGCAACTCTTAAGATGAAGCAAAGCCAACTTAAGATGAAGCAGAGTTAACTTAAGACGAATCAAAGTCAACTTAAGACGATGCAACTCTTAAGATGAAACAGAGTCAACTTAAGACGAAGTAAAGTCAACTTAAGACGATGCAACTCATAAGATGAAGCAAAGTCAACTTAAGACGATGTAACTCTTAAGACAAAGCAGAGTCAACTTAAGATGAAGCAAAGTCAACTTAAGACGATGCAATTAAGACAAAGCAAAGTCAATTTAAGACGATGCAACTCTTACGACGAAGCAAAGTCAACTTAAGACGATGCAACTCTTAAGACGATATGACGTCATCTCAGATGATACGTCTCTACAGACGATACATCCTTACAGATGATATGATGTCATCATAAATGATATGACATCATCATAAATGATATGTCCTTACAAACGATACATCTTTACAAAAACAGACGATGCTTCTATGCTCCTAAGCATCTCCTCTTAAGGACCATGACTTTCAACTCCAATGTCCAAAAATTTCTTAGTATATATCGTTGGAAAGCTAGAAAGATAAGTTACAACTTTTCAGAAGAAAACTTTAACTAATTTCGCCTCCATTAGTCCATTTTTTTCCTTAGAAGTTGGTACACAATTTCTACACCTAAGAAAGACTTGGATTTTTGAAATGTGCAGCTACCCAAGAAACATGCACATATACCGGGGGGACTTTTCAGTTCTAAACTCATTTACCAAAACAACAGAAGCCCACACATAACTTTAATTACATATTGACATTATAAACAAAGGCTTAACACAAAATACAACATATAGAGGATGCTCAATGTTTAACATGCTTATGAAGCTATCCAAAATTTTATCGAACTGACTTAGTTACAAAAGTTTATGATATCTTGGAGTTTCCGATGTCTTGCAAGGATTGTTAATCTTCGCATTCTGCACCTAAGGAGGGAATAATAGGGTGAGCAATACGGCTCAGTGGCTAATTTATTTATAACCATTGGCAATTGACCAAAGTCGAGCATATGTACACCCAGATATCTATATCTATATCTATATCTATATATATATATATATATATATATATTGTAGCGCCCCAAATTAGGGGTTAGAATATTAACGAAATTTAGTACGAATTATGTTTATTATGTTTGTTAATTGC
>JAOQMR010000003.1:25372597-25384770 GCA_027563865.1 Erythroxylum pelleterianum | reverse complement strand
GCTACTTAACTGGAACTCTTGATTATGGGCTTATCCTTCGTCCCTCATCTGACCAACATCTTGTTGCTTTCTCGGATACGGGATGAGCTAGTGATATAGTTGATTGTCATTCTCAACATGGCTTTGCCATCTTTTTTGGTGGTAACTTAATTAGCTAGTCTTCCCGCAAACAAAAAGTGGTTGCTCGGTCTAGCACTGAAGCCGAATACCGAGCCATAGCATTTGCTACGACCGATTGGATTGGCTCCAAGAACTCCTTCGTGAGATTCATCATTCATTTGATAAACCACCTATACTATTATATGATAATATTAGTGCAACTTTTCTTAGCTCTAATCCGGTTATACATGACAAATCCAAACATATCAAAATTGACTATCATTTTGTCAAGGAACAAGTTGAAGCAGGTGATCTTGACGTTCAATTTGTTCGCTCTATTGATCAACAGGCGGATATATTTACCAAGGTTGTTGGCACATCTCGGTTTTGTGAATTACGGGACAAGCTACATGTTCGCAAGCGACCATTTGCTTGCTGGGGGTGTTGACTGAAGATCCTAAGTCTTAGCAATCTGCTCCTACAATCATGCATCATCACCCTTGATTGTAGCTATTGTATATCTCTCTTGTTATTATGTATGATACAGTCAAAACCACCAGCTTGTAATCTTCCTAGTATATAGCTGATGTATAGTTTGTTTCCTTGTATATCTTCTTTAATTGAGATGTTTGTTATATATCACACTATTATAAATAGTTGACGATAATAAAGAGAATAAATCAACCTTTGCAATTATCTTCTCCTTCTTCTTTCTTTATCAACTGCATATTCTATATTGATACAATGTGACAGCCTGACAGGTTGTGACTTATAGGAGAACAGCGACGATGATGACAACATTTTATGAGAGATCTTAGCGACAACAAGGCAAAGGAACATTAAGGTGACAGAGACTATGTTGAAACAACTAGAGGAGAGTGAGAGTGATGTGGAAACAACTGGAGAATAGTGGAACTGGAGAGAGGAGGGACTGACACTGAGGGAGGTGACTGAAATCTAATGGGGGAAGTGGAAGAATACTAAGGTTTTGGTTTTTTTGGGATTAATTACTTTTTCTGCATCTTAAAACTCAAGTTTTCTAGTTTTTTTTTAAATTAATCGATATTTGACTAGTATTTCAAATACTGGTCGGTGCCATCCAAAAAGGACAATATAGGTCAGTATTACTGGCTAGTACAATACTAATAAATTTTGTACTTTTTAAAACTGGCACAGTACCTTTCAATCGGCACTGACAAGTATAGTACGAGATCCATAATAGTGGGTTATAGTAATCCAAAAAGGCTTATATGAGAGCATAGCTAACCAAAAAAAATTATTATTTAAAATTAGCAATTCTAAGCAAAAATTTCTAATGTGATGACTAAGTATCTTACCTAAGGACATATTGTTTCTTTAACATCAAATCATTTGACAAAGAAATTATAGTTGGTATGATTTTATTATTACGTTTGGTGAGATGAGCATAAATTTCATATCGACTTAAATGACAATATATGGTTTAGGAGTTGACTTAATTTGATGCATACTGAATTACTACTGGTACCAAATTTAGTTCCAGTATGATACTATACTAATACCGTTTAATATTGAGTATCATTTTCATTAATTTTTTTATAATTTACAAAATAGTCCCTCAATATATTTTATTAAATAATTTATAATTTTACATCAACTTTGTCTCCAAAAATCATAAAAATGGAAATTTTAAATAAAAATCTATTTATTTATATTAATATTACTTTTTACATATTTCACATATAAAAATAACCACAATTAATATGAAAAAAGATTATTTAATAATCATACAAATATAAAATTAAGGATAACATAAATTATTTAAAATATTACGGTTTCATTATATAATAAATAATAATTACATCAAAACATTAAATAAAAAGAATAGTAAAGATCTATGACTTTCTAATTATTATAATTTATAACAAGAGTTCGTGCCGATGAAATAATCAACTAGAAGTGAAACCTAAACAAAAATATTTACATTTATATTTATATTGCATCTATAAAATTTAAAATATACATAACAAATAAGTGAGAGTAAAATAAGAGAAGATATGAAAACTCAAAACTTTATTCAATCAAATATCCGCTCAAATCGCATTGACCTTAATTCTTATTTAGTACAAAATGCTCATTATGGAGATGAGTCTCATCATTACCATCATTCAAATTCATTGTATCAAATAACATGTCAATACTTTCACATCAAAAAGTATCTTCCAAGTCACTCTCATTTATCAAATTTGGTTCCTCAGAAACTCAATCCATCAAAAGATTGATATGGTCAAGGCAAATTGATCTATAGAAATATTATATTAAGAGTCCTAATAAACAAATAAAATAAAATTACTAAGAAATTATATTTAACTTAACAATGATAATAACAGACCTTTTCCGAAGCTTTAAGTTATATCGAGCAAAGATCAAGTCGTTCATTCTTTTATATCCCAATTTATTTCTTTTCTTGAAATGAATGAATTCAAACGTGTCTCAATTCCTTTTATACCTTGTTGCACTCACACATTGACTTAAAATTTGAATTGTAAATCTTTGCAGTTTTGGATCATTTCTAAATTGATCTCACTAAGCAACTGTAAGACAATAAAAGTAATGTTATAAACAAAATAAAGTGATGATTAATTTTTAACAAGTAAAAAAAAGTGAATATATATACACACACAAACTTGGATTAAGCTTGTCTTTTTTATGAATAGCAATGAGCATCCCAAAATCACCATAAGCATCTTTATATCCTTTATTTGTAAGTTTATGACATCTTACATCATCTTATGGGTAACAATTGTTGTAATAATTATTAGCATTCCCTATTAACTTTAACTTTCTTTGTAAAATTTGGTCTAAAATAGACACTGGGATTCAAAAATTTCCCAGTTGCAAACAGTGGAGAGTAAAGCTACCTTTTTCATCTATCATTAATAACTGCAAAATAAGATGTGTAAAAAGAAGACCTATATTTCAGATTGGCCGTGATTATTTCATTCACCCTTTCCATGGCATTATAAAAATAACCCATTGTTACCTTTTTATCACTATCAGCTAGGCAAAGTACTCACACTCAAGGCTCATAAAATCATATTACAAATAGACATTAAGATCAAAATTCATAATCTTTAAGCATAATTTTAGAAATCTCAACTCCAATATTAAACCTGACATATTATGACGCGGTCTACTTATCACTTGTAAATATTTGCTTTAACTCTTTCCTCATAAGAACAAAACATTAAAGTGATAAGAAATCAGTCGCAAACTTGGCTATAGTAGAACGACATAAATTCCTACTATTGGTGAAATCCTTCCTACTATTGGTGAAATCCTTCTTTATCAAATTTAGGACTTATGCATAATTATAGATAAACTTGGTCACTTTTTTTATTTTCTGCATGGTCTCATCAATGATAGGAAAATATTTAGCATCTCCTATATTTTTCAATATCAGTTCAATGTAATTTACAACACAAGGAGTCTAATAAAAAGAATCATATTGGCTTTGCAATCTTTTCCTAGCTGCTTTTTAAGCAGAATCATTGTCAATAATAAACTGAACAATATTTTCTAGCTCAACTTCATCAAATATTTGAAACAAAGTATCATCATTTCTAACAAGGTCATATGCATCAAATATACTTTAAAACAATGTCACCTTAACAAAAAAAACTGAAAATTTGATAATGGGTACATATCTTCTATTTGTCTAACCATTACACATGATTGAATATCCATAATTTGCACAAGTTAATTCTTCTTTCATCCAAACAACTATTTATTTTTATAAACAAAGCTACTCAAAAGTTTACCTCTATAGCCATCAATTAAAAGAGTCTTATATCATGGATCGTAAGTGACAATGGCATCCACCATAAGTTGGTAATAATAAGACTGGTCGACAGTGGGTGATACATCTTAATCATATCACTATCTGATCATTGCTATGTCCACATTATCAGCCATTTCTTTAGATTGTAAGGAATTACGGACTAAAGGCTAAACTCCAAAAGTTGTTCGTAGTGTAAAAAAGTGACATTTGCCTTCTTCTTTTTCTCACATCAAGTGGGTAGGAATACCACCATCTTCAACATCTCTAGTATCATCCTAGCCACTTTAGCTTTTATCTCCTATCTTTTTCATGCTGACATTATATAAATAAAGTCTTTATTTGCTATGTAACATTATGATTCACTTTTTTATAAAGCTCTACGTAAGCTTTGATCCCAGCTAAATACTTCTTTATTTGACAATTTCCCCACCTTTCAAATTCTTATTGCAATACACACAAATGGTATAGTTCTTCAATATAAGAACCAATCTAGCATGAGCCTAAGCTAGATCATTAAATTTTCTTAAAACGACTGAATTATCAGGAGTACTTAAACTCCCCTCCATTTTATCTACAAAAATAAATGAAGACATGTGTTAAAATTAAACTAATAAATTCAAATTTAAAAATACAATTTTTGTATATAATATCATTAAATAACTATAAAATTCAATATTGAATTATAACCATATTCAAATTCCAGATATAATCTATCTTTTATCTTTCTTGATGATAGCACACATTGTAAAGAAGTTTTTTTTATAATGACAACACACATTGAAAAAATGACTTAAAACACTTACAATTTCACATTATCTCGAGCAATGGTTATTCTCTCATAAATTCACATCCTACTTTCTACTATATATTTAACTATCGGTAAGATAAGATAATAAATGTGTATGTTATATCCATAAGATAGGATTAATATTTGTAATATTATTTCTTAGTGATAATAATGAACAATATAAAAATACAAATATTTAATTTTCTTAACTTAATTACATATATGAAATGATTTAACTATATATTGAATCTTATATTTAAATGATTAATCATATTTAAATACCTTTAGTAAAAAAATAAATTAGTAAATGATATGTTTCATACAATCTCACTTGTATTTCCAAAATAGAATGGCCTCTTCTTTGCAACGAATTTCAGAAAATTTAAATTATCCTATTGACTAGGAAGGAAAAAAAACATGAATTTTCAGCAAGCATTTATCATTTGTGAAATAAAATAACACTTTAAAGCTATTTGTGGAAATGAAAAAAAAATGAAGGAACTTTATTTCCATGAATTAAATTGAAGTTTACAAAAAAAAACTCTTTACATTCTTTCTTGTCCAAAAATAGAAACCACTGTTATTTTAACAATGATGTCAATGAGGAGCTAGAAGAACTCAAAGATTGCTGCTGGGAAAGGATTGCAGGACAGAAATGGCTTCTTTTCGAACTTGGTCCCTCCTTATTTTCCCAGTCGATGTGAGTGGAAATGGCTTCTTCCATAAAATGAATACTTTTGGCACTTTGAACCTGCATAAAGCTCATAAGTTGACAAAGCACATATAAGCCGAAGCTTTCAAGGTCCGCCAACAAAGGCCTAATATATCTACCACAATTTACAGATACTTTGACCTCAACAGAATAGCCATGGAGTGAAATAAGGAAATGTAAGCATATACCCAGTTAAATTCTTCTCTCTACAGAAGTTTTGGAGAATTTCTTTGCATAACAGTTGTTTATTCTCAGCAAAGGCCAAGCTACTGTTGTCTGTCCATTGCCAACTTTCTCTTAATTTAATGCATGCAGTAACCTTTTCGGTCAGGCGATGATCTGGGATGCCAACGGTAACAGCAGCAATAACTCCAGGATGTTTTAAGAGGATTGCCTCTACCTATATATGTGCAACCAAAAGAGGTAAATGTCTATTAGAGTAGGGAACAACAAGACATAATTTCACTGATTATAATTAAATGAGCTAAACTCATTCAAACTGGTTCTATACTCGATGAGGAACAACCCTACAGAGTGTAATTTTGGCTGAGATCTTTATTTCATTCGGTTAAATGAATAAAGAATACCAATTAGAAGTGAACACATCTATTTTATTTCTTTGTTTAACATCTGTTAACAGATCATCATACATAGAGCAAATAATTAAAGGCATGCATGCAGCTCACCTCTTCAGGGTGAACATTCTCTCCACCACTCTTGATTCGGCCGTTTACTCGTCCAACAAGCCATAGGCTACCACATTCATCCATGGAACCAATGTCACCGGTATCAAGCCAGATTTCATTTGTAGAATTTAGTGCATTGGCAGGAATTTTTTGGTCCCAATATCCAAGCATTACATGGGGTCCTCTAGTCAAAATTCTTCCAGTTTGAGATGAACTTTCAAACGAAATCTTTAACTCAACGTGAGGTGCAGGCTTGCCAACACACACACCAGATGGTGGTTGATAAACTGAATTGTCCTTTCCATTACAGAGTCTTACAGGGGCATGAGTGGAGGCCTCAGATGTTGGATCGTGGAGAGTCTTAAAGGTTAGTGAGGAACAAGTCTCTGTCATCCCTTTATAATACGTAAAGAATTAGGAAAAAAGATTGAGGAGATAATCAGTAAACAAGGAAGTTAGGAAGAAGTTTACATCCCCCAACTGAGAAATTACTTCTACACGATTTTGCATGCATGCATTTGATTGCAGACAGAGCTGAAAACATATGAGTCTAGCTGACAGTGAATTAACCATAAGTCAAATATAGTAGAGTATTGTTTTAACCAAAATGTCTGGAATTACCAGTTCACAGATGTATTGTATGAATGATGAAATGGAAGAATTTCGTCTAATGATATTCTTCATGAACTTGTTCCCTGATCAAATTTTTCGTGAGGTAAATATTGACAAATTTGGAGTAGCTTACAGATACAGCATTCCTCAACTTACTGTTTTCCTTTCTGGCAGACAAGGTTGTACTATTCAACAATTATTCTGTTATAGAAACTTCTTAAGATCTTAATGCCTTGCTGAATATTTGAAATATTTACCTCACTTACTGCATGCACAGTGATCTTTTGAGCTATCTCTATTTTAACTGATTTACATTTCAACATTCAGAGTTGGCAACTGTTTACATTTTTATTTTGGAAGGCGAGCATATACAAAGGTTTATTCTACACATATCTTTCAGGGAATGTGGGATTTATAACTTTACGAAAAGATCATTTAAAAGGTTACTCATGCCTACGTGGTTGTTGAAAACATTATCCAAGAGAATGGAAGAATGAGAAAAGATCTGTTACTAACCATAAGCTGAAAGAAGCTTAGCTCTTGGGAAGATTTTGGCAGCATCTTTTATCAGCTCATCCGGTAAAGTCCCACCACCATTCAAAATTTTCTTCACGGATTGTCTCCCTGCCCATGTTTCATTTTCCCTGCCCAAACATACCTGAAACTTTAATTGAGTACACTACAAGTGGACATTATGAGTACATAATTAACAAGTCCAGCTTGTAGTCTAATACTCAGCGTATAGAAGAGGACAAAGGAAAGAGAAATAATGGGGTACGACTTGAGGGCATTGTTAAGACTTTCAGAATGTATGCTAACATGCAGCTTTAGATCTAAAAGATCTCAGAAATATGGTACTTGCATAATATTAAGAAAAAAAAAAAGGAAAGAAGCAAGATATGAAAGACTATAAAACCAGAGGCCTAGACTGTGAGGGCACGGTATGTTAACCCCAATATGAAAAATAAAATGAGAAAGAATCCAGAACTAGGAAACTTTAGAGCATTGCTTAGTTATGTTGAATGGACAGGCCATTATTGACAAAGTTATAAATGATCTAACAGAATTACTATAATTAGAACATCAGTAAGCACAATGCTTGATATAGAAAACTTCTGCTTAGCTATAACTAACTTACAGCCTAAATTATATTACACATAGAAAATAAATGAACAAATTTTTAAGGATTCAATTATATTCTTACCTTGTTAACGAAATCAGATCAGACAATATTGCAGGAACTGTGATAAGAGAAGTCACACCCTGTTGCTCTATAGAATCAACAACTAATGTAGCTTTAAACTTAGGTATAAGGACATGGCGAGCTCCGACCATTAGCATAGCCATAGCTGACGAAATTGCACCGATGTGACACAATGGAGCAGTATGCAAGTAAACCTGCAAAAGTCCAACTAAGAATCTAAACAACTTGTTTGAACTGTATGTATAACAATACTCTCCTCATAAATAAATCAGAAACGTAGATATTCTCAAGGTTCTTGATAGTTTTGAACTTCCATATCCTTCTGATAGACCTTAAAATTGTTGTTGAGAAATGTTAAGAAACAACATACATCATCCTCAGTGTAACCCACAATAGCAACTTTTGCTAGGGATTGTACTATCAGAGATGAATGGCTTATGATAACTCCTTTTGGCCTTCCAGTGGTTCCTATAGCCATAACAAATATAGTCGAACAACAATTAGACAGTTTGGATTAAGGTTATCTCTTTTCTATTGACATTTTAAATAAAATCAAGGACATCTGTAGGAAAAATCAAAAGTAGTCAAACAACCCTTCCGTAAGGTTTCAGTTAAGATAGTAAAATCATGGTTCTTTTTTCACGAACTAGCACCCTTCTATTTTTCTAATTCTTCAAAAGTACAGCTATACAGGTATCAAAAAAGTCAAATGATGATTTAAAAATCATGTCAACACTCTGTTACATGAAAATAAGTATAGAACCCCAAAGAGATCACCAAAATTTCTAGTCTCAACAAGAACACGAAATGTAAAAGTTTTCCCTTGGAATTCGTTATGAAGTGTTCATAGGCTGATTCTATCAAACCTTAACACAACTTTTAGCATTGTGATGAAATTCACCGCATACAGATGGCGAAAGAGAAAACAAGAGAAGTGAGAGAAACTGTCATCATTCCTTGTGATTTTCAAGGAAAAGGGCCTATAAAGCTTATGCTTATTGCTTGGAACATATCATGAGAAATTCCTTTGATATATTTCTACTATGGCATTCTTTGTCATGCAAAAAAGAAGAAAGAAAATGTACTTCTTCTCCCACATAAGAACTATAAACTAGGACCAGGGCATTCTATAATTTCTCCCCATATCAACACTGGTGAAAGAAATAGGCACATTAGTATAGTAAAAGTGCAAGTGGAAAACAATTTGAAAAATGATAAGTGGTCTATGTCCATTCCTTCCTAGTTTTTCACCGGTAAAACACTAATTAGCATTAGTCACAGTTTTTTGAAACGGCTTCCACACAAGAAATAGCAGATAAGAAAATCAACAAAAGAAAGACTTGTACCTGAGGTAAAGCATATTATAACAGCATTGTCAGGCGCCCAGGAGTAATCCGGTGAAAAAGACCTGGTGATATGCTTTCCAAATGCTTCAGCCATTGACACTGGCAGAATGAAAATGCAGCAAGACTATAAAGTCGATAAATGAAGAAGGGAAAAGGATACAACTCTTAATTTTCACTGCAGATCATGATGCGTTCTTTTTTATTATTATTATCATTAATTTGTTCAGAGACACTACATACTCTTTGTTGATTTTAGAAGACCAAGGGAAGAGGAATCCAAGAAAAAATGCCACCTCAAGGATGGTATAGCATTACTCCTGATCAATGAGCACCAATGGCTACAGCTCTCATCAGCCACCAGCATGACTGGATTTATTGTTGAAAATGCCGATTTTGCCTCTTCAAAGTTCTGCAATTTGAGAAATTGCAACTTACAGGATATCAAAAACCACCACAATAGTTATCGCAATGCAAAACTGAGGGCTCGGACAAGGTTATCGTAAACAAGCCAGGAACTACTGTCAACTTTTCTATGCTCCACAAAAATGCATTTGGTATGAGAAACGCTCTGACTTCGCACACATCATTTTTTATTTACAATTCCAACATAATTATTTCTTAGGAACTTTCAGGTTCCAATAAATAAAAATCTCTTAGTTACAAGTCAAGCAAGCGATAGCCCACATACCCATCTGTAATTGAGAGGAGCAACTATGCCTCCAACAAATGCAACAGCTAGTAACCACTCCAAGTACCAATCACTGAAACGACGGAAAGACAAAATGACTTCATGAGGACACATATACGTCAACCATATACTTAAACGAACTCTCCAATCTGTTGAAAGAATTCGACACTCGTGTCCAGAGTCGAGATCAATCAGCTCAAACCCACATTTCAAGATTTCCCCAAGAAGGCAAATCTCACAGGCTCAACAAACTAAAAATAAAAAGATGGAAACATTGTTTTAGTAAAGAATTTGAAGAAACACAAACCTGTTGAGACCACAAATGGCCACAACCTCACCATTTCTAAGGCCAAGTTGAAGGAGCTGGTTAGCCAGACGCAGAACTTCGTCAACGAACTGCTCCCCCGTTTTCTGTCGGTTGCCGGAAATTGTTACGACGGAGGCTCGTCGCAGAGTGGACAAACGGCTTAGGCACTGGCAAATGTGGGCCTTAGAGTAGTAGTAAGCCATTTGCGAGGAGGGCAAGACAACAATGTATTTATTGAAGCTGGCTTCAGTTTGGTGTAAGAAATAAGAAGAAAGCTCTGGTTTTGAAAAGCGCGGGTTATAGAGTTCCAAGTGTCAAGGAACAGAGCGTTATCTTATCCAACGACTTGTTGCACGGTATCTGGTTGGATAAATTCTCAGTCCAATCCCGTTACGTAAGCCTCTCTGTCCCATTTTTCATGTACCAAATTTATCCATTTGATCTCAACCATAACAACACTCGTAGTAACAAACATAAATAGATAGTTGAGAATTATGAGACCGAACAGGGGAAGAATAAAATGGACAGAATATCTTGTCCCAAACAACGCTCACAGTAACAAAAGGACATGCAGTTTCGAAAGCTTCAAACAACCATTTTAATAAAGTAATTTATGATTTTTTTTATTAGGTCAAGGAATTACTCGAGCCATTATACAATAAATGGTCCTTTGGATCGGTACTATATGGACTAATATTTAATTATAAAATTATTGAAATTATTTTATTCGATTTTTAAATTAAATCTTTTAAACCTTAAATTTGTTATCTATTTTATTAAAATTAAAAATTCATATTTATTAATTTTAAGAATATATTTATTACTCTAATGTAATAATAAAATAAGTATTTTATCAAAAATTTTATATAATAAATAAATAATAAAATTTTGATTTTAGTTATAGTCCATTATTATATAAATAATTAATAACTAACTTTATTAATATTTACTGTTAATAAATAAAATCACAAATTTTTTTATTATTTTATTGTTTCTTCAAAAATTATTATTTTTATTGATTTATAATCCCTGTACACCTTAATTATATCAAGAAGCATGAATAATTATATTATATGCAATATAAATTTATTTTTATTAATAACTAATAATATATATTAATTTATAATATTTACTTAGTAATTAATATATTAATAAATTTAAAACAATATTGAATTGAATATTTTTGTCAAATTTTATTTTATCATATAACCATACTAATAAGTAAGATTATTAATATGTTATCATAATTTATAATTGTTGATAATCATTTTTATTTATAAATATAAAATTATGACATTATAAAGGCAAATTATATCAATTAATCCTTAAAATTTTTTATGAAAATTTAAATATTCAGCTAATCTTTGAGAGTACCTATTATTCTTTCAGGTCCATTTGAATAATTAAAACCCTTAAGGCCCTGTTTGGTTGTATGTTAATTAATGGAATGGAATGGAATGAAATAAAACAAAACAGAACGATTTATAATAGAATGGAATGTAATGTAGTGAAAAGTTGTTTGGGAGAGATGGAATGACTAGTAATATAATGTAATGAAATGTTATTTGGAAAATAGATGGAATGGAATGTAATATATAATAAAAGACTTTTATACCCCTTATATTAAAATGGTAGTTGCAGGAGTTTTATTATTTTATTATTAATTATATAAAAATATTAGTATTAACTATTTAATATATTTTACTTTATTTTATGTGATTAATATTTTAAAAATAATTTATTTATATTTTTATCTATATAAAAATATATACAAACAATTAAAGAATAATTTTTCTATTTTTTCTATTTTCATTAATAAAAATTTTTATTTTATTATTAATTATATACAATTTATTATTAATTATATAAAATATTATTATTAATTATTTAATATATTTTATTTTATTTTATT
>JAOQMR010000003.1:25286146-25305296 GCA_027563865.1 Erythroxylum pelleterianum | reverse complement strand
GACGGTAGATTTTTCCGTCGCTAATGTCCGTTGCAAATTTTGCCGGGACAAATTCCCTCCATTTTTAGCGACGAGTACTAGTTCCGTCGCTGAATTAATCAATTTTAGCGACGGAAAGTGTATTTCCGTCGCTAATTTCCAACGGTATATTGTCCGTTGCTAAATTTCCGTCGCTAATTCACATTTTTCTTGTAGTATACTATCATCACTTTAATTTAACACCACATTGCTTTCTTCGTTACAACCTCTATCATCTTCATTATTTACTCCCTAAATAACCAATTCATCGACTATGTAATGATTGTCTTTTTCTTTCACTATTCTTTGGAACCATATTACCATCACCAATATGGATATTACCATCACCATCATCTATTTTATCTAATTTTGATGCTTATTGTGCGTTGTACTCACCCTCACCCTCAAAGTAAACCACCACCCTTTCATATTTTAAAACAATTGAGATTAAATCATTTATTTTTAATCATCTTCAATGTCAATCAATCTACCTTCATCATATTTATAAGGGTGCCTGTAGTATACTATTACACCAATTATGCCTTAGAGCTCCCATACTACTAAACCAACATAATTTGTATTGGTTGATGCCTTCAACTAAAATTTGCTACCACCAACATACTTAAATAAGTTATGCCTATCAATTTCTTCACTATAGTAGAAAGAATTCCTTTTTAATTCGGATTCCACATCCTAATAAAATAAGAAAATGAATGTTAATAAAATATTAAAGGTGTCACACAATAAGACATATCAATATAATATTATTTCAATGCACTCTAATATTGACAAAAAAACATATCAATATCATTTCAATGCAAAATGCATAATACATTCTAGATTTTTTAATGATAAATGCACTATAATATGTAATACTTTACCTTTTCAAGTTAAGATTAATATATATGGTAGTTGCTTTCCCTTATTTTCTCTTCCTTGAAATATATACCCCTACATTCTTCCAAACACTACTAAAAATGAAGTTAAAAATTAAAAATTTGTGACATTCAAACAACCAAACAATTTATGACACATAAAAGTATCCTGGCTATAAACCAGGGACGGAGGCATACTCAACTCTAAGGGGGGGCCGGGGGCCAACATCTAAATGTAAAAAAAAAAATACAATTATATAATATTATTAATAAATAATCAAAATGCAACACGCCGTTGATTATTTGTAATTTGAAAGGAGGGGCCACTTATATTTATAATTTTAAAAATTTCAATTATATAAGTAATTTTTTAAAAAAAATATTTGAAAGGGGGGCATGGCCTCCCTCTCCTGTAACATGGCTCCGTGCTTGCTATAAACAAAGGGGGGCCATGGCCTCCCTCTCCTGTAACATGGCTCCGTGGCTGCTATAAACAAAGGCTTAAGGTGAACTTCGTGCAAATTGACATTGCTCCCAATTTCCGTCTTTTACACATATATAAATAGCATCATTATAGTCGTCTTCTATCTTTTTCAAACACTAGTCTTTAGTTCTAACTGCTACATAAACTCTTCTTCTACAATCTGACTTCCTAGTAAATGATCTATTGTTGTTTAATCGTTTTCTTTTAATTATTACTCTTGTCTTATAAGTAGGTAAGTTTATGACATTTGTCAAAGATTAGTAGCTTGAAGTAGTACATTAGTAGGGACTCACGTCAAGTAAGGACTCGGTTCAAGTAATCTTAAGCCAAGTAAGTAAATTCGTGAGTTTGGTATATAACTAAATCTTTTATCCATTGAGTAGAATTGAATCTGGACCAATTTGGCATCCCAAGTTAAGGAGTTTGCTCGGACAAAGATTAGTCCAGTCCTTTGCCTGAACAACAGCATCATAACTGCTTTATTAGTTATTACACAAACTGCAATCGACCATCAGAACTTGGATTCTGGGAACTTTAATTGCTTGCAGCTGTAGGATCTAAACATTCACACTTACAGTAGTAGAATGCAAGAATAGCTCTTTAATATGATTAAAAATGATTGGACAAAAAGTTAGAAAATTTAAGAATTCACCAAGGACGGTCTCTCAATCTCAATTTGGATTGATAAAGATGCTCATCTGATTGTTCAACAACAGCGACGAAAGGCTACAGAACCAACAATTGAAATAGCCTCATTACCAAACAGGAATAAGCAGCTTTTGGCACCACAGATAAAGCCAAGGCTGACAATTGTATAGAATTTTAGTACACTTCAACATGCCACTGCTTGTTCTTTTTGAGTTGTGAAAGCTTCTCCTCCCATTGTTCTCCTCTCTGCTCAGCAACTCTTTTTAGCGTGTCTTGGATCCCAGGCATCATTCCTTTGAGCCCACAGAAATAGATGTGTGCTCCATTGTCCAAGAGTTTGAAGATCTCATCGCTGTATTCCTCAATCTTATCCTGAACATACATCTTACCTCCGCTCTTGTTCTTTTGTTCTCTACTAAGTGCCTTGTCATACCGGAAATGATCGGGGTAGTCTTGAAGATACTTGGTGAACTCATCATCATAGAGAAGACTGTCAGTGTTGGCTACCCCAAGGAAAAGCCAAGCGAGACCACCAAACTTGTAGGTAGGAACGTCCTCCATGAACATTCGTCTGAGATAGCCCCTGAAAGGAGCAATCCCAGTGCCAGTAGCAATCATTATGTGAGTGGCATTTGGATCTTCTTCAGGTAAAAGCATTACCTTCCCAGAGGGTCCTAAAAATAGCTTTACCAGCTCAAATGCACAATAATTTAAAAAAAAAAACTCTTAACGGCAAAAACTACACCACGCATAAGACAAACAAGTTGGCAGTCCAAAGTATACAAAACACAGTAAGGATCGTTTGAGTTGGAGGACTTGCAAATGAATTAGCAGTTCATAGAGCCATTAAGTCTAATTAATAAAACGGGGAGGGTACTATCAACCTAAATAATGAAGGAAAACTGAAAGATATTTTAGATGCAACTTCAATTTTCTTAAAGTAGTCAACCTCTTTTCCTGCCCTAGATTAATGACTGCTAATGATAATTTAACCTGAGAGTTCAATCAAATGCAGCCTATTTGGCTAGCATAAGCAAACTCAAAGAGCAAAAGAAAGAAATTTGAAAACTTCAATACCAATTTCATGCTGGCATACCAGTGATCAGGACTTTATCTCCAGGCTTTGAGTTGCAGAGATAATTGCTGCATACACCATCCTTTGAAGGATCCTCTTTTCCTGTCTCAGGGTCATAATAGACAGCACGACGCACACATAAACTAGCAGTCTTGCCATCAAAAGAATCCCCATATCTGGTTGATGCAATTGAATATAGCCGTACATTGTGGGGTTTCCCTGGCTTCTTTGGGTTTTCTCCCTGTGGTGGATAGTGTTACACATTAGCTAGAACTCAGTTCCAAATCCAAAATACAATTAACCTTGTAATATGTACATAATAATAAAGAAAAAAAAACAATATATTGGTCAAATCTTAGAGCAACCATACTGTTCATTATACCTATCAGTAATCAAAGAAAGCAAAATGCCTAGTTCTGCAAATGAGAGACTTGTAAAAATTCTATTAAGAAATAGAAAGAGAAAGGATATAAAGAGCACAAAATGGTAAAGAATTTTACTTACAGGAGGGATTACACCATAACTTTGCCCTTCCCAGTAAGGAACATTACCACCATGATCAAT
Organism: Erythroxylum pelleterianum; assembly: GCA_027563865.1. Classification (NCBI taxonomy): domain Eukaryota; kingdom Viridiplantae; phylum Streptophyta; class Magnoliopsida; order Malpighiales; family Erythroxylaceae; genus Erythroxylum; species Erythroxylum pelleterianum. Next base: position 25,301,632 of record JAOQMR010000003.1, on the reverse strand, counting down.
CACAATATGGCAAGTCTCTCCTGGAGCTTTTAGGCCCACAATCCTCTCAACAGATACAATAGTTGCAGTGTAGGGCTCCTTAGGTTTGTGCAAATTTAATGGGGGTTCTTTCGCATCTTCAAGTTCCAAAGGTGTAACTGCAACCTTGGATCTGCTTGCTTGTTGCACGGACATACATACTACATATTGACTTTTGAATCGGGTGTTTCTTGATTTCAAGTCTAAAGAAAATGCAGGAGCACAGAATTTATCTCCAAAGCTTAATTTTGGTGTCTGCAACAAAATTATAAATGTTCTAAGTGAGAGGTAGAAGCAATTCACACTTTACTTGAGAATAGAACAGAGCTAGTGGCTATCCACACTCTCCAGATAAGAGGAAATGAGTGTTTAAATAAGTGTTGTCTAAGGCACAAACAAGGAGGAATGATTAAAAAATAATAGGCTTCCATAGTACCTTAGCATTTGTCAATTAGTTCAAAGCAATACCAAGGACTAATGAAGGAAAAACCACTACATGATAATTGATACAAGATAATCATTGGAAATGGAACAAAAAGATTGAGAATGATTGGATCTATGTAGAGCCTACCATATCCACGAAGTACTACCCAGGATACTTACCACGTTAAAACAATCAATACTACATCTAATTAGGAACGTTTATGGCAACCTACTTGCCCCTGAAAAACCATTCTTTACATCCAGCAAGTTCATTGATAAATGATTTCTTCCAGGTTGGTGTGATTTCAGTGATGAAGAGCAATTCTGAGGTCTGAAGGCGTTAAGAAAAACTAAAATTCTAATTCACAAAAAGTGTCAAATGAAACAGATATCAAAAGGGCAAGAGAAAAAGACTTTATCTTAACGGCCCAAAGTAGTTCTTTATTCAGTTGTAGGTATATACATGAAATGATTACGGCTAAAACGAGCAAACATGGTTAGCATTCAAAGCAAATCATCAACAACACGCTTCGGTATAAGAGATCGGCCAATCACTTGAAAGTCTAAATGCTAGGCAATATAAACAAAATGAGTGTAAATAACTGTAAATAAGTTTAACGCCGATTAACAGTGAATTAAGCTTATGATTACGACCAGTACTGTACAGGGGATTTACCTTAAAGGCAGATCTCCTTAAACAGGAATCATTTCCAACAGGAACAGCTAAAGAAACCTGCGATAGAGAAACATTCGTTACAGACTATGTAATTTGAAGACAAAACCTCATATTGTCTGGTTGCAGTGAGGAAACAGAAATGAAAGTGAACACAAGGGTACAGAAACATCAAACCCAGAAGAGGGTAGGCCCCCAAGGCAAGAAAATGAAACAGAACAAAATGGAAAACGAGAAAAGAAACATAAAAAAGCATGGAAACCGGGTATTGACCTGAGATAATGAAGCCAAATGAGCCATGATGACGCAAAGAGCCTAACTGAGTAAGATCAGGATCACAGAATTCCCAAATGGGTTGTGTTTGATTTATGAGAAAAGGCAGAAGCTAAAAGAAGACTGGATCATGCACGGCAGTGAGAAGGGGTGCTAAGTTGGAATATGTGACCCCATGGAGAGTAGGAAAAGACAAGGAGCAGTAGCAGTCAAACGCCTCCACCAGGCCGTTCCTCACTACTTCCTCACCGAGTCTTATTTTAGTTCTTTGTTTAATATTATAAGTTATTTTTAAAACCTAACTTTTTATCAATATTTTAAAAATTAGGTAAAAAATTAATCTCTTTAACACAAAGATTCAACCATTTAATAGTTACTATTAACTAACATAAAATTGGTTAAATAATAAATTAAATTAAATTTTGAAATATAACTGAAAGAAATTATTTTTATTAATTAAAATTAAAATTTTAATTAATAAAATTAATTGAATTATTTTAATTTATAAAAATTTATTAATTTACTATAAATTGTTCGATTTTTAAAAATAATAACAATTGTTAAAATGAATCAAACTAAAAAGTTAAAAATTAAACTGAAAAATCAGACGGCTTAAAATTTTTACATTTGAACCGGACAAACTGATTATATTTTTATGTTAATTTTTTCCTTTCATATGGTATTTTTCTTGTTATATTTTAGTTTTAAAATATTTTTTAAAAGTCTTGTTATATTTTATTTTTATTTATTTATGTATTTATTATAATTTTATTTACACAATGATTTAACGTGATAGTTTTACTTATTTACTCTTTAACCTGCATCACTTTTTTATTGTCACATCTATATGTGGGTCTACTGTAAACAGTTTCTCTACTGTATAAGAGTAAGGCTGCATACTATCAAATCTTCCCAGACCCTGCTTTATTTTTTTTTAATTTTAAGAAAATATATTAAGAAATAAAACGAAGTATGTACAAAGAACCACCCACAAGGGAAAGAAACTTAAAAAAGCTTCACGAAAGGAAACAAACGCAAATGCCCTCAGCTATATGCCCATCCAACAACAATCCCACCCTCTACACACACCAACGCCTACGCATATCCCAGCTCAATCTAACTTGAGTTCTAGAGGCAATAAGGACCTCTCTAATCACATTTACAATGAAATCCACCAGTTCATATTTCGGCATCACCTGATGCTTATAGATGCGTCGATTCCGCTCCCTCCATAAATGGTACACGACCAGCTGAAACGTCGTTCGAATAATGAGGCCATCAGACCGTCCAGCTCTAGTTTCCCTAATAAGAAAATTCAAAACCTCAATCCAATCATAGGAGGGCAGAAACAATCCAAGCAAATTCACAATTCGGCTCTAAATCGCTTTGGAATAAACACATTCAAAAAACAAATGGTCCCGACTTTCACCAACTGAGTTGCAAAGCACATATAACGGGTCAAAACTACCAAACCACCTATCTTTAGTACGCAATTTATTTTTAATCGTCAACCAGACCCTGCTTTATTGTAAGACTTTAGACTAAGTGTGATAATAACGATGATAATATTTGGCTTGTCAATTGAAAATAAATATTCGGTTGTAGTTATTTGACTACAATTTTTAAAAAAATAAATCAATATTTTGACCAAACGTTTTAAAAGACACTCTAATTCAACAATTAATTTAAAATCTGAAATAATAATGTGCTAAGAATAAGATTGAAGGTGGACCAGACATTCAAAATGATCGGCTGGGTATGTTAGAAATGAATCATTCTAGATTTGATAGGGTGAGTTGGTAACTTTGAGTTAGTTAATTAACCAAGACGTAAAAAGCAGGCAGACGTGACCTGACCTCTGATGGTTCCGAGGGGCTTCATCAAACTTTAAGAGACTATGATATGCATCAACATTTTTATATAAGCATGGGCTGTTTAGTTTGGTGGCTTATCCGAAAAAAAAACAAACAAACAATGTCAAAGTCCCGTAGATTTTGGCCTTTTCTTCTCATATGAAGGCAAAAAGGCTTATGCAAAGATGCTACTATCACCGGAAGCTGCTCAACGCTGTCACCAGACTCATGTACAGTTCTCCTGTCCTTATTCTCTATGAAGGAAACATCCCTTCTCCTAACTGAGGATATGTCATGTCGGGACTTGTTTCCTAAACTCGTTATTAACTGAGGATATCTCCTAGTTCATATCGAACTGCAAATTGTTCAAACTCATTTGAAGATTGTTCAAATACGTCAGATAGTTTAGAATATTAAGAAGAATCTTTTTTGATTCACTGGTATAAATAGCGTCACATACTTTAGTGATGTTATCCTCGTATATCTTCTGACCAACGGTAGCTCGTGTTTATTTGTATAATATGCAATGATAAAAAAAAAACTTAACTGATTCTTCTAGTTTAATAGTAAAAATTTTTGAACAATCCAATTTTTTGGTTTAGTTTTCAACTCTTCGATTCAATGTATTTTAATAACTATTATTGTTAAAAATTAATAAGTTTATTAATTAATTGGTCAATTTTTGTAAATTAATAAGTTCTTATAAACTAAAATAAATTGTTTTTAATTAAACTTCAAATTATTCAATTAATCAAAACAATTTCTTTCAATTATATTTCAAAATTTTGATCTTATTTAATTTTTTGTTGATTTTATGACGATCTAATATTGGTTGAACCTTTTAAAACTTAAATCTTTTGTCTTACCTATTCAACTGCTGATTCAGATTTTAAACATTGATAATATGACGTCTTATTCTTACTGAGCATTATATTGGGATCCACAATATTTTCAATTTTTAATTGAAAGAATCTAATTATTACTAAATTATCATAAATTGGCTTTTAATATGTAAAATTTACTAATGCTTACTAATTTTTTAAAAATAAAATAATAATAATAATAATAATAATATTATATATATATATAACTATTAATTCTAAGGTTTGGGTAAATTTTCTTCAAATAAGAATTCATTTTATAATTGAACGTTTTCATGTTAAACGTCACATCAATTTTTTTAAAAAAATTTATGACATCCTAAAGATATGTCCAATATTTATAAAACTAAATTGAAAGTAAAACCGATAAGACAAGATGATTAAGATTTAAAAGGTCTAAATTGGAACGTTTGGAGTTTTAAAAAATAACACCAGATTCCTAGTTTCTCTCTCAACAGTTGCTCTAGCTTTCTTGCGTTTCTGTATCGATTGCTTGTTTTCTCTTGTTGGTTAACAACTTCGAGAGTTAACCAGCTTCTCATATGGAGCCCCTTGACCAAGAGGGTCAACTCCTTAAGAGGGTTCGTACCCGTAAATGCGAGGAGGAACTCACCCCGCCCGCTCCGAATTCATATAGTGCTGTCGTGATGGGTCCATCTGACGGAGCGCGTCCTGGTAGTGCTTGGGTTGACGATGAAGTCATAGCCCCTGAAGAAGGTGATATTCTAGTGTCGGAGGAGCAAGGGGGCAGCATCACTCTCTCGGCCAACTTCAAGGCAAAACTGGACTCGCAATGGGCAAATGCGGTGGTCGTCAAGTTGCTCGGCCGGCGGATTGGCTTCCACCTCTTAACTTCGAGGTTGGAAGCTCTATGAAACCCAACGGGACCGATAACAGTCGTGGATCTTGAGTTTGACTTTTTCCTCATGCAATTTCGGGAAGAAGAAGATTATATCAAAGCCTTAACCTGTAGTCCTTGGGTAATTTACGGTCGCGTGCTTTCAGTACAGCGGTGGCTGCCTACATTCCGGCCTTCCCATGGGCTGACGAACCATGCAGTGGTTTGGGTTAGAGTGCTAAATTTATCTCTCTTGCGCTACCACCCTCATATCCTAACGGCAGTGGGTGACTTAATAGGAAAGACTGTTCGTATCGATGTCGCTACACTGTTGAAGTCCAAGGGAAAGTATGCACGGTTGGCAGTGGATATAGACCTCGGTTCACCGCTGCAGCACAGTCTTGAGCTAGATGGAGAGACGCTGCTCCTTGCCTTCAAAGGTTTGCCGCAGCTATGTTTTTCTTGTGGTCGGATCAGCCATGTCGACGCTGGTTGCCCACAGCGCACTCCCGCTCCTCCAGCATCTAGCACTGACACTGGTGCACCGATGGAGACAACGCCCACTACTGCAGCTACATGCGAGATTTCAACGCTTGTCCCACCGAAGGGCTATGGCTAATGGACGTTAGTGAAATGGAGGCCTCCCCGACAGTCCATGTAACGGGTGCCTACGGATGGACGTGACAAGGGGGTAAGGCTGCAGGGGGCTCGAGGTTCAGTCTGTTGGCAGATCAAGTCAAGTAAGCTCACCTGGACGCAGACGCTCCTGCAGGGCCTTCCCAGTTGCTTCCTGTTGGGCTTGGCCATCTTCCCAGTACAGCCGTCGGTTTGGGCACCAGCCCACAGTTCCAACAAGGTGTGGTATTTAACGTCATTGGGCCCAAACCCAAAGGCATAAAGACCACTAGAGGCCCACCACCAGTTACTCCTCGGATTATTCCGGGTTCCAGCTCCCGAGCAGGGGCTCTCCCTGGGTCAGGCCGGCCTACAGGCCCCCTTTCCAACTACAACCCTCAATTCAGGACAACCATCTAGCCCTCGAGCTCTCCTCCCACACAAAAATGGTGTGTGACACCCAAATATTTGAGGAGCGTAATCTGGACCTAGAGGCAACTCTTCAAAGTACGGAGGGAGTTGAGGCCCAGGAGGGGTATGCGCTCCCCGCGAGCCCCACATTCCTTTCTACGGCCCCTCCGGGGGTCGATCCTGAGTCGAGTGAACCAGAGGCTCAGCTTCAACAGCAAGAAGGCGAGGCTTCGGCGATGCAGGACCAGGTGGTGGGCCCTACGACCCACCAGGAGGTAATGGTTAGACCGTTTCCTCTGTTTCGCATAGTTTTTTATGTCGATATTAATTTAAAATTGCCAAGGACCCAGGGGGACTCGGTTCCTTTCCATCCTGAGAAATTATTTGCATACGTATCGCCCAGGTATCCTAGTTTTGCTAGAGACGCGCATTAGTGGCCCTAAGGCCAATGCAATTGTACGCTCTTTGGGATATCCTTTCTCTTTTAGGGTAGAAGCCCTCGGCTTCTCAGGTGGCATTTGGCTCCTTTGGAATAATAACTTTGATATTTCAATAGGGATTGCTCATCACCAATTCGTTCATACCACTGTCAAGTTTGCGACTGGCTCTTTTGCTTTCATAGCTGTTTACGCTAGCCCTCAGCGAGCCTCCCAGACTCTGCTTTGGCCTCTCTTAGATTGGGTAGGACGCCATACCCATAGGCCCTGGCTAGTGGGTGGTGATTTTAATGCAAAATTGGCAGTGTTAGCTCCGCCAGAGTCGTCAGTCAGTCGTTCCGGGATTAGGTTCACGGGAGTGGCCTGCATGATCTGGGTTTTATTGGGTCAAAGTTTACATGGCGGCGAGGTTTGATTAAAGCCAAACTGGACCGACTCTTCGGCTCTTCAGCCTGGGTGCAAGCGTTTCCTCACACAGCCAATCACCACCTTCCCTTCATGGGGTCCGATCATCGGCCCATGCTCATTCACATTCATCGTCCGACCCCGCGAGTTCCGGGAGGTGGGGCTTTTCGCTTTCAAAATGCTTGGCTCTCTCACCCGGGATTTGATGCCATAGTAACTAAGCACTGGCTTCCTCCTGCGGCCATAATGTGTCAATCACTCGCACATTTCTCCACTCAACTTACGTGGTGGAATAAAGAAGACTTTGGTCATATTTTCCACAAGAAAAGACGGCTGCTCGCCCTCTTCTACGGCTCATTCAGATTTCCTCTTAACATTGGAGGATAAGTTGAGTGAGGACCTGTGTCAGGTCCTGGGCGAGGAAGAACTTTTTTGGCACCAGCGTGCTCGTTGCAACTGGATCTCGAAAGGGGATCGTAATACCAAATACTATCACACGCTAACTCAGGCTCAGAGGAACAAATTGAAGATCAAGAAGCTCTTGGATTCGAATGGAGTACTAATTACCGATCCTGCCCAACTCGGACTTCTGGCCCGACAGTTTTTTGTCCAACTCTATACGGCCTACCTTGACTCCCTTCCTATTTTCTCGACGGATGCTACATTTCCTTTGCTTTCGGCCGATGGGCTGCAAGCGCTTACCCTCCCTCTTCACGACCTCGAAGTTCAGCATGCTGTTTTTGATCTGAACCCCAATAAAGCTCTAGGGGTGGATGGCTTTAACGCGTTCTTTTTCCAAAAACAATGGAGTCAGGTTGGGCCCACTATCGCGGCGTATATTAAAGAGCTCTTCAATTTGGAGCGATGGGATACGGACCTCAATCAAACCATCCTCATACTGATCCCTAAAACTCCCTCCCCTAACACTATGGCACAGTTTTGTCCTATTAGCCTCTGCACGATTCTTTATAAGGTTCTTTCCAAAATTGTTGTGAATCGTCTCAAACCCCTTATGGCTCAACTTGTGGCAGAAACTCAATGCAGTTTTATTCCTGGTCGTCATATCACGGATAATATTATCATTGCCCAGGAGGTCATCCATACGATGCGCCGGAAACAAGAGAAAACAGGTTACCTCGTGATTAAGGTTGACCTTAAAAAAGCTTATAATCGGCTTCGTTGGGACTTCATCCACAGCACCTTACAGGAAATAGGGCTACCAGAGCAACTCCTCCAAGTTATCATGAAGTGTGTGACTACTGTCTCCATGCAAGTAGCCTGGCAAGGCCAGAGGACCCTTCCCTTTACGCCTTCCCGTGGTATTCGTCAAGGTGACCCCCTCTCGCCTTACCTATTTGTCTTGTGTATAGAACGCTTGGACATCTTATTGGCTAGGTGGTTGGTGACGAGAACTGGAAACCGATCCGCCCGAGCAGAAATGGGCCCCCCATCTCCCACCTTTTTTTTGCAGATGATTTAATCCTTTTCGTTAAAGCTTCGGAGTCCCAAATTCGGGTAATTGTCCAAATTCTGGACGTGTTTTGCAAAGCTTCAAGTCAAAAAGTTAATCTCGCCAAAACTAGGATCTACTTCTTCAAGAATGTTCCTCAGACTACTGCGCGCAGCCGTAGCCAGTTATTACATATACCCTGCACGAGCAATCTTAGTAAGTTTTTAGGTGTCCCGCTGCTCTATGAGCATACCACTAGGCGCACGTATCAACATATTTTGGATACTACTCAACAGAAACTTGCGGGCTGGAAGGCCAAGACTTTATCCTTAGCGAGTCGAGTTACGTTAGCTCAATCTGTCCTCGCCGCCCTCCCCATATATACAATGCAAACAGTACGCCTCCCACGACGCCTATGTGATGATCTGGAGCGTATAATGCGTTCCTTTATATGGGGAACTGCTACTGAGCCCCGACGCATGCATTTGGTCAAATGGGATGACGTTTGTAAGCCCAAGCACGAAGGGGGTCTAGGCCTCAAGCGTCTCCGAGCTTCTAATGATGCTCAGTTAGCAAAACTTGGCTGGGCCTTGATCACCAAGCTCTCTGCCTTATAGGTCCGGCTGTTAAAAGCTAAATATCGATTGAATTTGGACCTTCTTCCTCTTTCTATCGATCAGGCAGGGGCTTCTGCTACTTGGAGAGGCATAGCCGCTACTTGGCCTGTTGTTCGACAAGGGTCTCAGTAGGACTTGGGCACCGGGAGACACATTTTATTCTAGTTAGATAACTGGCTTCCGGACTGGGGTCCATTAATTTCAACTATAGGTTCTCCGATTCCAGACAGTGCTTTTTATGCCAAAGTGTCTAATTATATGACTGCCGAGGGCAGCTAGCAGTGGTCCCTATTTCAACAGTATCTCTCCTCCGCTGTCTGCCGTGTTTTTGAGGCCATTCCCTCCCATACACCAAGGCCAGTGGACGACGTCCTCAATTGGGGGCTTACTTCTCATAAGTGCTTTACAACGACGTCTGCTTATGATCTTATCGCCGGACACTCCTCGACAGCGACTAGCAACGCTTGGAAGCTGATCTGGCAATGGGATGGGCCCCAACGAATTAGGTCTTTCCTGTGGCTCATGTTCAAGCGGAAGCTGTTGACCAACCATCACCAAGTTGCTCGCCATCTCACCCTAGACAGTAGCTGTCCCTTTTGTGGCCAGGAGGAGACAATTTTACTTGCGTTTCACGATTGCTTGCCAGCCCACAATTTCTAGTGAAATTTTCCACCCATGGTGGTCAATTCCGCTTTCTTTCAGTCTGACGTGGAGCGCTGGATGACATCAAATCTCCAGACACCCACACAACTGCACCACCTCCCATGGGCAATTCTGTACGGGGTAGCCTGCTGGTTCCTATGGTAATGGAGGAATCGCCAGCTTTTCTAAGAATGTTTTAATTGGCCCACCGATGGTTCCCGCCTAGTTCTCGATTATACTATCTGGATTATCAGGGCCCGCTACATAGAACGGCGTGTGTTTGGTGCAACAGGGTGTCCTAAGGGCCAACTTATTGGGTGGACCAAACCTACGCCAGGTTGGGTTAAGATTAATACCGATGGTGCCACCAATTCGGGTCACCATCTTGCTTCTGCAGGTGGTTTGATTCGAGATTGTCGTGGGTAGTGGTATGGAAGATTTCTCCATCATCTAGGGAGGGGCTCGGCGTTAGAGGCTGAGCTTTGAGGAGTCCATTCGGGTCTGCAACTAGCTTGGGTTCTTGGTATTCGCCGGATAGTCTTTGAAGTCGACTCCCTAGAGGTGATAAATATTCTTTTCTCTTCTCGACTTCCTGGTACTGACTACACTTCTTTGATGGCAGGTATTCAGGGTCTTCTGTGACACCTTTGGGAGGTGAAGTTTTAGCATGTTTATAGAGAAGGCAACTAGAGTGTAGATTGTCTGGCCGCTCTTGCCGCGTCCGTCAGCCCCAGACTCCATTTTCTTCAGGAGCCTCCAACGCCAGTCCGAGTCCCCCTTCTCCGTGATCAACATAGCCTTTTGTATCGCAGACATTGCCTGAATTAGTATTGTAGTGTAGTTTGTTTTCCCTTGTAACAAAAAAAAGGTCTAAATTGTATTAAACTGTTGTAAAATTAGGCAAAGATTGAATAAAATTAAAAGATTTAAAATATGATTAAAGGATACTGCTTTTATCTATTAAAGAATTTGAAAATTAATTAAAAAATATTGTTAAATAAAAATTATTTGATTTAGTTTAGTCTATAAATATTTATTAATTTAAGAAAATTAACCGATTAATTAACAAATTGATCGATTTTTAATAACAAAACTTATTAGAATAAATCAAAACAAAAAAGTTAAAAACTAAATTAAAAAATTTTATAGTTTAAAATTTTTCGAGAATTTTTTAGTCATGCCCAATATTAACCTATAAATGTGTATGATTTCCATGTCATTGGGTGCGCTGATATTTCCAGATTACTTTAGAACTAACTGATACATGGTTTGGGTTTAATGGGTTTGAGCTGTGCTCTAAGTTAGGTTCTTGGGCTTAGTAGTTGTAGGCCTTTTTCGCTATAAATTTTGGACATGATTTTATTGCTAAAATTGCTAACGACTTCACACTGGTTGTTTTGCCTATCAGAATTAATGCAACATTGTTTCCTTACATAAATCAACAGCATGCGTAAGCCTAACTTATAAAAAAAATGAAAAGACCAATCTTTAGCTGCGGAGATGATAAAACACTTTTATTTGTTGTTCAAAAGTGCAAACGCCAACATGTGAGAGAGTGACGGAAACTTGACGCTCGCCGGATACTCCATCAGATCTGAGGGTCTCTCTTTCCCCTGTCTTGGCTAGCACTCCATCGGTTTGCTTCTTCACCATAGGAATCGCAAAGCATCGGTTGTACTCGTCGGCTGAAGGTGTGAGCTTTCCTGGTTTTTGAGAAGATCAGCGTGCCGCTTACAGGTGGCTAGTTTTTTTGTATGCTCTCGTTAGCATGGTGTCTTCTTCTCCTTGTAGTTCTTCCCCCCTGGCGGTGGCGTTTTGTCTGTGTTTGCTCGTCCCACGGCCACTTGCTTCGCTGACCTTTCTTGCTTAGATCTCTCGTCCGCAGTGGGTTTCGATTCCCCTTCTGAGTTGCGGTGGGGTGGGGACTGCTTGACTTCCTCAAATTAGGGATTTTGGTAGCGCAACACAGATCCATATTTGGGTGAACTGGGTTTTCAAGTGGGGCCTTGATCTGTTAGTGTCGCCCAGTTTTTTCTTTTGCTCTTGCATCTGCAATCTATCCCAGCTTTGTTTTCTCTGGTGCCTCTCAGGCCTTGCTATGGACCGTCCCCCTCATATGAACTCCTTGACAGCCGAGGAGGATGAAGTTTTGTCTTTCAATATTGCCTTGGAGGACCCGACTCCGACTTACGAATGGTGTTTGGTAGGGATGTTTCTGACCTATAATGCCATCAACTTCAACTCTATGAAATCCGTTTTAGCGGATTTGTGGCATCCTCTGGGCAGCGTCACCATCACAGACATCGGGGCCAAGCGATTTTTATTCCGTTTTTATAATAGGGTGGATTTTGATAGAGCTGTGGAAGGTACCCCTTGGTCGTTCAATTGCCATCTTTTGGTTTGGAGCAAGGTTGAGAATGGGCAGGATCCACTGCATGTTCCTTTGCTTTCAGTTAATGTCTGGGTGCATGTCAAAGGGCTCAGATCGGGGTTCTTCCGTGAGAAAGTCGCAAAATCTCTCGGTAATTTCATCGGTTCTTATGTCACCTATGACCTGAAATATACTTCCCAACCTCATGAGACGATTATGCGTATCCGGACCCAGCTAGATGTTCGGCAGCCATTGCGTAGGAAAAAGAAATTGGTTGATGCAAAGGGCGATGCTTTCTATGCTCTATTTAGTTATGACCGGATACATGTTTTCTGCTACCTCTGTGGCTTGCTTGGACATACTGATTCTTACTGTGAGCAGCGCCTCTATCAGAAGCCGGACGAGCTTCGCTTTGAATGGGATGATAGTCTACGGGTTTCTAATCGGCGAGCCTCCCGTTCCGGCAGCCAGTGGTTGCGTGAAGAAGGCACCTTGGGCCCTACATCGTCAGTTTTGGGTGGTCTAACTGCTGTGCCTGCTACCGTTGCTGAGACGTTGCCCTCGCATCTCTTTCGCCATTCCTTATTTGGAGGCCCCTCCACTTCTGCTATGGTGGGGGTTGCCGAGGAACTTATGGAGACTGATGCTATGGGTCGGATGAGCATGGGTGATTTGGGTGAGACTGTGGCAGTGGGCCACCTTGAAGAGGCTAAGAAACGGCCTAGACATGATCTCACGACCTTTCCTTTTGTCGTTTCTACTCATACGGATTCGACAGGAGGTTCTAACGTTGGAGGCTCTTCTTCGACGTCAAAGACAGCGGCTGATCTCACTGTGCGAGATAGCCGACAGCCATGATTTTCATCAGTTGGAACTGCCGAGGCATTGGCAATCCTCGGACAGTAAATGCCCTAAAAGATTTATCTTTTAGTTACAAGCCACAAGTTATTTTTTTGATTGAGACTCGCATGCATGTCCAAAGATTGGAGGAGGTGAAGTTACTGATCGGTTTTGAGAATTGTTTTTGTGTAGACAGAGTGGGTATGGGCGGCGGTTTATGCCTTTTTTGGCGGTCCTCTATTGCTCTTACTGTGTCAGCTTATTCCCCTAATTTTATTGATTGTTGTATTGCGGCTGAGACTGGTACCTGGCGGTTTTCTGGTTTCTATGGGTACCCGGAAGCTAGTTGGCGACGGTCATCCTGGAATCTTTTACGTGCTTTAGCTGCTCGAAGCTCCTTGTCGTGGTTATGTGTTGGAGACTTTAATGATATCACTACGAATGTGGAAAAACAAGGTGGTCCGCCAAAACCAAATTTTCTGTTGACTGGTTTTAAAACGGCTCTCAACGATGCCGATTTGGTTGACTTAGAATCCATGGGCTATTTTTTCACGTTTGAGGGCACAAATCCTAATGGGGATAAAATCAAGGAAAAGTTGGATCGGGCCATGTCCAATAGTGCCTGGGCTTCATTATTTCCCAACGCACTTGCTTTCTCACAAGTTACACCTGTTTCTGATCATCTTGCGATGGTCGTCGATCTGGCTCATACCGATCCTGCTCCCATTACCCGTCCTTTTCGCATCGATAACTCCTGGTTACTAGAGGAAGAGTTGGACCGAGTGGTTATGGCGGGATGGACTTCGACTATCCACACCGATTTTATGGGCCGCAGGGATTCTCTTATAGCTGATGTTCGCAGATGGGGTAGAGCTCGCAATAAAGAGTTTTGGAAGCGGAGGAACCTTCTATTTCGGCAGCTAGAACTTGATAGAGATCTTTATGGGGGTACTGGTTCGGACAAACTAAAGGAGGAGTGGAATAAAATCTTGCTGACTGAGGAACTTCGAAAGAAGCAACAGGCCAAGCTTTTTTGGTTCAAATATGGCGATAAGAATTCGAAATTCTTTCATAAACACATCACCGGTCGGCGCCTTGTTAACAAAATCCAGCAGCTTAAGAAACCGGATGGTTCAGTTACTTCTAGTCATGGTGAGATGGAGGCCCTAGTTAAAGACTACTTTATGGATTTATTTCGGGCGGATGTGTCCCCCGCTAGTAGTAGCTTGCTCAATTTAGTACCACGAACAGTTACAGATAGTGATGCAGCTGGGTTGTTAGCACCTTTTTGCAAGGAGGAGTTTTGAGCGGCTTTATTCAGTATGCATCCGGACAAGGCTCAGGGTCCTGATGGCTTAAACCATGCATTCCTTCAGAAATATTGGTATATCCTCGGGGATGCTATCTTTTCCAGTGCTGTGGATTGGCTTCAGCGAGGTACCTTTCCTTCTGATCTTACTGTGACAAATATTGTGTTGATTCCTAAAATTACTGCCCCTGAATCTGTCAAAGATTTTAGACTTATTGCTTTATGTAATGTTATCTATAAGATTCTCTCTCTAAGGTCTTAGTGAACCGCTTGAAGAAGCTTTTGCCCCATATTATTTATGTGAACCAGTTAGCGTTTGTGCCTAACAGAATGATTACGGATAATGTTTGTGTGGCTTTTGAGACACTACATTATTTAAAGAATCGAAGATCTGGGCAGTTGGGTTATTGTGCTTTAAAACTCGATATCAGTAAGGCCTATGATCGCGTTAATTAGGCTTATTTGTCTGATATGATGCATGTGATGGGTTTCCCGGAGGAATGGATTCACTGGATGTCTATGTGCTATTCAAATCTTCGTTATACAGTGAATTTTAATGGTAGTTTGGTTGGTCCTATTATCCCTGCTCGGGGCCTTCGCCAAGGAGATCCTATCTCCCCCTACTTATTTCTTATCTGTGCTGAAGGTATGTCTGCGTTGTTCCATCATGCTGAAACTCAAGGTTTGCTTACTGGTTGTAGAGTGGGGCGGGGTTGCCCAAACGTTTCACACTTATTATTTGCCGATGACTCTCTTTTCTTTTTTGAGGCTACTGGTGCTGCAGCTGTGGCGGTCAAGTCTATTCTTTGTGATTATGAGGCTGCCTCTGGTTAGTCCGTAAACTTCCAAAAGTCTGGTATTATGTTTAGCCCTTGTGTATCGCAGCATTCTCGGTTGCGCATTTCATACACCTTGGGGGTGAGTAACCCTCTTGGGAATAGCTCTTATCTTGGCCTTCCCTCTCTCATCGGGCGTAACAAGCGGCAAATCTTTCGTTATATCAAAGATCGACTTTGGAAGAAGGTGAATACTTGGAACAACCAGTTTCTCTCTAGAGCAGGCAGGGAGGTCCTTATCAAGTCCGTTGGTCAAGCGATTCCTTCTTATTGCATGTCAGTCTTCTTGCTCCCTTCTACTTTATGCCACGACTTACAGGTTATTATGAATCGGTTCTGGTGGAATGGCAGAAAAGAACCAGGTAAAGGGATCAATTGGTTATCATGGCACCGCATGTCTTACACGAAGCGACGGGGTGGTATGGGTTTCAAGGATCTCCAACATTTCAATCTTGCTATGTTAGCCAAACAAGGTTGGCGGTTACTTTCGGAGCCAGATACTCTGTTTCATCGCATTTTCAAAGCTAAATATTTCCCGAGGGGGGATCTTTTCAAAGCTCATAAAGGTAATAATCCGAGTTTTGTATGGTCGAG
>JAOQMR010000003.1:25247149-25261516 GCA_027563865.1 Erythroxylum pelleterianum | reverse complement strand
AGAGGTCAAATTTGGACTTGAAATGGTTGTCGGATAAATGTGATATGAGTTATGATTCACTATAAGAATATGTTGGTAGAATTGCGATCAAGATTTTAGGATGATAAATCCGAAGTGATGCAGTCGAGGCCGAGCGATCCGAGATTCTATTCTCGGCATCGCCTGGTTCCAAGATCCTGTCTTGGCAACCTGGCCGAGTGGTGTCGAGGCAATCAGTTGGTAGCATTTTCTCCTCCTGCCAAATTTAACGAGATTTTTCTTGCCAAGAAGTCTGGAATCCTTTATTGATAATGATGAGGGTGTGGGCCGTTAAAAAACTTGACTGACAAGATCAGGAAATAGGTTCCCACGAATTACATGCACAAAATGCGTAAGCAATAATAAAGTACAAAACAAAGAAATAAATAAAGCAAAGCTTATCTATCGGCAAAAATGTCTTCAGGTTTTGAGCGTTCCGCGGCCTCAATTAATGACCCTGACCGGTCGGTCATCCTGTTGTTCGGTGTTTCTATCACCTCTCGCCCTGGATTGTCCTCTCGTGTCACGTCGGTCATCCGTATTCTTGTCCTGCCTCCCTCCCTCGTTCGTGTTATCTTGCCTCCAAGGCCTTCGCCAAAGACCGACCACTCCTACCTTCATTACCTCGATCGACATTTCTTCCGTACTTCAAAAATCTACCTAGCCTTCCCCTCTGGATAAGGACTTCAATTTCTTTTTTTAAGTCCCAGCAATCCTCCGTGTCATGACCGACATCTCTATGGAAACGATAATATAAAGAGTGATCCCGCTTTTTGAGGGGAGTTTTCAACGTATTAGGTTCTCAGAGGGGTTCCCCTTCAGCTCTCATAACCTCAAATACTTCCGCATACCGCCTGTTGAGCGGGGTGAAGGATTCACGTCTCGGATCCTATCGGTCGATCGGCTTTCTCCAACTAGACTGATCTTTCTGCCGTTTGTACGAATCCTCGGTTCTTCCACTCGGCCCACGGTCGTCCGCTTTATGTTTTGTGTTTTTCAAAACTTCCTCTAGCTGGATATATTTATCTGCCTGATTCCTTATCTCTTGTATAGATCTGGGCTGATCAAGAGCCAGAGACTTCTTGAACTCGTCATCCCTCGTATTGCTCATCAGGGCAGCCAACATGGACGAGCAGGTGAGGTCAGGGACTTCGAAAGCTTCATTGTTGAACCGAGTGATGAACTCCCGCAAACTTTCGTCCCTTCCTTGAGTCAACTGCATCACTTCCAAGACAGTCTTCTGTGGTCGTTTGCTTGTAGCAAATTGGTTGAGGAATAACATCTTAAAATCCTCAAAGCAAGTAACACAGTGTGGGGGTAGACTGTTGAACCACCGCCGGGCTCCTTCTTGAAAGGCTGTACAGAAAGCCTTACACTGAATTGCATCTGGAATGCAATGCAAATTCATCATTGATTGAAAGTGCTGAAGGTAATCGAGGGGATCGGTCTTTCCTGTGTACTTCTCTGGCGTTGGTATCTTAGTAACGACCGCTGGAAGGCTATCCAAAATCTCCAGAATGAAGGGAGAGCAATATTGTGTGGATGACTGATCCGGGCGGGAATTCATGGCCAGATTAATTCGATCGTCCACGATTTTCTCCAGGCTTCAGCAGAATGTCGATCGGTCATCACACCAAACTGCCGAGTGGGGGTTTGTCGCTGTTCCGGTTTAGACTGCAAGATCTGGCGAATCAATAGATCGGCCGCTTCTTCTATTTGTCGATGGGTGAGGGAGACTTGTTGTGGTGCAGGGTGCGAAGTGGTTCCGGCGTTATCCTCCAGGGTTACACTCTGTGCTTCTTGCTCTCGGTTTTGAGGTTGTGGTTGATCCTCTGGGTATGAAGATTGTGTGTGGTTATTCGGTAGTAGCTCATCTGCCCCGAGGTTTTGGGCGACGGGTTGAAGCAGCGTCAACGGAAGGGCAGTGGGTAATCGTAAGCCTATTCGTTGCAATGCAAGTGCCGCAACGGCAGCTACATTAGGATTGGTTGTTGCCTGACTTATCTGAGTGGTTCTAAACGTGGTGCCCTGACGCCCAGCCCCACGGTGGGCGACAACTGGCTCTGCCTGATTCTGATGGGGCTGGACGCTGCTGCTTGGATCCATGAGGTTGACTGATTTCGGCTCTGAAATACCTACAAAACAGCACAAGGCACGCCGGGGGTTGATTGCCGGCAGGCCCCTCCGACGCTCAAGTTAGTCTTTTGGTAGAGGTTTTGGCTGCTGAAAATAGAGAAGATCAGGGTTCTAATGTCGTACCTATATTCTTACGAAATAATACCTTATATATGGAATAGCTGCTAGGTTTAGGTCTTTACGTATGCATGGGAGATTATCACCTATGAATTGGCCGTCGACCCCTGGACTTGGGCTTGGGCCCAGCATGACCAACCCAACTAGATAGTATATCGATCACCGCTGTGAAATCTACTTCAAGCTCGATTCGGCGATATCCCAAGTTTCACGCGAGGGTCAATCCAGTATAGACTACCTAGAGTTCCGTTGAGATAGGAGTGCAACAGTCAAGATTTTGAGTAAATCCACCCCGTCAATTGCCGTTGCTATCCCGAAGAAGACCACTTGTGATTGCAACAAACGAGGCCTGATTACACGCACCATTAGTGTTTAATTTGAGCCAACCCATGGGAGCGCATTTTATTATTGAAAAATTGTAATCCTACTCATGGTCGGATCTACACAATGACGGAGCCATGTTTAATGGGAGGGGGCCATGGCCCCCCTTTTCAATTTTTTTTTAAAAATACTTATATAATTAAAATTTTTAAAATTACAAATATAAGTGGCCCCCTTTAAATATAAGTGATCCTTCCATTAAAATTTTTGTATTTAGATGTTGACCCTCAGCCCCCCTTTAGAGTTGAGTCTGACTCCATCTTTGGATCAACATTTCAATACCAACAAAACATGTAGCCAATGAAAGGCATCTTTCCACTAACTAGACCGCCGGCATTATCGTTTAGCGACAGATACGCATCAAACGTCAAACTAGAGTTTCTTTACTCAGATTTCTCCACTGGCCTTTTCAAAGACAAATCCTTGCCGGCCCATAATAAACTAATTAATATGGATGGAAACGGTTTGACCGGACATCACCATTGGAATACTCGTTACTCCATTGGCATTTATGATGAATTGGAAGCACCAAATGTTTAAAAAAATGGAAGCAACTTTCAATTCTTACAATGCAGTTGGTAACATATGGGTCAGGTACTTCGGTCTCCAGAACAGAAAAACCTGTCCATTTGTCCGAATCCTCATGCCATATAAGCAATGTTTTAAAAACCGGACCGGACATCATCGAACCGGTCGAAGGAAAGGTTTAAGGTTTAGAGGTTCAACCGGTAATGAACCGCTATCAAACCGGAATATAATAAATAAGATGAAAATTTAATAAAAATAAATAATATACATACTTGATAAGTTGTAACTATTTTATTTCAAATTTCTTATCAAATTCTTTTGTAGCATCTCTTACTTTTAAAAAATCAATACACTTCTCATATTGCATAAAATTAAAAAAATATTGAAAATGTTATGTTACATAACGAAACTAAAATTTATGTTTGCCGAACATTATACTTACCAGTTTAAGATAATTTTTCTTATAATAACTGATAAAAACTATTATAAATAAATACAAATAAAAGCACATATATTCAATGAAGTTATTATATAATTATATCAATAAATAACTATGGTCTCATATATGCCCCACACAAGGTTATGTTCCCATGCCTTTGCCTTAATTAATCTCCATCTACACACATATATCCTCATTCATTCTAGCCTTAATTCATCTCCATCTACAAATTGCAAGTCTTGATTAAAGTTCTAAATCCATGTCCAAATCTCATAAACAAATTGCAAGTCTTGGTGTTATTTCAACAAAAGAAGCATTTATTGATCAAAGGAACTTTTTTTTGAGTTGAGACCACAATCTCCAATATACCAATGTTAAATCTGATAATGATAGTTCCTTTCTCCAGTATCACATAACAAAGACTGACGGCAAAATATGAAAATAACCATGTAACTTAACAAAGAAAACACTTTCAATTCGAAAATGAATCAGAAGAAACACCTGCAAAAGTATAACACTATCACTGCCTTATTCATATCCTTATCCCATAACAGAAACTTGAATAAAACGAACTCTATACAAATTGGAGCTCTGGCCTAGCACTAAATCGATGAACAAATTAATTATAAGTTTTCTGAATCAAATCAATCATGAAGAGTAGTCAAAGGATCAGAATTCTTGAATTGGCTCCCACAGGACAAGATAAACCCAACCAGTTCTTTCTCTGAAGCAGAATCGACAGTAGCTTTATTACGAGTACCAACACCAACTGCAATTAGCTTGACACCAGCTGCCTCAAATTTGTCTTTCGATGCTTTTAAAGAGGAAGCAACCTCCCAACTTTCACAAAGGAAAGTACAAATCAAGTAAGCCATACAACTAATTAACAATAAAGCAAATCATAATCATATGGAGTAAGTTCAGTATTTACGAGCAAGGACATCCAAAATGCCTTAAAAGCGCAACAACAGCTATTCCCTGCGCATCAAATTCCTCTACTTAATCAATTAGAAAAATCAATATAGACTTAGAGATAAGATCGAAACAGTACCTCTTTTTGGTCCCAGAGATCTTTGAAAAGGACAGGCTCCCCAGCTGCCGTGAAGATGCTAACATCTCCGAGTAATTCCCCAATATTCTCTGATAGATCGGAAGCAGAGGCTCTGGTGACGAGACGAGGCATGGTGATAGTAGAACTTGAGAGACAAGGAGACGGAATCTTCGAGGAGAAGATTGAAGAGCATGAAGAAGGAAATAGTTTAGGATATTTCGAGGAGAAAAAGGAAAGATTCGAGAGAGACTGCATGGACTGTGCAGATATCGCAGAGATCGCCATTGACTTTGAAAGAAGAAGTAAGCGTATGAACCAGATCTTATTACACCAGATCTGAAACTACAGTATCACGGCCAGATCTGAAACTACCTATCAACGGTGTTTTTGGTGGTGGTGATAGGTACTGAAACTACAGTATCACGGCCAGATCTGGAGAAGATGGAAAAAAGAGAGCTGATTTTGGGAGGATGGAGGCATCTGAGAAGTGAGAAGAGAGAAGAGAGGAGAGAAGCGGCGATGGAGGACGAGTTTTGATCTGAAAACTGTGAGAAGACAGAAGAGATGGGAGAGAACGAGTTTTCATCCGGTTATCAAATAACCGGTTCGTCAGAAAACCGGCCGGTTCTCTTATAAACCGGCCGGTTTTTCTAATCAAAGGTTATTAACTAGAACCGAACCGGACACATGGCCGGTTCAGACCATTTCCGGTCGGACCGGCCGGTCCGGTCCGGTTTTAAAATCATTGCATATAAGCCTGAACATTCAATTCGTCTTCATGTCCTAAAAATATACGTGCATGTCCCACCTGTCAAATCTCATTACCTGTTATCTCCAAATAACAAACTAATGATGATCCAATCATTGGAAGCCACAGAATGGAGACTGGTTTGTTTGTAACGTCTCCTATCAGAGGGACACACGGTAACACTTCGAAGTTTCGGATGATTTAAGAAGTTCGATCAGCAGATGATCTCTGAGCTATTGTCGATCTGTCACTGAGGTTTCTCGTCTATCTGTCACTGATGTATACCAACCGGGGTTTGGAAGCCAATCTGAATGGGGTTTATCCATCTGGGGATTTGGATCTTCGTGGAGTTAATCAAATTCCGAGTTCCAGGAGTCATTTCCATGGATTTCAGGACTCCTTTGCAGAGTACGGAAACGTTGGTTTCAGGTTCTACCAGTATGAGACGATGGAGGATCATTTTTCCAAGCACCAAAAGCTTGAAGAACAGCAGCAAGCATATTTAGGATGTGGATTAATTGCTGGCCAAAGATTCGACATACTTTCGCCGCCACTTCAAGCATGTTTGGAAGAAATAACACAGGTTGGCGTTATCCCTGTGGGAACTGGGGATATTCCCGATCATGGGACTCAAAAGCTGGTCAGTGAGAGTTATGGGTCGTCTCAGAGCAAGATGATTGTTGAACAAAGCCCTGGAATGCTATCTGGATTCCTTCCAGGTTCAACGTTAGAGCTCATAAGAATAGCAGCAACAAAATTCATCCAATCTGTTTCAGGAGGAACTACTGATATTGACTTGATGCCTAACAATTTCCACAGTTATTGCCTTCCATTTCCACACCTATATGAACAATCAAAATGTGTGGAGCTTGTGCAGCTCCTCCTTGCTTCTGCAGAGAAAGCTGGGAATCAGCAGTTTGAACGTGCAAACAGATTGCTCACTCAATGCGATTTCTTGTGCTCTAAGACAGGGAATCCAGTTGAACGTCTTGTTTACTATTTCTCTCAAGCTCTTAGACAGAGAATTGATCGAGAAACAGGAAGAGCAGCAGCAGATGACCAAACCAAACAGGAAGAACTTGATATGAATCGGTCATTAATGATTGCGACCCCCAGCACGCTCGCAACCCGTGAAAGAATGCCCTTCAGCGAATTGGTACACGCTCTTGGGACTCAAGAAATCATAGAAAACGTAGCCAATTCAATGAGGATTCACATCATAGATTTGTTTATCAGAACTGGTGTTCAGTGGATTTCATTCATGCATTCTTTTGTGCCACAAGGCAGATGCAGTATTGAGCTCCTCAAGATAACTGCAGTTGCAACTGATTCTTACAAGGACTTGGTTGAGAATGCATGCAAGAGGCTAAAGACCTTTGCCGAGTCGGAGAACATACCTTTCTGTATCAACCTAGTTGTAGTAGCAGACATGCTTGATCTCAAACAAGGCATGTTCGACACTCGTGAAGATGAAACCATTGTTGTATACTCTGAGTTCGGACTGAGGAGTCTGATCCAGCAGCCAAACCGTCTGGAGGTTCTAATGAAGGTGGTCAGGAACCTGAAACCTCGTGTTATGGTGGTTGTAGAAGTTGAAGCGAGAAACAACTCATTGTCTTTCGTTAATCGTTTTGTTGAAGCTCTTTTCTTCTTCGGTACATGGTTTGATTGCTTTGATGCTTCCATGGAGCGAGACTGTGCACACAGGATGGAGATGGAATCAGTTTTTGGTTATGGAATGGCTAACATGGTGGCCACTGAAGGAGTGCAGAGGAAGATTCGACATGTGACGATCGATGTTTGGAGGGCATTCCTTGCTCGTTTTGGGATGGTGGACACAGAACTAAGCACGTCCTCCATGTACCAAGCTAGTGTGTTGCTCCAGAAATTTCCTTGTGGGAGTTCATATACACTTGATAAGAACCAGAATAGCTTGCTTATAGGTTGGAAGGGAACACCATTGATTTCTCTATCTGTTTGGAAGTCACGTTGAAGTTTAACATTCTAGTAATAATAAGCACCCCAGATCTGCTGTCCAAGTTACCGTGTACCAACCGTGTCCAGTGGGTTGGATGCCATCCATTCATGTGGGTCCCACGTGAATGGATGACATCCAACTCACTGGACACGGTTAGTACACGGTAACTTGGACAGCAGATTCAATCTCGCTTCTCAAAGGTTCAGTTAGTAAGAGGCGACTGGCCCATATTATACCTAAGCATGACAAAACATCTGTCATTTGGCTTGCTTGAAGACCTATAAATCTATTAATTAAATCAACAATCGAGATTCCAAGCACTTCACACACAGTTTTAGTTAGATTTGTTTGCTTCCTGTTTTGCTCATGCATATAGTGTTAGTTAATAGTTCATATAATGATTAGAAAATCCAAGCAAGGTTTCAGCACAACGATCACAGTAGCCATAAGCCACTGAAGATTGTACAAGGAAGCTTCTTTTGAATAGATCGATCCACTCGTGTATCATCTTAAAACCTTACAACTTAAAGGCCATTGAAGACTTTACGAGGGAAGTTAAGGGCAAGCGTTTGCATTCTCAACAGATCCAAAGGAAATTTAAGTACTTGAATGGTTTAATTTAGAAAATTTTGGATTGGCTAATGAATTTGTCAACAGGGTTTAAGAAGGTAATAATTACAGCATTACCTTTTACAGACAAAACAAAGGTTGAGTCTTGTTATTTAAGAGTCCTTTCCTTTTGGTTACACAACAAATTGACATACACATGATGAACGTTGATGTTTGAACTAGAAGCTTAACTAAGCAACAAAGTGGTTGAAGAATTGAAGGACCAAAACCAATGCAATAGGCAATGGAGTTGGACCATCGTTAAAAGATTAGTTGGATGATGTTTACATTTTCTTGGATGCCAAACTAATTATGTGGGATTTGAAGTCCCTAATTTTGCTGGCCAACATGAGACACAACTTTGCTACAGGAAATTAACTAGTCTGAGGTGAACTTGGAACTAATTCTTTGAATAGAAGTCTGTTTTGATTTGAATGATTCACTTATCTCATCCACACACAAACTAGTATAGATCAAGTAAGACTTGTTCAAGGCATTAAACAATTAGATGTCAATTCTAAGCACTATGCAATTTCCATGTCTTTCTTCTCCCAATTTTAGTAGGAAAACGAAAAGCAAGAACATCATTCATGGAAGCCTGGAGAACATGTGAACATGTGGAGATTGCCCCTAACACTCAAACAAGCAAAGCATATACATTAAAGATGTATGCTAATTGGAGCTAGTCGTATGTTAATATATTGCAGAGTCTCACTTCATGAAATCTTTCTATCATACTTTTCTATGGGTTTGACAAATAAAATACGTATACTTTAATGCTACTCCTAATCATTACAAGTATTACATATAGAGTGTGACATAATTAGTAGGCAAAAGATAATCGATATCAAGATTTTGGTTTTGCCTCACATTATCTATAGACGATATGAATTGCAATCTGGGGTCGATTTAGTGTTGCTCTCTGTCCATGTAATACCTTTACACTTCCTATCATGCATGGACCCTCCACACCACCTCACACAAGTCGACAAATGAGAGACAGACAGAATAAGAGAGAGAGGAGTGAGATCAGAGGTGTAAAATGGAAGCAAAGCAGAATTAAAAGAGCACACAATTCTAGAGTGAGAAATGTGCATGGTGGGGTCAATCTGAATATTTATGGACTCTTTTGGTGCATGACAAAAAATGGGGTCACTTGCTCTCCTCCAACCCCAAACCACAATATATACCTTCTTCCCCAAGGGTCCCTCACCATATAAATGGAGCTGGAAAGGTAACACCCTAAGGCCTAAAGTTGTTAATTTTGTACAATCACGCAATGGGATATGGAGGAAACAATAATCCTTTCCTAGCTAAGTGAGCATGCACCATTTATGTGAATTCATTTCATACAAAACAAAGAGACCGACTATGTTATGGAGATAGTAAGATTATCGATTCATCTAAAATCCCAGAATCGATAGAGTTCCCTCCCTCACCCCATCATCAGCCATTAATTCTATGACATAACATATATATGCAAATTTTGAGTAAGAGAGATAGAAAGATGATGGGTGAGAAAAGCAATTGACTTTTAGATTTCACAAGGTTGACATTTGCCATAAAGTGGTTGGTATCTTTACAAAGCATCCAAAGCTTTTTTTGATACATATCTCTCTTTTACTGTCTTTCTCTTTCTATTGGATTCTTACGAGTGAAGGGATGGAGCTAGGTGGGAAACACTCTCAATTGTCACCAAAAGAAGTGGTTTGGTTGGTGCTGGTCGACACTTAAACTTCAAAAAGCAGTGAAGGTTTAGGGTTTATAAACCTATATCTAGGTTTAATGGTCAGAACTGTAGCCAGTCCCAACCATGAGCTCAACAAAGTATACATTGAAATCCTAGTACTTATGCTAACTAAATATTCCACTTAAACTAGTAGAGAAGCAAAAGCACGTATGAAGTTGTGCTCATGATGACACTCCACATGCATATATATTAAAATTTTCATGTAGGGTTTACTGGAAATTTAAATCCACACATGGGTAACACTCACATGGATATATCTGTGGCCATGTTTCCAAACCTAGAACAAGAGTTACCCGCGTAAAGCAGCCATGTTTATAGTTATGCATCTATCAAGTCCCAGCTTAGTCACTCAGGATCATCATATTGTTTTAGTACACTGAAAATATCCTCATCTTTTCAATCATATACATAGTAATAACACTTAAATTTCCAACTTTTGTTCTTAAGTAACAGCTGGCTAGTGGTGAAAATACCTTACTGTGTTTTAAATTTAACCTTCCCACTAAGTCAAATCAATCTGATTGAAGTGTTGTTTTTATTAATCTACCTCCACTTCTAGCAATCCTCATCACCTTAACCATGCATTTTATGGTTTCTTACGCATCACTGATACTCTCCTTTTCACCCTTTTCAATTTGACAATCTTTTTGCATAATCTTTCATACGTTCATTAAGATATGGATTAATGTGGTCTGCCTGTAGATGATAGGTTAGTTGATTACTTGACTTCAACTTGGCTTGTGTACAATAACCCTTAGATGCCAAAGTCTTGTTTACCATGAGATAGAACTATCTCAACCCTTCTTAAATCACATCTGCATGCAACTTATATATAAACCAAGCAAGTTAGCAAAGTCCTAGACATGTTTACATGAAAATCACTAATCCTAATTACGAACCATGCAAGTTATTATCAAAACTAGAACACAACAATTTTCTAACTTTTGGGCCTTTTTCTTCCACGTAAATTTGCTACTCTCCTCAACCTGTAAAGCCCGTGGTCAAGCACAAACCTGATTGACCCGAATGGCAGAAACCATCAAACCAAGGCATGTCTGATGTCTCTCTCTCTTCACGCCCTCCATGTGCAAGCAAATAGAGGCCAAAGTTGGAGTCTTTTATTTATGGATTGTTAGAGGCATCAAAACCATGCATGATCATGATCATGACCATGGCAAACAGGATATTATTACACATGGACATAGGGCCATACCCATGGTATACTTACTAAACCTCATAAACGCATGCATAGAGCATCACCTTGAATCCCACAAGATACACTTCACTCTCTCTGTCCATGTGTAGACCGGCTACAGGGACTACACAATACTAGTAGCAGTAGCAGTGAGTGACTACTGACTAGTGAGCACTTTTTTGTTGTTTATTTCTTTTAATATATTCTCAGAAGGTTAAAACTTAAAACCCCATTTCGTCAAAAACATGATCTCTGAGCCGTGTCAGGTTAAAGATATCACATTTCAGCCCTCCCTATGCTATCTGCTATCTGCCTGCCTGCCCTCTCATTTATTCTCTGTCTTTTTGCTTTTCTTTTTGGTTTTTCTAGAGCAACCTTGAGAAAAGGTTTAGAAAAAGTTTATTAACTTGCCAGTAATTATGTAAATCCCATCTGGCTTTTCATTTATCATTGGCTCCCCTCTTGTCTTTGTTCTTGTTTCTTTCTGTTCTCTGTCATATTCATGCTCGAGAACCTCTCTTTTTCTCCCATCTAAAAACCTGTGTCTGTCTCTGGTTTTTGTTTTTGTTTTTGTTTTTGTTTTCTTTTTCTCTCTTCCTGTTGGGGAATAGAGAATCTCGAGATAGGCGTCGTAAGATAAAAACCACAGGACCCTTGCCTAAATAAAGCTCGTTTCTTTTCTAAGCAAAGGTGCTTGAGATGAGCAGTGAGTGAAAGAGAAACAGAGGAAACAAAACAACTTTGCTATTATCAATCTGATGAAGGAGAGAGGAGGCTCTCTTGGAGGAGAGAGCCAACCTGATACCAACAGTACCAACATAACTGTTACAACCAACAAAGAAGAAGATAATCAAGAACCAAACCCATCTTTACTGTTCTAAAAATCGAAATCAACATCTGGGTCTCTTTTGTTTTAGTTGGTTAAGCGCCCAAAAGCGTCCGTTGTATCTTGGTCTTTTTGATCTTTTAGGTTGGCTCGTTTGCATTGAAGGCTGTTTCTCTCTTATGGCACTTTCTATGCACCACAAACTCGACGCTAGCAATAAACAGATGGATACAAGCAAGTATGTGAGGTATACACCAGAACAGGTGGAGGCATTGGAGAGACTCTACACAGAATGCCCAAAGCCTAGTTCTTTGAGAAGACAGCAGCTCATTAGAGAGTGTCCTATTCTCTCCAACATTGAGCCTAAACAGATCAAAGTCTGGTTTCAAAACCGTAGGTAATTGTAATACACTTCATTCTACATTCACAAGGAGCATAAAGCTGCAAAATCACAAATATTTCTCTCTTTATGTGTCACCGGAGCATTGCACAGATGTTGTCCGCTGGCCTTCTTTGTAAAGAAACGATCTTTACCTCGTATAGTGACCTTTGCAATGGTAGTGTTTTATCTGACGCCTCCCGTCTTTGGAAATTGAAAATCAGACGTAAACTTTTTAGTTTTTGGTTAAAGCCTTTTCCTTTTTGTTTCCTTAATTTCTGTGAGACGGTCACCAGTCGTCTTCTGATGTTAAAATGGAATCTTTCTTTATTTTCCTGAAAGTAGTAAGTTGTTGAAATGGACGGAGCTGGTTGAATTCTCAACTCTCTTTTGGCATATGCTTCCCTTCTCTGAAGAAAATTAGGTCTTGAAATCAGGCATGAAATCATGTTGTTACTTTTCCGTGTTTTCATTTGATACTGTCTACAAAAATGTCTTTAATAGTTGGACACTGAGGACAGCTTTAGTTTGTGCTATGTAAAAACTGATGCTTCCTTGAAATTAAATAAGAGACGATAATTCCTTCTAAATTTAAGATTTCCGCGCGGTCTATGCTTTTGCAGATCGGTGGACTTGGTAATTTCTCTCTGCAGAATTTCGTCCCTTGTACTCATTTTAAGAGATTGTAGGTCATTGTGTGGATGAAATTTACTGAAAAAGGATATTAGTGGTTGAATGTCTACGTTGTGGTTTATGAACGAGTGAAAGATTGTGACATCTAAAAGTTCTTATTTTCTGAAGTATTTGGTTTCCTTTATTTCTGGGGAAAAGTAGTTTTGTTACGTTCTTCTCCTCTTTGTTAGTCAAAATCGAGAAATTTTAACTGCCCACCATTGGACATTTGTTAGTTAATATGTTTATCGGCTTGTTATTATGCACATAGAGTAATGCAAATCTTGAGTGAAGATTCTGAGTGAAATATAATTTGTATACTCTAATGGAAGTTGGATAGTAACTTGAAGTTGTGCAATCTTCAGTCAATGATGGTTACTGTCAAAGTATGCAACATATATTTTTCCTCCATAGGATCTATGATGAACAATTTCTTTATTCAAGTAGAATATATTGAAAGTCTCTAACTTTTCACTTATCGTGGCAGATGCCGTGAAAAGCAGAGAAAGGAAGCTTCTCGCCTGCAGACAGTTAACAGGAAACTGACTGCGATGAACAAGCTGTTGATGGAAGAGAATGATCGTTTGCAGAAGCAGGTCTCTCATTTGGTGTATGAGAATGGTTTCATGCGCCAACAGCTGCATAGTGTAAGCCACTCGGGCTCCTTTGACAAATTAAATACAAAACCTGAACTATTATTAGAAGCTTTTTCTTTCAACTGAGCTACCTTTTGATGTGTTAAACTCTCCAGTATTGACACACTCCTTAGTTGTTTAAGTGTATGAACGATTTTTGCTACCTGGATTTTGGACGTACTTCATTACATCCCATCTCTTGTTTTCATTTCAAATCTGGTGTACTTTTATCAGGCTTCAGCAACGACCACAGACAATAGCTGTGAGTCTGTGGTCATGAGTGGTCAGAACCAACAACAGCAAAACCCAACACCTCAGCATCCCCATAGGGATGCTAACAACCCAGCTGGGTAAGTAATCATTGTCTGTTCTGGTGAGGGCAAGCCTTTTTGTCTTGTCCATTTTACAAACTCACAAGTCGTGTATGGTTTATCAGTCTTCTTGCTATAGCTGAGGAGACCTTGGCAGAGTTCCTTTCCAAGGCTACAGGAACTGCTGTCGACTGGGTCCAGATGATTGGGATGAAGGTAATAACTGTTGAACTCTGGGAAACTTGTGTTGCATGTGTTAGATGTTTTAATGTGTTTGCTGCGAAACCTAACTCGTTTTCTCATGATATGTAGCCTGGTCCGGATTCTATTGGAATTGTTGCTGTT
This sequence comes from Erythroxylum pelleterianum, assembly GCA_027563865.1. NCBI lineage: Eukaryota > Viridiplantae > Streptophyta > Magnoliopsida > Malpighiales > Erythroxylaceae > Erythroxylum > Erythroxylum pelleterianum. Next base: position 25,247,398 of record JAOQMR010000003.1, on the reverse strand, counting down.
TCCCGCAATTCTTGTGGGGTAGCAGCACGAGCCTGCGGCCTCGTGAGTCTAGAGCCCACGAAGGTTCTCTTCTTTAATTCCTCATTGCTTTTAATAAATGATCCAATGTTCTATTGTAAGTTTTCCACTGAATATGCATCTGTGCAGGTTGCTGAAATCCTCAAAGATCGTACATCTTGGTTTCGTGACTGTCGATGCCTTGATGTATTGAATGCTATTCCTACAGGAAATGGTGGAACGATTGAGCTT
>JAOQMR010000003.1:25225420-25236451 GCA_027563865.1 Erythroxylum pelleterianum | reverse complement strand
TTTTCATCTTTTTGGTGTTGACAACCACCTGTGAGCATTTAACAATTAATTCCGTCAATTTATAAATACCAATTTCGAAAATCAATAAATATTAAGTCCAAAATATATGTATTTTAATTAACTTAACACTTGAAGATGGTTGTAATTCTTGTTGTAATTCTGGGTTGTAAATCAGGTTTGTGTTTTGGCTTCGCTCATCTCACAGGTCCCTCAAGAAAAAAATGCTTTGATACCATGATGATTTTATAGGGCTTGAGCATAATAAGTGCATAAAAGAAAAGAAAAGAAAACGTTTTGTCGTAGAACCATATTATTTTAGAACTTGTCTATTTATAGTCTTTTTCTATCTAAAAATTCAAAAATAGATAACATTTAATCTAAATCAGCATAAAATAAAATCTAATTTATTTGATAGCAATCAAATCATTATCTCTAAACTGATTCCTAAAATCAATAATATGCAATCCTAAGGGATTTTCTAACAAAAACAAAACGCTAAATCGGTCTTTTGTTGTTCGTCGTTGATGGAGTGTATGTGCAGCTGTGTTCTGTCTTTGGTCTTTGAGTGATTCAACCATGTTTTGGGTGTAGAAGTCCCAGTTTATGGTAGCAATTGCAGCTATCATTCTATGGGGTTTTTAACGTGAGTTGGTTGATGGCGTGTGGAATCAAGAGTGAGTTTTCTCTATTGCATGTTCTGTTCTTGGGTGATTTAGTAGCTGCACATTCTTCTCTTTTTGAATCATCATTGAGGGCTGTGTGATTGTTGATTTGGTGTGGGAAAACTCCATAAGTTTTTGTGATTTTGTAGCTGTATTTTTAGGAGTATTGAGCAATCTTTGCAGCTAAATTTTGGGTGATTGTTGCAAGATGATTTTTGAGGTTTTTTTAAATTATGGGAGATGCGTTTTCTGTCTATTGTGAGGGATTTTTGGGCTGTTGATGATAGCGGTTTTCATGTAAAAAACTTCCAACAATCTTGGTGTTTTTGTAATCCTTTGTGTATGACATTTTAGTGAAGAAACGTTTGTTGATTTGAGACGTTTTTATGACTGTTGTGCGTGAAATTTTTAGTGAAGATATTGAAGCCTGACATTAAATCTTTCAACGGACAACCTCTCGTTCTTTCGTTGATGAAGCGACATATTTAGGGAAGTTGTTTTTTATCTCAAGTGTTGTCTTTGTTTATGTTAGTTATTGTTTAATCACTTGAGTTGTTTATTTCGTATCTTTATTATCAAATATTGATGAAAAAATCCTTTGTTGAGGTTAACACGAGTCGGTTGTATTATTGGGTGTGAAATTCTTTCATGGATAGTAAGGACAAAGAATAGTGTTAAAGGTTGAGTGGTGTCGGTTTAGTAAAGCCTTGTATAAAACTATTTTCGTTAGTGAAAAAATTAAACTGGGTGAGAGCCCCGCAGACGTAGGCAAGGAGTGCCGAACTACATTACCAAATTTTATTGTTGATTTGTTTAATTTCGTATTTATTTTTGTGTTTTCGTTTATGCTAAAAAATTAACAGTTGTTGATACAGTTACTTTATATCTAGTAACCGATAGATACAATTATAATTAACTGCGCCAGAACCTTACAAGTAATTGCAATCAAATTGAAAAGTTTGAGAATCAATCACCCCTTTGATTCCTTTCAAAAACATTTTGCTTCTGTATATAAAAAAAAAATAAAGTTTGCCAACCTAAAGAGATAGGGGGTCTTGGCATTCGGAAAATTCGAGAAACCAATGATGCCTTGATAGCAAAATTAGGGTGGTCGTTGGTTTCTAAGCCTAATGTGTTATGGGTGCAAATTCTCTCTACGAAATGTAATTTTGATGTCCACAGCATTCCCACTTCTTTTGATGCAACTATCGGCTCAATGGTTTGGAAGAGTAGAAAGGCTACTTGGCACCATGTGCTTTAGGGCATGAAATGGATGATCTGTGATAGATCTAGGATGCAATTCTGGCTAGACCCTTGGGTTGAGGGTTTGGGACCTCTTATTTCCCATGCAGTGGCTCCTATCTCCCACTCAACTATTGATCTATGTGTTCAACACTTTGTGGACATTGATGGTAATTGGAAATGGGATGCGTTCCAATCTCTGCTCCCTTCTTCGATTTGCATGTCCATTGTGGGTATTTTTCTTCCTAAGCCCTACTTAGGACCTGATAAAGTGATATGGGGAATCTCATACACTAAGCAGTTCAATACAACATCGACATATTCTATGATAATAGATCACGAGGCCGCTTCGTCTAATGGATTTTGGAAGGCAATATGGCAGTGGAAAGGTCCACAACGAATTCGCTTCTTCCTTTGGCTCCTCACGCACGACCGATTACTTTCTAATCAACAACGAGTCCGCAAACAATTAACTACGAATGTTGCATGCTATCACTGTCGAATAGAAGAATCCTCGTTACATGTAGTGCGTGACTGCACCAAAGCTCGTAGCTTGTGGAGTGCGTTCCCTCCACAAGTAGCTTCCTCTGATTTTTTCACTATGACGACTCATGAGTAGATCATTAGGAATCTCCAAAAACACCGGCTAGTTCTTGGTTTTGATTGGTCGATTATCTTTGGTGCTGCTTGTTGGTTCTTATGGACCTGGAGAAATATGACCCCTTTTTATGAGCACTTTGATTGGCCGACTTCACCAATGTGCCATGTTTTAGAGTATGCCCATCAGATTTAAAAGGCTTCGGTCTGGCAAAGTAGAGAAAATGTTGGTCGTTGCTCTCGGTGTGAACAACTTATAGGCTGGTGCAAACCTCCTCCTGGCTGGGTAAGATTAAATACGGATAGATACGGATAGAGCGTGCAAAAGATCGTCCTCTTCGGCCACCGCAGGTGGCCTTCTTCGTGATAGTTCGGGCGCTTAGCTTGGAGGCTTCGTCCAGAATCTTGGCTGGTGCTTCTCTATTTCTGCTAAACTTTGGGGAGTTTTTTCCGGGTTCAAGCTTGCTTGAAATCTGGGTTATTGTCGGATTGAATTAGAAGTGGATTCTCTAGCGGTGATTAATATCCTGTCCTCTTTAGATAAAAGAACAACGTCTCTCAATCCCATAGTCACGTGTATCAATGAGTTGTTTACTCAGAATTTGGTAGTTTTCCCTTGTCACATTTATCTGGAGAATAACTAGTGTGCCGACTGACTCGTTAATTTTGCAGAACAATTTAATTTAGGGATCACTACTTTTAATACTACACCGATAAAGTACATCTTTATCCTTCTAGAGGATACGTTGAGGACCCAGGGTTTGCTTCTTTATATTAGTCATATAATATATTTGTGTTTTTTTTTTCCTTTTCATTCCCATTGAAATAAAAGAAGAAAAAAATAGCTGGTTGCCAACCAAGTGACATACATAAGGAAGGGTCGGCGTAGGTCAGATATATTATAGTTTAGTGACCCTCAAAATCCCACATTTTCTATGTCTGTCTGAGCTGATTTTCTTCCTGCCTGCAGACTCTGGTGACCTATAAATCCTCAACAGCTATTCTATTTAGGCTTAATCATCCGTGACCAGTCCATCCTTTTCTCCAAACGTTTTCTCTTAGGTCTTAGCCTAACATGGAGTAGCCCAGAAGGTACAAGGGCATTGCCTTTCCTTTAACTTCCTAGCAAGTTGGAATATAAGAGGGGGAGAATGATATCTTTTTGTAATATCTTTATGCTGTTCGTTCACATTTCTTTATGGGTTGACCGTCCTTAAAACTGTACAATCTACAAATTCCAATCGGTCTTTTGGTCAGTTTAAGAACCAGAATCCCAAGATTAGTGAAACTTGTCCTTCATATATTATTTACACCTTTTCTGTTTTTGGATAGAAAGAAAACGAAAGCCTCGTGGATGATATGGGGTCGTACCTGTTCTGCTCTGAATTCTGCAAAACTTGCAACTAATGTGGCTCTAACACTTGCAAGTTACAGCTGGTGCTTTTCAAGTTTGAAGTCTAATTCTTTTTAGAGAGGATTAAGAAACCTGAGAGGAAAAGAAAAAAAAAAGAAGTAAAAATGATTTTCTTGTTATGATCTCTGGAAAGGCTTGCCCCTTACCTGACTTCTGATTGAACCACGGCAGTACACTGTTAGCCGCCAGCTACTCAAACCATTTCACTTTCACATCCTTCTTTCACCATTCACTCCCAGCGCGTGATGCCATCTCTCTCTCTAACACGCAATTGGTACTTCCCTATCTCTCTCCCTCTCTTACTAATCATGCAAAACGACGTATATATAAACCAAACCCCAAAAACATCAGAATTAGTACAGGTGCAGGAGGCACTAACAGTTGAACAGAAGTAGATAGTTAGAGACTTGAAAATGGTGGGAATTGGTGGTGCTTCTGGTTCATCATCAACAAGGAGTGAGAGTGAGAAGGAGAAGACAAAGCTTAGAGAGAGGCAAAGAAGAGCCATTACCACCAAGATCTTCCATGGCCTCAGACGACACGGAGGCTACCGCCTGACTGCTCGCGCTGATATCAACGAAGTACTCCGTGAACTCGCTAAAGAAGCTGGCTGGATCGTTGAGCCTGATGGCACCACTTATCGCTATAAGGTCACTACTCTAGTTACTTTTGTTTCTTCACTGCCCTGATTTTTTCCTTTCCAAGTTTTGGTCTTTCTGTCTCTTTTCATTGTTTGCTCCCAGCAACTAGTTGAATAGGAAGTTGGAGTAAAGGAAATTTACAATCTGGACAGCATCTTTTTCCATAAATTTTGATTCTTTGCGCTCAATATCATTTACCCACATTTTGGTTATTATAAGATTTGTTGGAAACCATGTTGCCACTCACATTTAGCCAAGGGACAAAACATTAGTATCCTACGTAGTTGTTCATGTACTTGCCAGTGTCACCTATAGTATCTGATGTGATTGTGTCAATGTTTTCAAGCTTGTGAACCGTTGTCCAACTTGTGGATCGACCTCTACAAACACAAGCAACACGACCACGCCGACCACCAGCAGCACCGTCATTGCCGGTGGGGACAGCTCAACCACCGCATCCCCACGCCGTGTTGAGCCTCCTGCCTCAGTAATCAATGGTAATGAAGAGTCGAGCGTCAACGTTCACGATATTCCTCTTGCGTTCTGTATGTACCCTGGACTTATTGCTAGTAGCATTCATCACCTTCCTTCCACCGTCGAAGCTCCTCCGGCCACGGGCGGCGGCGGCGGATTGAAGTTGGGGGTTCCAAGTCAGCATCGTCATCAACAGAACACGCCTGTGGGGTCACTACTGCAACATCAGAGCAAGTAGTTCCATAATGTTTGTGCTGTTTAATCAGTAACAATGTCTATTTTCTTCTTGCCTTTCTACTATAGGAAACAACATTCTACGATGTCTGTTTTGTTCGATACTGATAGTTTTAGTCTATATATATATATATACATATAATGGTTTATATGTAAACAAAATGTGGATAGAGGCTTTTCAATAGATTGGTATGAACATCGTAGTTTGATTATCTCGCGAGTCGCGACGATGCATTATCAGTTCATATTTCTAGTTCTTTGATGACTTTTCCTTGGTAGACGTGTTTTGGTTTCTGATCCAAAGTCTTAATCTTCTTATCAATGCTACGGATAGTTTTTATAAATTTCAGTTATTTATTTATTGAATGACATAAATTTATAAGACAAAATAAGATATTGTAATATTAGACAAAAGATCTAATCCTTTCTTATCCAATCATAATCTTGCAACCATAATGAGTGAAATGACATAGTATATAGATCATTCCACTATTAATATAAATGGTAAATGATATCTTAATTTCAAAATTTTACTTAAAATTGTAATATTAATAATAATAATAAATTATATCAATCAAATACAACAATTTTAACGTTTCAAATATATCTTATCATTATTTTTTTGACTAATATTGTTTACATAGAGTGCTAGAAATTTGTTTTGTTATGCAAAACGAATATAATATAGCAAAATAGAGAATAAAAAATATAAAATTTTACGTAACTCGACCAATTTATGTGATTTACATCCATGAGAGTAAGAAACATAATTCTTTTATAATATTAAGAAAGAAGATACAAGAAGAATATGCGAGAATAACTATACGCAATATCTCTCAAAAGTTCTCTCCAAAGGTTCTCACCAAGGTCTTCTATTGACTCTACTTATAAAATTCTTATCAAACTATTTATAGATTAGAGTTACCTATAAGAAGTCTAATTGTAATAAAACTTTATTATTGTAAAATCCTAAAGTCACTGATATTCTATTTCTATAGAAGTTTAAGGTTATTGAAACTTTTTTTTTCATATATGCATAGTAACATTGAAACTCTATTTTGGCATAATTTTAGGTTACAAAAATTATATTTCACTAGAATTGAAAGCATATCTAAAAATTCCCCACCTTAAATTTAATTCTCAAATGTTCAACCAAGATTTACTCCTTATTATATAAGCCCCAAAGGCTTCAAGCTATGTAAGCATTCACCAAGTCTATGTTATGCTTGAACTTTTCTACTAAGAACGACTTTATTAACATGTTAATTACGTCATCTAAATTGTGAACCTTTTTCAACAAGATCTAAATAAATGTAATCAATTCCTTCTCTTCATTTTAACCTCCATCCGTTTATCTTTCTCATTACTTTTCTTAGTCTCTGCAAAGATAGTTCCACCCTTATTACTAATGGTCAGAGCATACATTATCAAGTCTGCCCAACCATATCTCCTTGGCTGCCAAACAATTCTTCTCTCTCTATACCTAGTTATACCATGTTAATGCTTTCTTCTTGACTTTGATATATCCCTTGAATTAGAATTTTTGCACCTTAACATTGGTTCCATATTGTTCTAATACCATCTTTGAACCAGCACTGCTTGCTATTCACCTTGACATGACCTTTTCATATATTTATCTCAACATATGTTGCTCTTTAAACATTATATCCTTAAAGGTAACCCTATACATTTTACCAAGTGCACAAAGCTTATAAGAGTCTATCTTCTCATACTTTTCATCTTTCAATACGGTCCTCTTATGAAGTTTCCATCATCTATTGCACTAAAATGACACACTCGCATGTGCTATACTATAGTACTATCTTTCTTCCTTGAAGATTGATCCATTGATCTCATTATTGTATTTCCCATTCAGACATAGATGCCATGATGTACTTTTTCTTTCATTATAGTCAAAGCACCTTTTACAACGTTAAGTTGTCCATAATCACAATAAAAGTTATACCTTTGTTTATTAAGAGTACCTATAGAATTTGGATTCTTTCAAAGCTCACGAACATACCAGACATCTAATATTCTAACAATTCTACCATGCATCTTCTTCTATACCAAACCATTGCCTTTTGCAACATCCTGCTACCATAAGACAAATACCCGAATACCCGAAGGACATTCAAGTACATACCCTATGATAATGGTATGTTGGAGCAAAAGCAAATCCAACTTACACATGGTAATCCAACTTACACATGGCATCATCTAACATACTTAACAGTCACTAAGTTTTAAAACCCATTGATTGCATTCATTCACAAATCTTACACTGTTTTCATCATACACATATGTACAAAACCTTTTATAGGTTCTAAGAAAACTACAAAATAAATGCTACAGCATTTCTGGTGTCAGCTGACAAACCTCTGAGCCATTTCTCTATCCAAAAGATTCCTTAAGTCCTGACTAAGGAACTAGGTCTCCTGTCTCGTACTTGAAAAATCACATTGCAATTTTTGTTGTGTTTGCGAACTCAGTGAGTGAACCATCATTGATGATTTCATCGGATTATAAACACATATCACATATATCATAGATATTCATTTATAACATGTAATTATTATTCATATACTCACATAACATGGCATATCATATGGTCACTCATTGCAGTTTTGTAAATCATTCAAAGAATTTCCATCTTATATGAATGCTATATGAATGAGACTCGCATTCGTTCTTATTATTGTGACTGAGTGCCTATCACATACTTATACAACAACTGGCCCATAGGTCTCAGTCAGAACAGAATCATGGAGCATAACTCTACATGCATAATATATATCACGGAGCAAATCTTTACGTGGAAGCGCTTCAAACTGGCTACTCAAGTCACAACGCCTTTATCTGAGCATGCATTTTATAAAATGCATCAAATACTGAATATGCCATATATCACAATTTTATTCAAATGCTCAGACAAAGTTTTCATAGTCATTATACCTAAGTCCGGTATTCAACTTTCGTTGAGAATTCACGTGTCATTCAGAAATTCATATCCAATCATAACACTTCCAATACATGCCCAACTATTAAATTCCTAGGACTTCAAGTTCGAAATTAAAAAAAATTCACAAACAGTTCAGTAATATTGGAAGTTTAACAAATCAAATCAATTCAAATCAAATCAATCCTAGGAGGTTGACTCACAATACGCTCCAAAATGCTATTGCCTAGATGGTACGACAATGTCCATCTGGCATCCAAATATCATACAAAACATATTTACAAATATTACATTTTTGCACAATTGTATAGGTATGCCTTAATGCACATCTACTTATATGAAATATGCACAACGCATGTTCAACGACAATTTCGGGGTACTTTATTGCGATCCTTATCAACAAATCATTCAGATATCAAAGCCCTCATTAATACCATGTATAATTATAATTGGGACCATAATAAACCAATGTCAAAGTCATTTCATAACTTCATTGACCACTTCAGATTTTTCATCTAATACACATACAGGTCAACTTTGCATACTAAATCTGATAAAGTAAATGACAAAATTAGGCAATACTTTCTTCTAGAAAGTTGTTCTCCAATTTATTAAGTTTCTATTGATACCAAAAAGCATTCGATTTGGTTCAGTATACCAAAACTTATACTCCAAATAATCTCAGACTATTCTCAATTTGAAATAGTAAATTATACCTAACTTCCATTCAGAAATTGAAAGTCTTAGGGGCTGAATTGAAATTTCATTTCTTCAGACAATCTGTAACTCTATGTTTCTAGTTTAATGAAAATTGAGAATCATCTCATTCTTACATCAACAGATCAAGATATAGTCTAATTACCGAAGTATGTTAAGTAAGAATCCTCTTAGTTATCATACTTCAGTATAGTCACATTCCATCTAAAATTCACCAATCAATTCAATTCATAAAGCTATTATTTTTGATGGAGATGTAGATCAACGTCTTATGAATCTATTGGTCTAAGAATCAAGTCATTTGGATATCGGGTGAAGAATTTATAGCAAAAGGATTGAAGGATATTTGACAAAATCCCTTACGAAGAAAACCATTGAAAGTCGCGATTGTGCATATGCACGATCGTGCTTTTCACCTGCAAAGTCTGGACTTTTTCTCAAAGCATGATGGTGCTTTTCTGGTTTCTTTGAAAGTCTGCACGACGGTGCTTTTCTCTTCTCCTTCTTCACCGATTCTTTTCTCCAATTCGTTCCTAATTTCTTTCATTCCCAGCCTTTCACTTCTTTCCAATATATCTAATCAGCATTTCAAACTCCAAATCACTCTCTACACAAATTAGAATCAATTTTAATCAGTCAAACACTAACAATCCGAAATTCATATTCTATCTCTCTCTACTGTAAATCTTCAAATTCTCAGGTTTTCATCCAGTGCATATTCTTTTATTTTTATCTACTCATTCACTCCATTTAACTCCTAATTCAGTTCAAAAATCATCCATCACAGATCAAAATTCAAAATTTCTCCCTAATACCAAAAACAGAGCACATTTGGACTAAACCCAACTTTCCAGGACTTTTCATTTTTTTCTAACTTATTCATTAACAGCAAAACCTCATTTCAATATATACTTTGCATTAACAGTATATATCAACCATATACGTGATCCTCCAAACAATGACAGAACACATTTTTCATCATCAACTTACGTAAATTTTCATTTTTTCTCAATCCAACATCCATTCCAGACAGTGTTAAACAATTCCTACTTCTCAAATCAACCATCCAATTTATTCATTACTGAAATCATAATTCACAAATCCATGCATGCATGTTTATTTCTACACTGTAAAACAAACATCATCAGAACTACTTACTTGATTTAGCTTTTAATTCTAGCAATGAAAAAGAATCATATGCACCGAAAGCAACACAATTGATTATTTGGTGTTAAGTGTTTCTTCACAGTGAAGAACACTTACAGTGAATGTTCCTAACTCAAAGCATCAGAATACGTGTATTCTTGCATGTCTCGCACGTATCAACCAACAATCAGCCACTTGTCACTACATAAGTACACCATATGTCATATATATATATCATTGCCACGTGTCATTATATAATTGGCCCATAAATTGATATTTTTCTTAAATTCACCAAAATTCCAAAATATCTTAAATGTATCAAATTTGCCAAAACACAATTAATACACTCCAATTTAATCCTCAATTTTCATTTATAAATAAAATTTAACCGAAAATGTCAATGAATGCATGTACAATCGTATGAATGTGCAAAGATAAATTTGTATGTCACAATTAACTTATGCATGATGGCATTTTCCTAATTTCTCATAAATTACTATTCTTGTGACACCCTAATATCCCCTAGGTGGATACAGGGGCACCACCCAAACAACAAAACATATATACAGATCCGAGACAAATCCAAGTAAGACGGAACATTTCATACATGCATTTCAGAATCTCAAATCAACCATACAGTACTTAACATATCATTCATACTATGTCTATCATATTACATACCATAAATTCAAAGACCAACATGTATTAAGGTTATTACAAACCTTCAAACAAATTGAAAAGTCATACACATCAGATACAAGCCCAAACCAAACTCAGAATACATTTTTCTCAAAACAAGGCTCAGATTCCATTGGCCATTGTGGTTGACTCGTCCCAGTCCTTATGTTTATCTCTCTGAACCTACACGGGGCAAATCCACCGTGCTAAGCATATAGCTTAGTGAGTAATAACTAATCTATGCATAAACTGACAACTAATTATACA
>JAOQMR010000003.1:25153913-25177271 GCA_027563865.1 Erythroxylum pelleterianum | reverse complement strand
AAGCAGATGAAGTGTTCAGAAGAAGAGAAGTTAGATTATGCAGTTAGTCTATTGCAGGGGGATGCACTGTACTGGTGTTAATTTATTAAGAACCTAATGGGTCACACATCAAAGAGCAATTTGTAAAAGAAAAATCAATTTAATTAAGTTGTACTTAATTATAAAGTTTTTGAAACTTTTGGGATCAAATATGAGATATTTGATTTTATTAAAATTAAATTAATTAGAATTAGAAATTGATTTTAATTATAATTAAAGAGATTTAATTTTAATAAAAGACTGTTATGATTTTTTTCTATTTAAAGGGAAGAGCTTTTTAGAAGTTAGCACTTTTGTCTTCTTCCTCTCAAATCAGTTTCAGAATTGCTCTGTAGATACCATCAGAGTCTAGACACTTGAACAGCTCGTGATTGATCAATCGGAAAAAGTTTCAAAGATTTTTCAACAGAAAAGCGAACAAGGTACGATTTCTAAATTGTTTTATTTTTTATTCAAATTTATTTAATTATCAGGATCCGCTCAGAATCTTAAAAAAATTTTGATTTTTCGGCTGCGCACGTAATTCGATCACGATCGAATTCCAACAAAATCATTATTGCCTCAATAATGTTCTAATGCCATTTGTTGAGGATAAAAGTGTACCTATTAAAGAGAGAATTACATAAAAGAAAGAAACAAACAATAACAAATAAGAATATTTATAACGGTCTGATCAATTAGTTATGTCTACATCCTCAGGAACCAAGAGTGACTTATTTCACGTTATTAATCAATAATTTAGTTCATAAAGAACTCAAACTTTATATATAGACTAGGTTTAAGCAAGCATCGTTAATTGTAAATTATAATTGATACAATTCAACATAACTTGCACCGTTACCAAATCTTAAAATCCTCCCGAGATTGTAATCTACAAAAAAATGTGAGAACCTCGATAAGGTTGTCTTTCGTAGACACAACTTGGGTCACATTCATGTAATGCAGTGTTATGGTTTAAAATATCCCACATCGGTAATAAAAGGAATTAATGTGAAGTTTATAGGCTTATGAGCTCTCCCACCATTCAAGCTAGCTTTTGAGGTTGGTTCTCTCATAAGTTCTATAACAATTGGTATTAGAGCCATTGGTCCTTAGAGTGGTGGCCCATAGAGTGGTGACCCACGGAGTGGTGGCTCACGGAGTGGTGGCCTGGGAGTGCCAGCTGTGACCAAAGTGACCGTGACCAACGTGGCCGTGACCAATGAGGCCATTGGTCCTTATAGGGGGACGATTGTTATGGTTTAAAATATCCCACATCGGTAATAAAAGGAATTAATGTGGAGTTTATAGGCTTATGAGCTCTCTAACCCTTCAAGCTAGCTTTTGGGGTTGGTTCTCTCACACAAGTCCTATAACATGCAGATCTTACTGTCTCATTCGAGAACATAACAAGTGTACCAAAATATGAATCCTTCTACTTCTTTGCATACTTGGACATAGCCTAATAAACGCTCGTGTCCCGGATTGTGTATTCTTTGAAAACGCCTTTGCCACACCAACACGTTTGTGTCTTCAATTCTTGCCTTCACCTCTAATGTTTAGAACAGAATGCTCTCTAAACACAGTAGTATCGCAGCTCATGTCAACTCAAAAAGCATCCAAAAATTGCATATTCTTTGTGGAAACTCCAAAGTTGTATGTCCATATAAATGAGTCGCAGCAATATTAAGTGGTAGAGAAATGGCTCACGTTGAAGAATGAAACGGAACCAATCAAGTGGTGCATTTAGGTTCTTTGTTCGCTCTTATAGTGTTTCCAGAGTTGCCTTGGAAGAAACTTGGAGAAGAAATTGGCAAAGGATTATCCGCCTACTTCCAATTTATTCTGTACTGTGTGCATAGTACTTACGAGGGTGGTATAAAGAAGTGTTTAATCCTTTAGCTTTAACCTTTTGAGTTACTACAAACTATTTCTGTCTGGAACCTTTGATCACTTCCTTAACTTTTAAAATACAATCAATTTTTTCTAACGACTTGGATACAAAACAACTATTTGAGTTCTCAGCTTGATCGTGAGGAGAATATTGAGCTTGCCAATGAACCCATTTGAAGATAAAACCTCTCGGAACAGCTCAAAGCCTTTCATCAGTGCCCGACTCAATTATGTTCCTCATAAATTGTTGATTTCTGACTTCCTTATAGTTCACCAGCCATTCATTTTGGAAGAAGAAAGGAAAGTCTCGACGTAAATGATATCTAATCTGGTTTGTGTTGAAAGTACATTCTTAAAACTAGCACACTTCTTTAAGTTAATTGCAACGTGAGAAACAGCTTCAAACGATATTTCCGAGCAGAAAATATTTCCATCTTGGCATGAAAAGATGGTCAACCACGAGAGATTAGCATTGACGTTGTCAAGTTACTCGAAAACAAGCATTTACTGGAGCGTCAGAATCAAAAGCATTCGCCAAAAAAATCACTCTGAGGATGCCTCTACGAAGACTGAATGCTTAGACATAGTAGCGTGAATGAGCAAGCACCGGCTCCTCTGGCTATGGGAAAAAGAATATGTAGGTACCAGGAGAATTCATGTACCAGGAGAATTCATCTTTCACTATGGAAAAAATTCTTAAACAAATTACATTACATCCTTCCCACTTAATTCTCTCGAAACAGTCAAAATTGAAGAGGGTCAAAAACTTTTCTCCATCCTATTGGTGTTTCAAACGTTGCAGGGCAACTCCATTTTGAGCAGACGAAATCCGCCCCCATCTTCCAAGACGAGGTTCCTGTTGCATGGAATTAGAAGCTTAACTTCAGATTTTCAAGAAAAAGTTATGCTGAGACTGAGATAGAGCAAAAACATTAAAGAACTACTAAGTCTTTGATAAACTTTCAAGCATAAAATCCTATGGGTACTTCCACAGTAGGGGAGGAGAGGGATGGAGAAATATGGAAAAAGAAAATATTGCGAAAGTGAGAAAGCCAAACAACAAAAAAGGATAACAATTTTAACCTGCCCAACTCCAGCAACAAGAAAATTTCCAGATTTTGAGAACTCCAAGGAATTTACAAACCCCACCTGCATTGTACAGAAGCACTTGGTAAATGAATCAATTAAGTTACAAAGAGAGACAAGTTAGTGTGGAACTTGGATAACAAGAGAGAAAAGTGAAGTTTGGAACTCGGACACTGTGTATTGGCAATGACTGAGAATCCAAAACTTCCAACTGTTAATTGCTTTAATCTTCAAAGCAATGATAAAGTTCCTCCCACCACAATAATATATATCTCTGATTGTAGTTACTCTACAGGTTTAAGCATTTTTTGTTGCAAACTCATCCAAGTTTTCCCAGAAGACTAAAAGCCACAGAATGAAGACTAAGAATATTAGCAGTCAAATACCAGCATGTGGCTACACATAGCTAGGAGACAGCATCTGCACATCATCACAACTTAACAGAAAAATGTTATCATGCCTTATACTCACCAATGGAAGATCATATAATGGTTGAATGCCTTTCACGCTTTCAACAGTCCATAATCGCACAAAGCCATTACCAGCTCCAGATGCGGCAAGATCACTGCCTCTGCATACAGTGACTGAACTCACCCAGGAGTACACTGATGAATAGTTACCACCTTAAGATAAAAAAAGGGAATTTAATTATGAACTATAACCAGCATAAGCAAAGTCAATATGACATATTAATAGCACCTGCCCCTATGAATGACCGTCTTGCTCCATAAAAAAATATATATATATATAAAAAGGGCACCAAGCTCAATTACCTAAATGACCATTCAAGATCCTTCCATTATCTTCTTGGTCAGGATTCTTCAGGTCAGCCAATAAGGCATGAGCATTCTTAACAATGTACACAGGCTTCTTCTTTTGCATGCCCCACAGCTCAATATTTCCATCATCGGAGCCAGATAAGAATTCATCATTATCAATAAAGCGGCAACACTCCAAAGACGATGTAGAAGAACGGAATATCAGCCTGGACTCCTCAGGGACCTACCAAAAGAACGTAAAATGGGATGCTAAGAGAGATACACAGTTATATATGAAACTAGATGCAAATGAAACAGGTTCCAAGTGCTTTAGACTAGCTGATAATCAAAGGCTGTGGTAATAAGAGACATTGCATTTCACACTTAGGAACATGCATAGATCCCAAGATAAAAGGGTGTACCCACCTTAAATAACTGCATAGTCCGATCACGTCCAACAGCCAACACCCGTTCTTTCCGTAAGCAATCAATCATTAATACTTCACTTTGGTGTCCAAACAATGTGTTTATGTAAGCTCTATCTTCCACATTCCATATCTTGATGGATCGGTCAAATGAACCAGAAAAAAGTTCTGAAGTCCCTTGCCTAAAGCTTAAACATGAAACAGGTCCTCTATGACCTGGAAAAGCCTGTAGGAAGAACATCATATAAGAACTAAAAATTCTTCTATATTTCATCAAAATACGCCCTTTATGAGCTAAAAGCGAATGTAAATGACAACCCACATGCAGCATGCAGCAAATAGATTTGGTTCCAGTTCATGTCTACAACTCTAAATTCTAAAACAGAGTTTCTCTGGCAGCTTATATTGCAAAAATTTAATACACAAGAAGAACCAAAATAGTTTCCACTCATTGTTAAACGACTTTGTGAATAAAAGGGAACCAGTCAATTCTACCTGAATATGTTCTCGTGTACGAGTGTCCCACAAATGAACATGCCTATCCAATCCTCCACTAGCCAAATATCGACCATCAGTACTAACAGCCAAAGTCAAAACATTTCTGCTATGCTTTGTAGCTCGGCCTTCTGGATTTTTAGCTCCATGGGTTTTAAGCAATTCATCAGTAGGCCATTGGTATTTCTCACGTTTCCCACTCCCGACATCCCAGTGTAGAATGGTTCCATCCTTTGAAGCAGAAAAACCCCTTGAGTCATCATCAGACAGACAAATGGCAGTGACAGACTGCCGGTGCTTGACTAGGATCTCAAATCTATCAACATTTTCAGGCTTCTGAATCCTATCACAAAAAGTGAAAATAAGTGCTCTAAACCAAAATATAGACATTCTATGGCACTGAATAGTGCATAAATGTAATTGTAATCAATTAAACATATATAATCAGGCTTGCCTTAAAGTAGCTCCATTTCATATGAGATAAAATCAACTATGCAATAATCTCGGACACTAATACCAGGAATTTGGTCAGACTTTAGATATATCCTAATAACACCTAGCAAGTTTTCTTTGGAAAATCTTGACCATCAATTAGCACTATTAAAAGTCACAACGTTGAAAGAAAAAAAAATGTATAAAACTCATCAATTTGTATAGCAAAGCCAACAAATACCGTGCAGGCTTTTCATATGTGAAATAAACTAGCATAGAATCCAGTATACCTAAAGCCCCAAAAATAATGACTTTTCAGTGACATAACACTCTAGCCAAAGTAAATTGCAGAAGTTAGGAGCTGAGGTAAGGTTGTTCAAAAGCAGGTCCAAATTGAGTGTACCCACAAAATTCAACCCATTACCAAAATGGGGTTTTCGAATCACCTGGAAGCAATGGCTCTCCTCAATCTGCCACTCTCCTCAAGCTGTTGCTTCAACAACTTCTGGGCAACAAGCGAATCCCTCTCTCCTTCCCTCTCGTACCCTCTATCATCACCCTCTTCATCTTCTTCCTCCTCCTGCTTCTTGGTAATAGCTCGAAGCTTCTCTAAGTAAGTTTTGGCAACTCTTTGCCTCTTCTCGTCGGCTGTCTCATCCATTAACTCTTCCTTGTCTTCCTCCTCATCACCGTTCTCTACCGCACTCGAGTCCAACCCATTCTCTTCCTCCGATTCCCCAGAATCTATATCTTCGTCTTTGTAACCCAACTTTCTGCGTTTCTTGGAATCAGACCCGAAAAATGGGTCATGCTCAATAGAGGATTTGTTGGTCCCCCTTTTCTTATTCCCTTTGACAACTGACCCTCCATTTTTCTTTGGAAGTCTACTCTTCATTGGTTCAAAGATTCAATTTTTTGGAAGAAAGTCGACCTAAGAAGAGAAGAAACGTATGTCGGTTCTTATATATCAACGTAATGGGCTTTTCCAGGTGGAGAAATTGAATTCTCCGATAAAAATTGTACAACGTCAGCAATAGCTTAAAGGTCACAAGCTATAATTGACAGAGACGATGACGAGAAAGAGGAAAGTGAGTCTGATAGAGGCTCTTACTTGCTAGGGTTTAAGGGTTGAGGTTTTTCGGTTAAAGAAGAAGCAATGGGTGGTAAACGGGTTATGGGATTGAACCTTTTAACCGACCCAGTTGTTGCGGGTATACTAACTACACGCCGTCGCTTTGTAAACTACTTGTCGGAGAATACTGCCTTTATTAGGGTGGAATATGAATATACGAGCAACTTAATCGAAATAAAAATAAAAATAAATGACTGCTCCATATTTTATTGTGTATATTAATGATATGGATACCGTATCGGGTTAAGTTTTAGTACGGTACTATACTAGTACCGATTAATATTAAATATCGTTTTGGTTAATTTTTTAAATTTATGAAATAATCTTGAATTTTTTTTTAAAATTACAAAATAGTCTATTGTTGTACTGTATATTTTTAACCTTATCTTCAAAAATTATAATAATAAATAATAATCACAATTTTAATTTAATTTATAAAATTAATTTAATAATTATTAATAAATATAATTATTTTTAAAATATATAATTTTCAAATAAATTTTTATTAATAATTAAAAACATATATAATAAATATTAGTTTATAAATAATAATTTTTAAATTATTTATTTTAAAAAATAAAATATTTTTATTAATACTTTATTAATAAATATTATATAAAATATTTAAATATATTTAAATAAAAATAATTTATTTTTAAGTTTTATTTAATTTATAATTATTATTAGCAATAAAAATATTTATTATTATTTTAAAAACAAAAATTAACAATTCATAATAATTATAAAAATTAAAGTAAATAAAATAACTAATTAAAAAACTTTGAAACAATGGGAGGAAAGAGAGAGGGAGGGAGATTTTAAAATTTTACAAAAAGTTTCCCTATTTTTAAAATTTTTAGTACCAACCGATATTTGGCCGGTATTTTGAATACCGACCGGTACTATCCTAAATGGGCCTGTATCGACCGGTATTTAAATTCAGTATTACCGATCTTTTGTTTCGTACCAATTTTAGTCCGGTACAATATGTACCAGCCGATACCAGACAGTACGAACCGGCATACGTATCTTTGGTGTATATGGTTAACTGCTCTCAAATGATTATTTTAACAAACCACAACAGAAGTGAAGATGGTATGACTTGCTCAAAGCCTCCGATCTGAATAGCAATAGCAACGCCCTAATGAAAGTAGAGGGTGAAGAGAAAGGGGGGTTTGCTATAAATTAACCTGAAAACTCTAATCTTCATAATTGATGAAATTAATGGAAACTAAGATTTTCATGTCTGAATTATGAATGTTGCCGCGCTTTATTGAAAGCATTTCAAAGAGAGAATTATAAACTGAAAAATCTAGTTCATCCATGAGTTTAGATCAGCAGGAGCGTTAAAATAGACGCCCTGAAATGATGAGCAAATGTTAGTTTGTAACACCATTTAGAGTTGTATGATCAACTTTTCATGCATTTTTTGATACATATTTGCGGAAAAGATACACATCCTGTGTTTCCTTAGCAACTAGATTTCTTTTCCCTAAAGCAGAAAGGAATTGTCAATTCTCGACATAGAATTCCCGTGTGGCATATCAATGGTTTACTTTCCTCAAGAAAGAAGCTGACAAGAAAAACTCGAGGAATAATGCATCAATAACTTGTCTTGGCTGAGTAGTAGTTTCTCTTCACTCTAAGCTCAGACACAGACATTGACTACTGATCAGAGTCTAAAGCAGCATCTCCTTCTGCATCTCATCATTTCTTCTTACCCTCCCCATGCCTTGAACGCCTTGGCGCCTCATCCTCACTCTCACTCTCATCATTCCTGAAGCTGCTTCCTGAGCCAAATTGATCCTCATTAGATGCCTTCACTCCTTGCTGATAATGTGCATCATCATCCACGGCCCCAACTTGACCCCTGCCCTGGCCTAACCCAGCACCATATCCATCATTCTGGTCATTTGCTGTTGGTCTTGAATCTCTCTTAACGGTCCTGCTGCTATTTTGAGAAGATAATGCAGGAGGCGGTGGCAATGGCATACCACCAGGCCGAGTTCCACGAAGTGGGTTTGCCGTTGGGCCCATCCCCCCCATAAATGGACCCCGACCAGGACCCATCATCATCCCAAACCCACCAGCTGGGAACTGAGGCCCAGGTTGTGCAGGTCGCCCGGGAAACATCATGCCGGACATAGGACCTGCAAAATCACCTGAAAATCTTGGACCATAAGGGCCAAATCCTCGGGGTCCCACACCGAAAAGATCTGGCATTCCAAAACCATCGGGGCCTACATGTCCATATGAAAATCCATCAGCACCCATCATCATTGGAGGAAAGCCTCGCATTCCAGGAATAGGTCTAGCTCCACGGGCCAAAGGCATGTGAGGGGGCCACATAATTCCTCTTCCTCTTCCCCTCCCTTGTGTTGGCGCACTAGCCTGACCAAAGCTTTCTTCCTCGTCTTCACTTTCCTCCTCCTCCTCTTCTTCATTGTCTTCAAACAGGACAATATCTGGGTTCTCGCCAGTATTGTCAGGATTGAGCCCCTTTGCCTTTTCTTCCTCTCGTTTTGCCTCTGCTGCTACTGCTATCGCCTATCCAGTAAGAAAAAGAACAGTTACAATGCTTTGGTTCTGGCAATCATTGGAACAAAAAGAGGTGTTTTATGACACTCCGCTGCCTAACATAGGAAGTGGAGGAGGAAAATGGGAACCAAAAGTATGCAGAGCATGATGTAAGCTTAACACTTTTTCACTAGATCTCAACAAGAGATAAAAAAAGATATTCGGGGAACTAGTCCAGTAAATACTCGAGCATCCTACTCTAATTCCAATTGACACATGTAACAATTGTTTAACTTATATCTAGATATAGAGCCAAGTCAAATGAATTTATTGAATACTTGAGACAGAGCCAGTATCATGATAACTTATTACTAAAGAAACTGAAGTTGACCCTTTTTTCATATGCATTCTATACTTGCCATTCTCAAGGCAAAATTTCACTCATAAGTCTATTCTACTTGGCCACAAATTCATTATCTGCTACCCAAAAAATGGCCATAAAACCACCAGAATAATGCATGTACCATGAGCTCACTATCTGGCTCGAGATAAAGTAAGGAAGCCAACTGTTCCCCAATAGAAGGCTCCAGCTCTTGACAATCTCTACTGATCTGCAATTATACAAAGCATCAATAATTAAGTGCAAATGACTAAAGCTTGTAGCCACGCATAGAATCATACAAGTGAATACAGCAACTAGGAAAACAATTCTTGCATATAAAAACAGGTACTACCTCACAGACACATACAAAAGAAACAGGGTTAGAAAAATCAATTTCATTGTAAAAGAAAACATCATATTTTCTTTTTCTAACTAATAATCTAGCAAATTAGATTTTAAACCTTATCATTTTCCATTGGACTGGGAAAAGCAGCTGTAAATTATGTAAATCAAATAGTTATCATTTCATATTTATGTCACCTCAAAGAAGCAAACTTAGGAGTTTGACATGAGAAATCTCTCATTCACACCACCTCTTCTAGTTCTTTTATGAACTAATCATGAAAAAGGAGTATGAAAAATCAAAAGTTGGATGATTCTTCAAAATATAAATGGTGAATTTTTAAGGAATCCTATATAAAATTAATAAAATGTCAGAAAGGCAGATGCCTACTAGTGCAATGCATACTTGGAAAATATAAAGTATGGTATTTGCTCTACCTGATGCCTCGTAATACTAATAATGTGCAGAAACTTCCATATCCTTTGGCATGAAGGTGACAAACGTATGACGCAACATGAAGAAAAGTGCAAAGAGAAACAAAAAAGAAGGGGTAGGAGAGCGGCGGAGGAATGTACCTTCACTGGTAAGTTCTCATTATATGGGTTCCTCAGGTGGCGTGTTTTGTGAAAGGATAGTTCACATAACTGTCATAAAAAAACTGCAATTAGCTACCCCTAGCATGTGTACAAACCCTGAGACAATTGTAAATCAAGCTTAGAACTATCAGCATTTTATTTCACAACTAAAATGCCCCCACTGGCATACAAGTAGCATCAACTGCAAATCCATCACTTTGGACATGCAATGAAAACTCGGCAGACATTACAAGATAAAGTTGAAAATGTGATATCACATGGTATACATCAACATTACCAAATCAAGCTATAACAGATGTACAATGAGATGCGACATAATAGATGTACCTAAACTTCCAGATACATTGTTTTTACAACGCAAATAAAGGAAACTATTCAATCACTTTTCTTTCCAAAACAACTCTCATCTTTTAACTCATATACATTGTTAAAGTCAAGGTTGTCCTCTAGCCTGTGGATCTAAGGACATCATTTTAATAATATACATTTGACTCCTTCAAAAGAAAACCATAGATCTGCCAGAAACATATTAAGGTTTCTAAGTAAAAGTTGGAAACTTCAAAATAAAAGACGATCATAAGAGAGAGAGGGTAATCGATCATTTATCCACATACTTTGGCTTCCAACATGCACCTAAAAAGTAAAGAAAGTAAAGTTGCCAAAATAATGTGCGAATGTACCTTCAACCATTTGACTGAGAAATTTCGTCCATAGTGTGCAGTTCCATGAGCATATTTCCAGTTTCCCCCACCAACAGGTGCCCCAATTTTGGATGTCATTTTTGCACATCCCTATCAAGAATTGGTGATTTAAAGTTTAGCAACTCAAAAAGGAGAATGGATGTAACATGAAAATTAGGTTAACTTTAGAGAAAAAGTATGCATAAGAAAGCCATTAGGCATCCAAACTAATTTTCATTGTGAAAAACTACAGATGGACAATGATTTTGCTCATCAACTTAAAGCTGTAGTATCCCAAACTAACCTGGAAATGTCGAGTTCGGTTGACTGAGAATATTAAGATCACATTTTCAGCAGAGTCAAAGGCTTCATTGAGTTTAGCTTCATTGCTTCTCTGGGTTGCCCATACTCCTTGTTGTACAGATAATTCCAGATTTTCACGGTTGGAACTTTTAACAATAAAGTACCTAATGATAACATATACAAGAGTGATAAATTTAGTGAATCTGATCATCATCGAGAGAACAAATTAAAAACAATCAAGATACTTAATTTGGGGTGAAAGTAGAAAAGCAGAGTAGAGGATTAACAGAGGCAAGAATATCCTAAGCACATTAAAGTAGAATTATAAGTCAAAATATACTGATTCCAGTATTAATAGTCGCCAAAGAAAAAGAAGCTAGGATCCTTAGGTGCGTCACATGGCAACCAAAGGATCTGAGCTTACATGACCTCAGGACCTAACGATCCCAGATCAATTTACAATGAAGTCAAGTAAACTGCATTAATAGAGCTTCACAAATCTTACATTTCTGAAGAGTAGAGAGGTACACATAATATACTAAAATTGTGACGTTGTTCTTATTTAAACTCTATAATCATGGCATTATCAAAGTGTCGTCTTCTAAACCATTTATCTCCAAATTTCGATTGACATATTCACTTGCACAAACAATAGGCGAATCAATATTTGGTTAGAAGCAAAATGAAGCATTACAAATACCTGTACTTTGATGCAGCAAAAGTAGAAAACAAAATTTGGCATTTTTCCCATGTTCCAAGTTTAAGTCAATAAAGGGGTTTAAATTGACAAGTAATATGTTGACTATTTACATAAAATTCAACCAGATACCACGGAAACCATCAAGAAAGACTAGTATCAACCTATAGGTAACACATACGTCTCCACTTGCATATGTGAGTCAATCAAGAAAGAAATAAAGTCAAAATAATGGCATCAATAAAGTCTAATCTTAAATGCTTAAGGCCATCCAAATATTTGCAATACAGTCTCAACTTTTGAGTCAACAGACTTGTTAATATGTGGTTAATTCACCCAATATTGTTCACTGTTTTAAAACAAAATTGTCTTCATTAAATGAGAATGACTCTCTTGAACTCATATTGAAACCAACTCAAGTTTCCCATAAGGCAATGACCCAAATGCATAATGAGCAACACTTTCAACAAATCAGCTTAAAAGAAATTATTTAGACAACAAAGAAAAAAGACAAAATCTTGATGTTAACATGATTTTTGAAAAAAGTTTTGAAGACCTTAACTACATGCAGTATAAGCAAGAGAATTGAACAGGAAAAAACTGGACAAAAATTCTGGTATCAGTTGATCACCAAGAACCTTGATTGATGATGCATTGCTCCTGGAGAACAAGTAACACCAGGAAGAATGCCACCACCCTGTGCATGCCACCCTGTTTTGAAACCAACAACAGATCACTGACACCTTTGAGGCTGATTTGAAGACATTTTATTTGGACATTTACCACCTCAAATGTGCTAGCATCAGGGAAAATTTAAGCTTGCACTCTATTCTAGAAGCGGTAGCTTCCCGCCTGCTTCATTCCTACTGCCCTCTTGAATAAAACATGACACATTTCAAAGCTAACGAAAAAAAGAAAAGAATAAAGAATAAACTTCTTTTCCCTCTCACAATGGAAGAACTAATCAATTTATTATATAATAGTAGTAAAATGTAAATACAAAAAGTCTTCTCCAGAACTGTTACGTATCATCCCTATAGCTTTTGATAACAATATTGAAACAAAATACATGAACTGATTTACACAACTCAATTATAAGACCTTAGGACTCTGAACACACCTAGAAATTCCTTGGGGCAAAGGTGTTGCAGTTCTGTTTGCCTGATTAGGCAGCCCATTTGGAAAATTTTGCATCTGCGTCTGACCAACCTGTTGCTGAGACTGCTGTCCTTGCTGCTGTTGTTGCAACGGCACTGCCTGCTGCTGTTGTGGGACATTGGCAGACTCTGTGATGGAAGGTTTTCCAACTGCACCTTGACCAACACCTGTGGGACCTTGAGAAAACAAAGATTTTTCTGTTTGTTGAGTGAAACCAGTATTCTTTTGCTGGAAATATTTGTTTGAGTTGTAAGAGCTCAATTGCTGAATTTTTTGAAGTACTTCTTCAACAGGAGGTGGAGGACCAGGTAGCTTTACATGCCTATATCGACAGTCAGGACCATTTGGACAAAACCCCAATTTGTACCTGCAATAGCAATATTACATTGACTATGAGTCAGTCACTCTTGTCTCTGTTCTAGTGCTGCTTATGCAGAAATACTCAAAATAAAACGCCAACATCCAACAGAGTTCAAGTTTAGGCTTTTAACCTAAATAGTAAGAGACCTTCGTAATTGCATTAACCACTTAAGTGTTTGTACAATGGCAATTCTTCGGACAAAAGATATGAGAAAAATATCAGAAATTTTTCATCAAAGACCTAAGCAAGCAACTTAGTTAATCTTTAGCACCCCAAATTTTAGCACCCCAACTTATTTGGGGCACTTATCCACAAATTGTTCAAAAATAACGTAACAGTGAAATCACCGACAAAGAATTTCACCAAAAATTAGTTCTTGATAAATTTAACACTATCACCATGAGAAACAGATCACACAACTCAAAACAACCAACCTTTACCACTACTACTAAACTGCCAACCAACCTTTATCACTAGTACTAAATTGACTCCCCAACCCCAAAACAAAGAATAAACATATAATTCAATAGGTCATGCTAGAAGTCATTCACTCCCGAATCAGAATGAAATATCCACATTAACCATAACTAAAGATCAAGTCAAAAACAATAAAGTACAGATTTTTAAAGAAATGAAATTTGAGACATACATATTACACTCTTTGATATCCTCGTTAGTGTGCTTGTACACACAGTCCTGTTCCCGACACTCTCCGTAGAGACGAAAAAAGCGGCAAACCGGCATACGCGACTTATCGTATTGGTGGAGAAATCCACACGCGTCTCCCTTCATGCACAAGCTGCGCAGCCAGTGTCGACACACCGTCTGCCGGAAGCTCCGCCGCGACGGATGATTAGAACCGGCAGGGTCGGGAGCCCCAGGGACTGGACCGGAAGAGCTGACGGGGGCAGCGGCAGAGGGGTTATCGGAAGGAATGGATGGCATGGACGCGGCGGTGGGTATGGTGGGGGCGGCGTCGAGGCCGCCCTCGAAATCGAAGCTGAGAACTCCCTCTGAGTCCTCCATTGCTGAAGCTTAGCTCCCGCTCTTTCCCTTTATGGCCTCCTTATTTGCAGTTCATTCCAGTTTTCGCCAAGGGTTTTCATCTAAGTTTAATCAATAATTAAATCGACTACGGAATTATTTTATCTTTCATAGTTTGCCTTTAGACATGTTATGCTTATTTAGCGGTGGTGCTTGGCTGATGGGTTTTCGTAGAAGTTAATGGGTGTGGAATGAAAAGTGAGTGGTTGGTTGCTGATAATTATAGAGGTAATGGTTTGATATCCTACATCGGGAAATCCTCCTTATCCTCTATTTAGTAGAGGAATAAGTTTTATTCCTTAGTAGAGACTCTCTTTTTTTTTTTTGGTAAATTAGAACTTTATATAAAAGGAATAAAAAGTTATGTACAAGCAAGAGCTATCCAAGGTATTCTCATCATTTGCAAAAACAAGATGACATGCATCTAACTGCTCTGTTAGTAAATACTCCTAGTCAGGACTTACCAAGTCTGCCAGAATAAAAGATGACAAGAGCAACCTCATTTTACTAATTAATTAAAATATAATTAATTAAGTACATTATAATTAATTAAAATATAATTAGTTAAAATATAATTCATTCATTAATTAAAATATAGTAATTAATTAATTAATTAAAATATAAATAATTAAAGTAAAAAATAATTAATTAAAATATAATTCATTCATTAATTAAAATACTGTAATTAATTAATTAAAATATTATTATTTATTAAAATATAACTAATTAAAATATAATTATTCATTAATTAAAATATTCTAATTAATTATTTAATTAAAATATAATTAATGACAATATAATAAATTAAAATATTATTATTTATTAATTACATTATAATTAATTAAAATATTAATATTAATTAAAATATAATTATTTATTAACTAAAATATTGTTACTAATTAATTAAAATATAATTCATTAAAATATTGTTATTAATTAATTAATTAAAATATTAAAGTTAATTAGTTAATTACAATATAATTAATTAACATATTGTAATTAATTACATTATAATTAATTAAAAATAAATAAATAAGTAGTTTCAATATAATTAATTGAAATATAATTCATTGATTAATTAAAATATTCTAATTAATTAATTACAATATTCTAATTAATTAATATATTGTAATTAATTAATTACATTATTTTTTACAAATCAACCACTATCAATGGTAATAATAATCATTCCTCCCTCTTAACCAACCATCATAATTATAATGATAATATCCTTTCTCATTCCTCACTACATTCATTCTCATTCCTATTACCATTCCCTCGTACAAACCAACCGCCCCCACAGGTCGAGTCACAGGTCCATTGGGAATAGCCTGTGAAAATTTGGGTCGGGCCATGGCCCACGGACCATGGATCAAGGTGGACGGGTCGGGCTATGGCCCGTGGCCCACACAGTGATCCAAACAAAACGAAGTTATTTTGTTTGTGTATAAAATATTTCTTCTTCCGACAAAGCGACGTCATTTTATTTTAAGAGTAAAACGACGTCGTTTAAGTTATAACAATTAATAAAACATAAGACAAAACGATGTCGTTTTATTTGTCTATGATTAAACAAGCCAGCAGAATGCCCCCAACCCCTTGCAGTCTTGTTCTCGCACGCTCACCCCTCAGTCACCCATCACAGTAGCCTCCTCCTGCAGTCATGCCTCCGTCTATCTCCCTTCATCCCCCAGTTGCTTTCACTTCTCTATTCTTCTTCTTTGTTTCACGTTCTTCCTGGGTATTTCTTCTTCGCGTATCATTTGTCATGACTCAAAGCAATCACCAACGCTAAAAGAACCAACGGTGATTCGGTGAACGGTCCAACGTACTTAATAAGGTAATCTCTCATTCTCTTTTGGTCAATTTGGTGTAATTGGTTGTTTTGAAACATGATGTGACTAATTTTAGAACTTTGTATGTTAATATTGGAAATATGGGATAATGCCTATAATTAGTGACAATAATTAGTCATGGCAACTCTATGTCAACTGTTCAAAAAGCCTTTTTCAATTTTTTTTGCTTAATCCTTTTTGTGATTAAAAAGTAGTCTAGTTAAAAACCTTTCGAAAACTTTTATGGTTCTCTTGTTAGATCTAGTTAAGAAGGTTTAGGACTAAAATTTGTCACTGAGATCAGTATAAGCTTATTGGTTACTTGAGTTAAACAGGCCTTAGATTGTGAAAGTTGATCGATATTATTCACTATTTCATTGTCAATTTTAGTCTTTCTTCCCCTCTTTTGATTTAGAGTAAGGTGCTCGTACTTTGCCCTTACTTACCTTGAACACCTTGTGAATGGCATAATTCTGTAGTACACCTTTTTCTCCTATACTTTTGTGTTATAACCTAAGAATCCAAGAAATTAAAGCATCGTGATGTAGGTCAGCACTAATGGCTTATCTAGGTCCTCGTGTGTTACTTTATAAAAAGCTTGGAGTTTTTGTATAGGATTCCTAAATTTTGTAAGCAATAGGATTCCTGAGTTCTATAACCTCGGATAAACATCACAAGATCTCTTCCCAAACCCACATTCTCTAATCTCTCACCAACTCTCCCTAAGTCCCCTCATTCAAAATTTTTACAAATCATGTTTACCACATATATAGAAACTAATCAAACACTATTTAGTCTTTAATAATTCTAGTGAAACTATAATATTTCAATTATTATAAAGGTATAATAATAATTGAAATATTATTGATTGTTCTCTTATTTTGTTATGTTCTGCTTTGTTTTCTTCTAGGTTCTTTCTTGTCCTACTTGTTTAACCTCATTAGAATTTCTAATTTCTAATTTGTATTTGTTCTACAACAAATAGTGCATGAGCTTAACTTTTACTTTTGAGGATTTTCGCTTCACACAACTATTCTTGTTTTGAATTTATGATAATAAATGTGGATTTTATCCCATAACTGGGATCTTGGTCTTAAATGGAGTATTAGCATATATACTGGGATATAAATGAAATACTAAAACAAGCTACATCTTCTAGGTTGATATGTTGAGCGCATAATATTGCCTTGATTTACCTTTAGAAAATAGAAATAGGAGTGGTTGCAAAGATATATTAATTGCAATATTTCTAATACACCTATGTATTAGATTGAAATTGAAATATTACAAAAATTATACTACAATAAAGTAGTTAATATTATTGTCCACAACTTTGTGTATTAGACTAAAATTGAAAAAGAATGCGTCATTTCCTAATACATTCTTATTTCTAACCTTAAGTATTTATATGTGTTTTTGTCAGATGGATGAGCATATTCCTTCAGTTGAGAGTTCTAATCTAGTACCAGAGGTAAAAGTGGAAATTTCTATTCCGATACCAAGTAACGATAGAAGTTCAATTAGAACTCAAGTTAGTCAACATAAAAGTGAAGTTTGGAATCACTTTAAGAAGACTATATCGACCAACAAAATTGAAAAAGGATAGTACAATTATTGTCAAAAGTTGTATTCAACTGGTTCAAAAGGTGAAACATCTCATTTAAAGAGACATATGGAATCATGCACTAAAAGGAAGATGGTTTTAGGAAGTCAAACATTTTTGACCCGTAACCTTATGAAAGGAAAGAATGAAACCATAGATCAAGAATTTTAATAGCTAATATGATTATTGGAGAAGAACAACCATTGTCTATGATTAAAAGCAAATGATTAAGGATATTTCTTAATTTACTCCAACTAACTTTCAAGGTTTCAAGTCGGAATACATTGAGGAATGATATTTTCAAAATTTATAAGAATAAGAAGAGAGAAACATTAAGAGCATTATCCAGTGTTCAGGGACAAATTGCCATAACAATGAACACGTGGACAACCGATAACTAAAAGAAGGGTTACATGGCGATGATGGCACATTATATTGATAATGATTGGAAGTTATGCAATAGACTTGTGAGGTAATTTATATTCTTTAATATTGTTATCATTTACTTTTTTCATTATTTTATGAATTTATGATTCATGTTGGTATGCTTTTTCATGATAGGTTCATTTATGTGTCGACACAGCATACAAGTGAAAAATTGGCAAACGTGTTAAAAGTCTGTTTAATTGGTTTAAACATCGACAACAAAGTATCCTCCATCACAGTCGATAATTGTAGCACAAATGATGTTATGATTCAGAAGTTGAAGGGTAAGATGCGGGTTGGGAGCTTATTAGTTGAAGGTAAGTTATTTCATATATGTTGTTTTGCGCATATTCTTAAATTGATTGTGAAGGATGGGTTCGAGACAATAAAGGAAGCAATAGAGTGTATTCATAATAGTGTTTTATATTGGAATGCAACTGTAACATCCCGTCCCCATGTTAAGGGTTAGAACCTGAAATTTCAGTACATGTGAGCTCAAAGAGAAAGTAAGACAATGCATTTCCTTGCTCATGCATCATGTTAGCATATATGCATATAAATATGGAATGTTTTCTTATAAAAAAAAGTGGTACGTGCATTCATTGACAATTTCCGGGTATAATTGATATTAAATGTGATTTTATTGAAAATGAGGAGTAGAAGGAATAGAATGAGTGATCTTGGTGTGAGTGGTGATAAGGAAAGATTTAGAAATAAGATTGGTAGTGATCTGGAAAATATTGACTGAGTATGCTTCAGCCTTTTAGCCACAACGTTTTCTCTAGCCATCCAAACGAGATGATTCTTGATTTGGATTAAACTAGAGATTTATGAATTTTGTGTACATGGGCAATGTGCTTAAGTGTATACATATGTTCAAAGTGCTAGGTTATGAACGGGAAATTGGATATTATGAGATCATGTGAGGTTAGAAAAGAGATGACAAGAAATGGAATTATGTTATAAAGTGACTAAGTGTTATTGAGGAATAAGCTAGACACATGCAAAAGGGTAAAGATTGAAAAGGGAATTTAGAAAGATCATGTAAAAATGAAGTGTAATTCTTAGTTCAATGAGACATATATGAATTATGAAATGGGAATGAGCTTCATATTTGTTATAGATCATATACCTGGGATTGTCATTGAACATGCATTGTACATGGCCCATATAACTATTTGGGCATAAATGAGTTTTGTAATGCTTGTGAATTGTATTTTGCATAAATGGGTTGTGCAGGTCAAGTGTCCGCATACAGGCGTTCCCAGACTTTGAAAGCAAATGCTAATTTGGAGCGTACTGTGAGTAGATCTAGAGGGTCTCATTTCATTGTTTGCTTTATTTGAATTTTGTATACATTAATTTCTCTATGATGAATGTGATTGATTGTGTATGTTGGGTTCCGGATAGGAGGTCCGATGATTGTGATATTTGATTTGAATATTGAAGTGCTATTGAATGTGAATTGGATGAATTATGTGTAAATATGTTATTGTTAAATGTGTATTTGGATATAAATGAAATTGTGAAATGCTCCACTTCAATGTGGAATGCCGGATTAAGGTCCGATGATATGAGAAAGTGATTGAATGAGATAGAATGAGATATGAAATTGTGAGTGATGCATTCCATTGCATGATTGCATGAAATATAATGGCAATTGTGACCAGAGTAGTCACCAATCAGAGCTTCAAGCTCAACGTGTGAAAAAGAGCCTCGAGCTCAAAGTGATTCAGAACTTCAAGCTCAACGTTTAATGAGCCCTATATGGGACAGTTATCAATGAGCCCTATATGGGATAGTTATCAATGAGCCCGGTATCCAATGGATACGGGACAGTTTAGGCACTCGGTCACAACAAAATAACAAATGGAAAGAGAGTCTCATGTGCACTGCATATGCATAATGAAAAATGTGAATTTAGATGCATAATATGAATTATTAAATGTACAGAACGTGAAATGTGAAATAAATATGTGAATTATTTGTTATGTGACTGGGTGAGCCATCGATGATGGTCACTCACTGAGTTCGCAAAACTCACCCAAAATTTGCAAATATTTTTCAGGATCAGAAGAATATCACGTTAGGCCAACGGGAGTAAACCTACAGCTTACAAGTGAAGAATAGGGGTCGGGATCAGTTCGCGTCTGCATTGCATGTCTTTATTTTTGTATTAAATTGTATATTCCGCAACTTTTGTATAAGTTGTATTTTGAAATGACTCAAGCGCTTTCTAGTTGGAAAAAGGGCCCGAGTGGCTATTGGAAACCGTGTTAAATGAAATTGTTTATGAATGAATGAGGGCCCAATTTGGGTATCGACTTCCGCATATTGTGTTTTGTGATTCAAAAAAATGTGTACCGACTTCTGAGTGATTGAGTGTTTAGCACGCCACCCTCACGGAGCTCGGACTCGGATATCACCGTCGATGTCGGGTTCGGGTCTTGTGAGAGTGGGGTGCTACATTTATATGGTATCAGAGCCCAAAAGTACGATTTTACATGGGCTTTTTGAAATTTGTGTTAAGTTACATGCATTCTAGTCATGTCAGAGCAGTCGGTAGCAACTGATCCTTAGTCTGAGTCACATGAGTTTGAGTCACATGCATGAGCATTTCCTTAAGAGTTTGAGCGGTTAAATGCATTGAGAAAATTGATGAGCTTACAGAATGTGCGAAAATAAAGGTTTATGGACATTTTGGAAATAAGAAATAGTATCTGGTTTTGTATGATAGATAAAGGTTCCCCAAAAGGGGTACGTACCCTTGAGGGTGACATAGGTGTGAATAGGTATATTGTTATGGACTGATTGAAGAAATTGAGCATATGAGTAAAAAGGATACTAATGTGTATAGACAGAACGAAATGAAATCAGGTTATGATCATAAAAGCATAAAATTGGGACCCAAATGGTTATGCGAGTATTGTGCTAAGAGTTTGAAATTTAGTATAAAGAGATATTAGAGAAAATTGAGACCGGGAAAAAATTCATAATGATTATGCACCAGAAATTCTGGGTTGGCAAAGGATATATATGGGGGAAAAGAAATAGTATACAAATGGATATAACAGATAAAGATTCAGTGTAATGGTATCAGTGGATGTATTCTTGAATATGAAATTAAAATCGCAATTTAGTGATATGTCCTCCAATGTAATATAAATGTGAATACACTATCATGGGTTATTTGAGGAAAAATAAGGACGTAAGTAGAAATAATAAGATGAAAGTGTATAAGCCAAGTTGACATGACCTTGAAAGGTTGCACTTGGACTTAGAACGGTTGTGTGATTAACGATATAAGAGTTTATGATTCAGTACGGGAATATTTCGTGTAGATTTAAGCTTTATATAGGTTACGCCCTTACAAGTATAAATTGATTGAGAAAATAAATATGTGCGAGATGAAATAAATGACAATTGGAGGATAAGATGATGACAGTGATATATGAAAAAGTTGTTAAGTTTGATTTGTCATTGTGAGTGCACATCTGATAGTAGGTTCACTATGACAAGTGGAACTATTAGGCTTATGTGAATATTATGCGTGGAGATGATGTAGGAAGAAATTGGTGACTTATTGAATACGTGCCAATCATAATTCCTATAGTTCAAAGTTCAAGATGGGTTAGAGTAAGACGTAAGACTTGTAGTGATCAATTGGAAAGAAATTGAGACTGTTAACGATGTTAACATATGCGATGAAATTGAGGAAAAAGTAGAAGGACACGATTATAGCAAAATCCCCACGATCGAGGATTGGCACGAAAGGAGAAGAGTTATCTTGAATTGAATCAGATTAAAGTATCCTTAGTATAACTTACGAAGTGGGGAATCGACATAAATACATCTCTAGATAAGATGTAATGATTTTGGTGAAATTTGGCAGGGTAATGGAGTAAATGAAATCGTTTAGTGCCTCACAGAGCCTTAGTGCAAAGGACGTTCCGACCATACAAGCTATGGCATAAATTGATCTTCTTGAGATAGTATGTATAATTGAAATTGATTTTCTTGAGGTACTAAGAATGACTGCTAAGTAATTATGGAAAATAGTTGATTGATAAGGATTTCATGAGCAGTATCGATGATTGTAGCAAGAAATCTTCTTTAGAAGAAGAATTTTCCCTAAATTGAGTTAAGTGATCAGACGATTCACAATTTAAGAGTGATCAATGAAGAAACAAATCAGAAATAAATATGTAATAAATCAAAAGTGAATAATGGAGTCATATCCTAAGCGGAGATTTAGGTATAAGAAGTGAAATATGTTACTGAGAGTGTATATGGTTTGTTTGATGTAAAGTATCCAACTATGTGAGTGGATTTTAAATTTGAGGTGACAGTATCACAAATGTGAGGAGAATATAGGTTAACATTTCATTCGATATACATATGTTCGGGAGATCCCAATTGAATCTGAGGAGAAGATACCAACATGTAAAGTGAAGTATTCGAATAAATTGAAATGTATTATTCAAAATGTGTAGAGGAATCAGTACGAATGAATAGGCAGTTGAATAAGCCGATGTGAATTGAAGGGAATCGAATGAAAAAAGGAAATCATTAAAGACAAGAAGTCAGGTGGAAGACTGAAAATGACATGAGATAAGATTATCTTCATTGAGGAATTAGTCACTTAAGGAATTGCAAGAATTAATTTTGGATACAAGGACAGTTTTGCGTGATATCTGTTGGAGTTAATAATACCCCAATAACATTATGGTATTGAAGATTGAAGTGTGTTAAGTCAAAAATGACTTTACGTTTTGAATGATTTTGATGACAACCAAAAAGAAGAAAAGCAGACAAAATATACCCTTAACAAAAATCAGACAAAGCATAAAAAGCAGACGGAAGGCTTTGAACAGAAAGCAGACGAAGTAAAAAGCAGACGGAAGCTTTACAGAAACCAAACGATAGCTTATGCGAAGTAGAAAGCCGACGATAGCTTATGCGAAGCAGAAAGCAGACAATAGCTTATGCGAAGCAGAAAACAGACGATACGAAAAGCAGACGGAAGCGAAAAACAGACGAAAGCGAAAAGCAGACGGAAGCGAAAAACAGACGGAAGTATCAGTCTGTGGAAGTTATAGAGCGCAACTGCATAACCGTTTCTTTCAAGAATCAAGAAGCAGTTATTCAAGAAGCAGTTGAAGACTCAACTATAA
>JAOQMR010000003.1:25109675-25130457 GCA_027563865.1 Erythroxylum pelleterianum | reverse complement strand
GTAAACAAAATATTGCAACAATTATAAAATAATCAATGAATTACATCTATTATTCTTATTATACTACAGGGGCATTTTTGTCATTAACATTATTTTCTGTTCTGTCCCCGGCAACCAAACACATTTTTGTACTAAGGACGAAGACAAAAATCTCTGTTATGTCCACCGCAACCAAACATCTCACTGTCTCCAATTCTTGTTCTGTTCCGTCCTGTCCTGTCCCATTCCGTTCCGTCCCTGTCTGCTGAAGGCGCTAACCAAACGCAGCGAATAATGGCTTAGCACGAATCTCCTTCTAATAATACCTTCTAATTTATTTCAATTACCTATGAATAGCTCACAATTCCTCCTATTATTCATCAACTCATCTTAGTAAATAATGATATAATTAGTCAACCTTACTACAATTAACTTTACTTCTTCTCTTTAAAATAATCATGACCGTCAAAGATCATACTATAAATGATTTTGGGGAGCATTGCTACCTTTAAAGGAAGACATAGTCATCTTTATTCTATTAAGATTCTTATACACACCTTCTCAAATTGTAGACTCCTTTTAGGTTACCAGTCATATGTAACTCCTCCCTTAGGATTAAACTTGTCACCTTTAACATCAAATGTTATATCAACATCACCATTACTTAAATCATCATTCTCAATTTATTGGTTTAGGCCTAATATGCATTCTGTTATTAGTAACTCAGGGTTGTCATCTCCCTTATAATTTAAAAATTGATGGGATTACTTCTACAACATGGTGAATTGCTATAATATGGTTATGTCTAAAGCCTAGGCAAGTCTTAAACCTCCAAATCTTTTCCACGCTTAGCTTGAATCAAGTTAACTATTAGTTGATCTTCCTTTGGATCTAATAAGCCTCTCAAAATAGTTCTTGAAATGCCTTTTGAAACTTAATTAACATATATGCCTTGAATAAGGCCATTTAAAGCCTCTTTAATCTTATTATTACTAACTCTTTTAACTTGGTCGTTAGGCATATACAATGGATTATTTACAGGGTTAGTCATTGGTCGTTAGGCATATACAATGGATTATTTACATGGTTAGTCATTCTCACATCACTTACCCTGCATATGGTTACTGTCTTCGTTGGTGGAGACAGATAACAAAATACAAAAATTATGTGCCTCGCAGTGTTTGGTTGCTAACTCAACTTATTTTTGTTCTGATTCCAGATGATAAGAACATCAATTTTTTGTTCCTTCCAAAACCGGAGGACAAGATTTCTTGTTCCTGTGATAGAAACAAAACACATAACCAAATTCCATAAATACCCCTCCTATAATTAGATATTATAATTATAATTATATATATATTAATTAATATATTATATAATTATTATAATTAATTATTTTTCTCAGTAATTTCTCATTATTCACAATTCTAGCCTTAACATGGGTAACAGGATGTTACATTCATTTCATTAAATTTTTATGTTACTCATTTTTTAAATTCCTTATTTATAGATACAATTAAATTACTAATACAAATCATTCGTTTTAAAATAATCAATGAATTATATATTTCCAATCATATTACACTACAAGGGTACTTTAGTCATTGATCTTGTTTTTTTACGTTCTGTCAACTGAAATCAAACACATTTCTGTCATCGAGATAAATATAGTTTTATTTGTTTTGTCCATCACAACCAAACACCTCATTGTCTCTAATTTTTGTTATGTTATAACTCCAAATTTGTGTTTCGTTCCGTCTCACTATATAGATCATAGTAACCATACGCAACGTTAGCACTCCTAGTGATGTAAGGAGAGTCAAACAACAAAGCATTTGAGGTCACTTGATAAAAGACATTGCAGTCAACTCCTAAGGTGATGCAATTGACGTAAGAAAGTGAGACAACTGATCTAGAGGAGTGAGGTTGTGCCTACTTGGAACATAAAATCATAGCCACATTCTATTCCAAATTAAACTTCTCCCATGTCTAAGAACCAAATAGTTCTTCTAGGTATCTCCTGACGCTTCTCATACATGTAATTGGTAATTAGTAAAGAACATTGAAGAGGACTCCTCAGAGATAATTCATCTTATCTCTTCTTTTTTATACGGGACTGATCGTCATCATCTTTTGTTGACAAGTACCTAAGAGTTACTTCACCGAGATTGGGAGGTGCAGATCCAGCATGTCCATCGTGCAAGAAATCAGTGTGCTGATTCGCTGGCTCATCTCGCGGGACTGACTGATCCTGGCGTCCATATCCTCCGAGCTCCTTCCTTACCTATTATTCATAGTCTTCATCAGGACCAGCTAGGCACTTTGTACCGCCGCGCTACACGCTAGACGCGTGTTTGTTTTTTGTTTTCTGTTGTCGTTTTCTCCTTGTAACAAAAAAAAGTAATGTAATTAGTATAAAAGAGCGAGGTAACCTACCTATAATCCAGAAGCATAGGTGTAACTCATTCTTCAACTTCTTATTAATTTTTTTTACGATTCTTTCAACATTTACTTATAGTTTTTCAAATAATTTCTAAATTCTACGACTCACAAAGAACACACACTTAACCTCCTTTTTTTAATCTTATTTTGATTTGTTTAATTGATTGTTCATAAAGTTTTGATCATTTGATTAAAATTGGCATAATCAATATTGACTATCTCAACATATTGAATATGACTTGCGCTATGAATTGACAAATTAGGTCTAACACCACTAATGTAATTAAAATTGTATTCAGAAGAGGTCTAATCTAATCACCACTAATTTAATTAAATAGCTATCTTTATAAATATATGTGGTCAAAATCGCCATTTCTAATTGTCTCTTTAACTTTAGCGGCTAAATGTCTGCTTGTTTAGGATCACAATGGATTGATCTAGTTAAATTTTTAAAATTTTTTAAAATTAAAATTATAAAATGACAACTTTTCTTAATTAAGTCTTGGACTGGTCTAGACCTGGGCTGACCTAATTGAAAACACTTTATTCTGACCAATTGCCACATCTAAATATAGTTCCTTATATTTTTTTAACTTATTTTTAAAATCTAAACTAGATTCATAGGCTTTTTTCAAATTTAATCCATCCAGCTAGATCATATAGATTGACACCAATTGATCAACATAATAGTGCATCTTGGTAACGTTCAATCCATATCTCATGGTGTGTTGTTCATAACAAACGTATTGTGGATAAGTATTTGTTTGGGGGTTGTGATGACACAAGGCACCTAGCTAGTAGCTACGATGACTGTGGCCATTAGGGAAGTCTTGGAATTTTGGAACTTTCATATGCCTGAAAGAAACTTCCCCATCTCAAGAAAACTCAGGTAAGCCTTTAAATATGTATGCATTGATGAAACTTTTAGATCGTATTAAGCAACACCGGGCATAAACAAGAGAGGCTACATAAACACGTTGATCGCAGTATTCATTCCACACACATTTAGATACTATTTAGGCCATTGGATACAGAACCTTCCTCTGCTTTTCTCCAACCATTGGCATCCTTGTTATTCGCTTCTGATTCCTTCGCTGTGTCATACGATGCATGCAACCCAAAGAAGAAATAGTATACCAGCAAAACACCTGTCCACGCAGCGAACCTTCCGAATGATGCTTTATCTATCGACCCCAGCAAGAAAATGTTGATCAGAATCGAAGCAGAAGGTAACCATGGCACCAAAGGCACACCCCACAGCTTTGGTTCTCTCGCCTGTGGCACAAAAACTTGAAGTCCCAAAGTAGCCAAGAACCATATCGGCACGGTTATCACATACCCTATCCAATCATTTCCTGCTACACCCCAGTAAACAGCAGTAGCTATTGACGAACCGAGAATGATCAAAATGCACACAATGAGTTTAGCCCGATTCGCTGGAGTTGTCACGTCAGTGACATAATATCGACGTACAAGAAGAGCCAGGGCCACAAGCATGAAGATAAACAACGTTGAAATAGACAACAAGTCGGCCAAAATATTAAGCTTGGTAAAGAAAGCAATAATAGCAGTAGCAGTGAGCATAACAATCGTGGCGTTGATCGGAGTTCCAGTCTTTGCATTAACATGAGCCAACCAAGGAGGCATCATATGAGTTCTCGCAATGTGTGTAAGGTACCGAGCTTGACCCACGGCCGACACCAGCAAAACCGTCGTCATACCCTTTAAAGCACCGGCGGCCACGATGTACTTAGCCCAACCCCAGCCAACCTGCTCAAACGCAACGGAGAAAGGGGCGTCACCATCAATCGTGTTGTAGGGAACCATCAAACATAATGTAACAGCCATCAAGCAGTAGGCTAATGTGGTTATGATCATGGACCCGACAAGCCCAATTGGGATGTCTTTAGCAGGGTTTTTGGTCTCTTCAGCCATTGTAGACACAGCGTCGAAACCAACGTAAGCGAAGAAGAGTACGGCTGCTGAGACAAAAATCCCACGTGCTTCAAATGGAGCAAATGGTGTGTAGTTGCTTGCGTTGGCTTTTGTGAGACCAGCAATGATGATGAACAAAATGACGATGACATGGAAGATGGAGGCTATGTAGTTGAAGCGGGACGAGCCTTTTGTGCTGAGAACTGCGAGAATGCACGTGGCTGACACCACGCCAACGGCTATGGGGTCAAGGTGTCCATAATCGTCCGGGAGGCTGTGGACTATTATGCGGAACTGGTCAGGTTTGTGGTTGCAGAGGGTGGCGAAGTAGGAGGTCCAAGACCGTGATACGGCGGCGCCGCCGATGACATATTCGAGCAGGATGTTGCCGGCGGCGATGAAGGCCATGAAGTCTCCTAGTTCTACTCTGAGGTACGCAAATGAGCCTCCTGAAAGCAAAAAACAAATTAGTTAGAAATCATTAATCCTAACTTTTCGCATAAACGAGGATCACAACATTATTGAATAGTGTTTTGTTGAGGAAAGACGTTAGCTTCAACGATTTATTATCGTATCTTTAATTTTACGGTATCTATTTACAATATTTTATTCTGTCTCATTAATTATTTATTTTTGTGAGTTTCGCGACTCTGAAAATTAACAGGGGATCTTGTCTCAGCTTCAAGAATCTGAATTTTTGTTTAATATTACGCGAAATTTATGCAAAATTCACGTAAATAAATAACTAAAATTTATTGAAGAAAATAAAATATCATAATATTATTAAAAAAAAATCTGAAATCTAGCGTCTAACGCCGACATATTAA
Organism: Erythroxylum pelleterianum; assembly: GCA_027563865.1. Lineage (NCBI taxonomy): Eukaryota > Viridiplantae > Streptophyta > Magnoliopsida > Malpighiales > Erythroxylaceae > Erythroxylum > Erythroxylum pelleterianum. The sequence continues at coordinate 25,125,274 of JAOQMR010000003.1, read as the reverse complement.
AAGTCTTAGTCCAAATCCATCTTCCGTGACGCACGGCAACTTGCTCTATATGACAATCTGAAGTCAAAAATATCTCAAATGGTATCCCTACCCTTCATAGAATATCAGTACACTTGTGGTTTCAGTCAATGTAAAACTGTGAGTTACCTACTGCCCTCAACCTAGAACGGATTCAGACATTAAATACGTAATCAATATTATCTAACACTGTTCAGAGATTTCAAAAGTCACGAGGCATATTTTCTGATAATAAAAAAGCAAGGAAAACTATACGAAGGTGCATTTAATTGGATTTGATATTACCTGCAACGGGAATTTCGACGGCGAACTCGGTGTAACAAAAGACAGATAGCATGGCGGAGATTCCCGAGACCACGTAAGACAGAACGACGGCGGGGCCGGCGTGGTCACGTGCCTCCAACCCTGTGAGAACAAAGATGCCGGAGCCAATGACGGCGCCGATTCCGAACCATATCAAGTCCCACCAATTCAAGTTCTTCTTCATCTCATGTTCACTCCGAGCTCTTATCTCAGTCAGCTCCGTCGAGTCCATGGACCGCGTCAAAACCCGGTCTTTGAACCTCATTGGAGTCTCTCTCAGCGCTCTGGCATAGTTTCCCCAGCTCTTAAACGACTCTTCCGGTAGAAAATCGTTCTTTGTGCACGAACACCCTCTCCTCTTCACCCCATCGTCTCCTCCAACGACCCCTCCTCCCATTCTAGTTCCCATAAACAGTCAGTCAAAACGGAGAAAAACCAGATCATATATGTCATGAGGAAAAAAAAAAGATACCCTTTTGCTCCAAAAGAATGAAGGGTGCGGCCACGTAATTGTCACCGGACTCGATTAAGGATTGCACACGCTGTTAAAGGATCAAGAAGCTGAAACAAAAGTAAGAAGGTAATCTGTCGAAGCAGGTCAGAGAATATACAAGTTTTATATTACTAAACAAGACTAGAAGCCAAAGTTCCTTATTCGGCAATTGATGACAAAATACAAAGCCTCTCATTCGTGAGGCTTTGTGTAAAATCAAAATGGAGAATATAAAAGAGATAGATAAAAGAAGTAACCTGCAAGCCAACCGTTTACGCTACCCGATCAGAGAAAGTGACTGACTGATATACACCAATGACTACTGGTATAATCCAAAAGACGCTGTGTTACAGTATTTTTTAAAACACACAAATTTGGGTACAACGAAGAGTGAGCAAGGAAAAGAAACAAGCAGATCAGGGGACGGACTTACTTGAGACTTGAGAGGTAACCCACGAAAGTTACCCGGACACTGGACGTTTCGGACGAAGGGTGGCGGGCACGAGAATTGGATTTGGTAGTAAGTAATGGGAGAGCACATATAACAGAGAAGGAAGGAAAGTCCGTTTTAGGCACAGAACGAACAAAGCCAGAGAAATTGGAAAGGTGAGACTTTGGAGATTCCTGGGTAATGTGTTTATTTATGGTAAACAAAAGCTTAATTGAGTATAGCCAGGTTGGCATGCGTATGCAATGTAATAACAATAACATATACGTGAACTTAAAGGTGTCATTAGTTAATTTGTTACAACCAATCTAGATCATTTTACGCTATTCACGCATTAGAATTAGAATTAACTGATCATGTGCCCAATATTATAGTATCTTATTTTGTCTTATGAATTTCAGTCATTTATTTATGCAGGTCTTGCGTAAATTTATACAAGACCTATACGGAACTCACATAAATAAATGGTTGAGATTATTGAATATAATAAGACATCATAATATTGGACAGAGAATCTGGACTCGAATTAGAATTGCATTCTCTCGTGAAATAAACATTGAATCTAGCCTGTCTTGTAAATTTAATTATAAAAATTTTGAATAATCTTAATTATTTTAACAATTTTTGTCGTTAAAAATTGATTAATCGGCCTATTTTTATTAATTAATAAATTGTTATAAACTAAAATAAATCAATTAATTTTACTTAATAATTTCTTGTTAATTAAACTTTAAATTTTTCGATCAGTATGGACAATTTCATTTCAATTATATTTCAAATTTGGTTTTAGAACAGTTTAATATTAATTAAACTTTTTAAATTTTAAGACTCTTATCTTACCGGTTTAACTTGTTTTAAAAGTATTACTCCCTCCTATTCAAAATAAAAGTCGTTTTTAGAGAGATTTTAATTATTCAAAATAAGTGTCGTTTGTGACTTTTCATGCATGTTTATGATTTTATTTTCAAAATTACCCTTTAATTTATCTCACATCTTAATTATACAGATTACACAAATTATATTTTCAAGACACTTCATCATGTAATTAATAAGAGTATATCAAATATTTTACTAATTTTATTAATAAGTGTGCTAAAACGACTTTTATTTTAAATACAGGGAGTAGTATTTATTGATAAGTATAAATTCTCATATGTTTTACTGGCATCGTCATAAATGTATTTAATTTATGTGATCTATCCAAAGGGTCTAAATCTGATCCTATTAATTGCGTAGAAGATGGCATTCTCCAGCTTATTGTAAATGTCTTCCACATAAGGACATTGCCATAGTGGATCGATTTTGTCCATTTGGGTGAACAATGACAGGTCGGAGAATTTTCAAAAGCACGGAGTAGCACACCATGGATGCCGACAACATTGACTTTTCCTTCGATTTCTTCTTTGACATGCAGCTACCAAAAAAAAGCTGCGCAAGAGCCACTACTTTGGAAACTCTTTTTGCCTCTAAGTCGTAGTTTACAACCATTTTAGTAAACTTCCAAGAAAAGAGCATCTGAAAGACTACAATTGTTTGTATAGGTCAAAACAATTCGAAGATCAGTGACAGAAACTAAACACAATAGACTTGAAAACCTGAGATGGCAAGACTGGAGCACCCCGAATCTTTTGATTGCTATGCTTGTGGGACAAAAGTTTGAAATGCCATTGAACCCAAGAAGCAGATTGCTACTAGAATTGCAGATCCAATCCAACCATTGACTCATACACAACATAGAATAGCAGAGCCAAATGATGAAACAAGATCAAAAAGAGCGCTTTCAAACAGCTTGACTTGATTTACTGACGGCATTGGTGATATCGTAGGAAGAGCAATGACGATCGACAAGCATGAAGATGAACAGTGTGGAAATGAAACAAAATAAAACGGTTGACACGACATGAAAAATGCGATCAGGCCGGTGGCTGGCAGAAAGTATCACAACTGTGGGGAGTCCCTGTCTTTACATGGACCTGAGACATCAAATGAGTCCTACCGAACTGACCACAGCTGAAACGACCAAAGCAGCGGTCATTTGCGTCAATGCACTGTTGCAGAAGTGTACGTGGCCCAACTTATAGCCTCCAATGTAACAGAGAATGGTGCATCTCCCTTGACCATCTCGTATGTTACCATCAGGGTCAATGCTAGGGCAATCACACAAGTCACCAATGTACTTATTGCCATCCAGCCCTCATGTCTCGACCCTGGTTTTCTGTTTCTTCAGCCATTGTTGAAACAGCACCAAATCCAACATATACAGCTGCACATACCCAAAAAGCCATGAACACCATATTTTATTATGACCCCAACTGAAGGTGTTAACTGTTAGGAGACAAGTAACTGTTCTTATTTGAAACTCTGCAAAAGTTATCAGTGAAGTGCAATGCTCTGGAATTGTAGAATCTATTATTACTGAAATTAACAAGAAAAAGCAACACGATCCGTGCATAATATGGTAACGTACTTTTGTGGCCCGATTCTCAGTTTGTGACATGAAAGTTACTCTCAAACGATGATAAAGAGATGGGAACAACCCTTCATAATTACTTTCGGAGAAAATTATGTGGCTAACAACAAGAGAAAAGCTTTATTTAATGTCATCTACTGTCTAGAAGGCGACATGTGGGCTGAATAGATCAGTACGTGAATCTAATAGCATTTTACTTGCAAGAACTGTTATGAAGTTGACATAAACAATGCAACTCTAATAAAATACAAGTCAGGAATGGCGAGTTCACTCCATTTCCATGTGAACACACGAGCATGTGACGGCGAAAGTCAACCACAAAGCTGCAAAGGGTCTGTTTTAAGTCTCTCACGGCTTATATCTAGTTAGTGCTGTTTGACATTTCGTCGAATGCTTCAAGCTTGGAATTTAATGACGAAAGTCTAGTGCTGATAAATAATATGCTCTTGACAAAAAGTTCGTTAATAAATAGCTTATAAGAGAGAAGATACTAAAATATTAGACTGAGAATTTCTTCCTCTTGAGCTATTTAATAGAAGCCAAAGCAAACAATTATAATGTCCCATCACTCGAGGCTCTGACATCGTTACAGCCTATCCAGTAAGCTCGTCAGAGTTTGTTTCAGTGTCAAAAGATGGCTTCCTTTGGCACCAAAACTTTCGCTTCCTTACTCAAGTGAGATTACGGGTTTGAACCGTTCTTATATATACAGTAGTTTAAAATTTGGGGTCAAAATTTTACCTCCAACAAGAGATCTATTCGGCTCAAGCAGGGATTAGTCTAGATGTGGATAGCTTAAAGATATCTTCCCATAGTTGAGATCAGCTTAAGACATTTAGAGGAATTCAAAAAAAAAAAACTTTGACTTCCTATCCTAGGCTTCATACAAGCACATTCAGAGCTTAGATGGCTTTCAAGATTTGGACTTTTTGGAAGAAAGAAACACTTGAGGTCCGAAATGGCGGACGACCCCACCATAAGCAAAGAGTTGTGCTCTAAATTTACAGTTGGACTTCCGATCTTTTAGGATAACGAATAATATTAATGGAGAAATGAAGATAAGGTTTGACGTCAGAGACCATCTACGCCAAAGGAGTGAGTTTCATCGATTCTATAGTCATGCTTCTTTGTCTTTTCTGTAAACAAGTGCGAAAAGGCGCAAAGACTTGAAAGGTCGCTTCTCCAATAGTTGGAGACAATGAAAGGGAATGATCAAACATGAATATCAATTGCAAAGACACCTGATTTATTAACTCCAGAGGTCCAAATCTCGCTTGCCGCAACCTTAGGCAAAGTTACTAAGAAAAGAAAATGATTTGTTTGGTATGAAAACAAGAAATTTAAGGAGTAAACAGACGGATCTAGCTGATTGGAATATAACAAAGTGGGCGCTTTCGCACTGAGGAGTCATCTTTTATCATTTACTAATTATTCTAATGGCCGCATCCGTCCTATATTTGTTAAAACGAACCTTTTGTTATTGTTATCGCTTTCATTAAAGTCAAAGTTCAAACAAACTTTGCTAGCAAACGCTACACCTCCATATCCTCTATGAAGTCTAATAATACAATCGTAACAAGTCTGAAACCTTTAGTTAAGAAGATAAACAAATTTGCTAGACGATACCAACACGTGAAGCTATTTTTATCTAACCATGTGAACAGAATTTCAGTCGCATATCCTCATCTTTGCGTGTTGTAGGAAAGGAGGAGAGGGCTGTTTATCATTGTATACCCACTTCCCATCCTGAAGTAAACCGTTTTTGTCTAAACCAAAACTAACCCTGTTACTAATTTAATTTAGCGTGTGCATGCAAGCTAGGTTTCAAATTTAATGTCTCCTCGCCTCTTTTTCTCTTTAAATCACATTCACAAGTAATGCATGAACAATAAATAGTCCTACAATCCGCCCAAATTTACGGAAAACGCGTTTTGCACATTTCAAACGTTGAAGCAAATTATCTGTTAGCTTTCACCATATAATCATGTCTTAACTGTAGTTGATCATTAACCAAGGAATTGAATCTCTGCCAACTTTGTGAAGAAGGAAAATGATGATGTTGAAACTCAAGGAACTATTTTACTATCAGCTCATTTCTTCCCGGGCTAAACCAAAACACCCAACAGCTAACAGTCTAACAGGACTCGTAGATTCATCCCCACTGTTTCGTTCGGTGTACCAAATGTCAAAATATGACATCATATAGAATTGGCAAGCCTTGCACCAGTAGTAATTTAGTATCTCAGAAAATCGTCCTGCAGAAAATAACGCCTCAGAAGCCGGTGATTTGATTCACTCACATGTACTATATAACTGCGCAAGTTCGTGCTTCAATGAAATCAACGGTATCTCTGACTTCAAGAACAGGACAAAATGATTTCAATCTGATGTCAAACACCTGAAAATTTAACGCCAGTTGTGTACAACTCAAATGCACATCCCAAAAGGGCTGTACATTTCTATTTTGACCAAAACCTGACACTTAAAAGAATGAGTGACACTTATCACTACAAAAATTGTGAACCTTAAAATATATGAACAAGAAGGATTTACCGTCTAAAAAGCAGGTTGCTGGCGACTACGTGAATAAAGTTACAACATCTCTACGGTATCCTCTTACAATTAACATTCTTGGCACATTCTCTACTAACAAATCCATGTACTCCATGTAGAAGTAGGCCGGGTGGTTTACTGGTGGCGGTGGTAAACTCACAAGTACAACTGCAGCCATTCTGGAGTATCTTAATATAGATGAATTAAGCTTCAAGGTTGTGTAGAGAAACTTTTCCACCTGTTGCTCATTCAAATCCACAGGTTTTCCATCAGCCATTAGCGAAGTAGTCTCATCCGCCTGAGCTCTCTCTTTCATCTGAGCTATGTAGTTAGAGATTCGCTGCTGAGCAGCAGTGAATGCTTCTAGCGACTCCTCTTGTTGGGATGCACCCTCTACTTGCACATCCCATGACTTCATTGAGATCACTATCACTTCAGCTTGCATCCTAAGATCATACAGAAATTTCTTCACATCAGCTTTGAGTGCTTCTGCATCTGAATCCTCTTCTGCAATGCAGAAGACCTGAATCTTGCAACTTTCAAAACTCTCTTTGGTAAGAAGAAGTTGAGAAAGGAGAAGCATTAAACCACCATCTCGCACAATCCAATACAAATCGATGGTACCATATTGGCGTTGATACTCATTGGGCCATTCATCAAGACCCTTGACAATAACCACTGCTTTATTCGCCACGATACAATCATTGATAATTCCAACAAAGGTGGCTGGAATTTCAGTTAGATTTTCACGTCTCCATATTTCTGGATATCGCATAACCACTATATTTGGCTTGAGGTTGCCTAAGCCCATAGTCTGGACAATTCCTCTAAAACCTTCAGACATATTTGGGGCCACAACTATTTCTGCTACACCCTCGCAGTGCTTGTAATCTATGTATGTAGCAAGTTGTTTACAGGCTGTCTTTGCATCTTCAGCACATTCATGGTAATCTCCATCTAGTATAGAGACAAACATGGACATCCCACGTCCTTTTTTCTTCATACAATTTGCAAAGTCAGCAAGTTTTGGATGGCATGGTACATTTTCTGGAAGCTTTCCCCATGGCCTGCAGAAAATGAGGGGGATGGGATACCAATTCTTGGGGTGGACTTGGCTAGCTATAAGAAAAATGCCAATCACAACAATGGAACACGCAGGGTTAACATTAGGAATGAAAAAAATCAAATATAGATTTACTGACAAGCTGTAAACCAACAAAGGAAACAATTTTTTTAATTCAACTTCCTTAATAGTAAATACGGGCATGTTCCATAATGTGTATGTCCACACAAAAAAAAGCATCCAACAATATTTAGACATAAAAGAAGAAAGAAAATTAAAAAAAAAGAACTTGGACAAGGCATGTATGAGAGAACTAAGAACATCTCTGACTGATCATCTACTGAGATAAGAAGTGGATGAATATGCAAGCACGTAAACAATGAAAAAATCCGTAGCAATCAGCAACCAAACAGTCGTTACAATTCATTAGATCATATTTACTCGTAAAAGCTTTACGTTAAGGCCCCTGACCAAATACTGGAAAACATGGCTATTCACAATAGCTAGTCATCACACATCACAACAATATCACAAATATTCTGCATTTTTTAATATTTATTTTTGAGATGCAACTGACTACAGCTCTTGGAATCATAGATAAATAAGATCACAGAAAAAGTACAGTCCACTTGAAATGGTATCATACCTCCAAGAGATCGAAGACTACGAAGCGCTAATTGAAAATATGCACTCTTGAAGCCATCACCCCAGTCTCCAGCCTTTCCTTTAATGCTCACATAATAATATATGAGGCTTGCAAGAGCCAGCGATACAACAGTGAAGGACCACGATATCAAAAACATGATAACTGCAAAAGATCAATACAACAACGTAAGGACCTCAAAGAAGCATCCGATACAACATAAGTTCTAAATAATAACTACCTTGTCAGCTATGGAAACACATCCAGCATGGAAAGTATGTAAGTAAACACATTATTGAGAACACAGACCAAATATGTTATGCAGCACAATCATAACAACAATAACAACAACATCCTAGCAGAAATCTCATTGAGATGTGAAATTTGGGGAGATCCAAAAGTACACAGCCTTACCCCTAATTAGTGGAGAGGTTGTTTCCATGCAGCACAATCATAGTAAACAATATTTAGCTTTAACTTGATGTCGCTTGCATAATACCATCACAGCAAACAAATACTGAACTCCAAACATGGGCTAATCCAAGTAAAGTACTTCTAAGAAACACAGAAATAGAAAGAAAAAGGTTTCATGTCAATATAGAAAAATCTTATGGACAAAGGATTAAAGATAGCTCAGGATTGACAGTACTTCTAAATTGTCTAGCCCCAAAATGATAGTGATGGACTTCGGTTAAGCACGTCTTAATGAAGCATTTTTATGATCCGCAACAATTTGATAATTTACAAACAAAAGCAAAAGGGATATCACAACATTCATCATTTATCATAATCACCTTTGAGTTTTAAGGTATTTGAGCCCAAATTGAAATACAGAACAAGTAAGAAATGCCAAACAAGAATTTCATGGCTTTGCTGAGGCCTTCATTGTGTCTTCTAAGAACAACTGAAAGCAGACATCAACGAAGAATATTCTATGGCAAAAGCAAAAGGAAGCTGACCTATACAAAGTGATGCTCCAAGAAGAGATAGGCTCCAGTGGTGAAACTTCCAACGTGGACGCCAACTGGGAGCATCCAGAAGATCTAAAAGGAAGCAAGACAAGTTTACACCCGCATAGCACAGAAGGTAAAACATCGTCGTAGTGGGAGAGATAAGATCCAGATTTCCAATAATGACACATCCAATACAGATAAATGCAGTAAAAAATGTTGCATAGTGAGGCTCCTGCCCCTCGGCGACCTTAAAATAGTTAAGAATGGGCAAAATATCATCATTGGCTATCGCTGCAAGCAGGCGTGGGGCACCTGTCAGGCTTTGAAGAGCTGCACCTAGGGTTGAAAGAATTATGCCAACATAGATGATTGCAGGAAAAGGCCAAGCAACTGTAGCTGTTAGTAACCTGCATAGAAATGCAGCTCAGTCACATGTAAGACTGAAGTTCAGAACTAACAACCTCAGCCAGTGAAGTTGGTACACGTTTGTCTCAAAGAAATCAACAATAACCTTAAGCCCTTATAAAAGTTAACATAGATATTAAGAAATATTAATCCACTAAAATAAGAAAATAATTATAGTTGGACATATCTGAGGTTTACAGGGGAGAAAGAAGAGGAAGTGAGAAAACAAAAAAGACTGATTAATATCTCAAACAATTTCCAATGTAAAAGATGTCATACATTTCTACTACAATCATAAAAGGCAAATACCTATCTGTCAAAAGCCTTTGTCTACTCGCAACTGCTCCAAAAAAGAACACGGAACAAAAGTATAGTGCAGTTGTTACAAGCGTTGCAGCTAATGTTCCAATTGGAATTGATCGTTGAGTATCTTTAAGAGATGCTGATCTATTAGAGCCTGCCATTATTCCTGTTACAGCAGGGAAAAAGAGACCGACCAATGCACTGAAATCAACAAAAGAGAGAAAGTTAAAAGCAGAATAGAAAAATGACATTAAAAACAAAAGGAAGTTACATTTGCTTGAGCAACCCGAACAAAAAAGGTATTATTTTCCACAATTGATACAAAACGAGCATGATGCAGTAAATTCCATCTACTGTCAGTCAGCAGGTCAATTGATTATGAAGGAGATTCTACAGTGTACATAATAAACACCTATTTTGATACATAGTGTACCTACAAAACATTGACAGAACACTAAAATAGTCCTATAAGAAGGCAGCTAATTGCAAAAGAATAGAACAGCTACCCAATTCATGATACGCACTTCAACAACTACAAGTAACAAATACAGACAATACAGGATTCTTGTCAATGCTTACTTGAAATTCCAGTAATTCTTTCCTTCAGGATCAGGTATTCCAGCGTCATTTGTAAACTGATAGTCTGAACTCCAATTGTCTTTAAAGCTTCCCAAACTCAAGCCCGTAATTCCAGCTGCAACAGCAAGAGAAACAAAAAATAATCAGAACCTGAAAAAAGAATCAAAGACTGTAAGACACTACTATTTCAAGGATTGGACTCCAGTTCCGGGTTTTAATGAGCCACCAAAGTGACAATACACAAAAAAACAAAGAAGAAGAACCAAACAACAATGCATTTATGAACCACTCCTGAATAAACCAAACAAAAATACAACAGAAAACCCATCCTAATCAGAAAGTCATGTCAAATACCAGTATCCGTGATTAGATGTCTATTTTTAAATTGCACAGGTAAGTGGACAAAGCAGTAATAATTGATATGCTCTCCTCAGAATGCACGTGCAATAAAGTTTGTATGAAAATGAATTCCAGTCCAACAGAAATCATCCATCAGGAGATGTTTTCCAGAAAATACAAGCAGTTCAAAGTGAAATACTTACGTGCAGGTTTGTCCTTCCCTGCTACAAAAATCCCCAGAAATATGCAGCAGAGCGAGAATAGAACCGGTATGAGGAAAGCAGGTGCAACCCTGTTGATCATTTTCACGCCACCAAATACAATGAAGCATAAAATAATTGTCACAACAATGCCATAAATTTGCAGATCATGTGAAGTAGGACTTTGTATGGGCTCTGGAGTCGCTGTATTATTGACCCTTGTGATAGTCTCTGAATTGAAAAGTATGGAAATGAGCAAACAAATCAGTCCCAACTACATGAAGTTGCTTGCAAACAAATCAGTCCCAACTTCATGAAGTTAGTTGCATACAATCTTTATGAGTCCAGAAAATTCCCATCATTACCTTTAAATATTGCAGCAGCAGGCACAGCTTTTAAGAAGGTTTCAACAGCACCCAGCACATAACTGAAAAAAAAAAAAGAAAAAGCAATGAAGGAACAATTTTAAGATAAATACTTGTGCAGAAGTGGCTCATAAAGGTGAAAATGATTCAGCTTTTTCATCATGACCATGAACCTTGACATGTCACATAGGCAGCTTAAGAAGATTTGATTACAACTACTTACAGAGCTCCAGCAACTGCATTCCCAAGGAAAAAACATAATCCTATACTAACTCCAACTTCTGGGCCAAGAGCACGACCAATGAGGTAATATGGCCCCCCACCCTAAACAAAAATAAAGACAAGTAAATTGCTGAAGCAACAAATCTAGCAATTAGATAGTTAAGCAGATTTTCAATGTGCTGTAAGACCACATAAAGCAGCAGACACCCATTTAGAACTGCATACGTAAACATAGTCATTGTCCAGTCACAAAAGACAGTGAACACTTGAAATTCTCATAGCAAAAACAATTTTTTTTCAATGTCCAAGCATGTCATGTTTACCTTCATTGCACCATTAGTTGCAATTGCACTAAGCGAAATTCCAGTTAGGAAAGTACACAAACCACAAAATGCTACCACCAATAATGATTCACCTATTCCTGCCATCCCAACAATCCTGCAGGTTTGAGAAAAACATGAGAACAATCAGCCCAGGTAAAGACGTGAAATCAAGGATGAGATACTACACCCAGGAAGCAAATAGTCAAAATACATAACGAGGATCATCAATCTCCAACAGATAGCTGAAACTTATAGGCAGTAATTCCCAACTAAGTGCATATTCAATGAGAGTTCCAAAATCCAACTCACAAAGAAACTTGAGATGACAAAGAACAAGCATACTAAGATAGCTGATTCAAAAAATCAAAATGAAAAGGATCAGATTATTGAACTGGTTTCGGCTGGACTGAAACCTTATTTTACAAAACAATTAAACCATTAAAAAATTGAAAACAAGAAGCAAAATAGTAAGAATTCATGCCTGTTGCACAATCACATCCTAAAACAAAAGGAATATGTGCAGAAAAGGAAAACCAATATCATTTATTTGACATTTACCAAGAGAATCGGATATAGTAGATAATTCCCAGTATGCTTTGGATGCATGGCACGAAAACACCCATCATGGTCCCCAACTTAACATCATTGCCCTGCATGTAACACATAAAAACAAGAGAATTCATCATGAAGCTGGTGGTTAATACCTATATTCAAGAAATAAATCCATAAAAAATTATAAATGTGCTACAAGAAAAGGTAGCCTTGATTTTGAGAAAAGTTGAACACTATGTATCACACTCCAGAATGAAGTGAACATTGTTTAAGTCATGCATGAGAAAAGGATAATTTTGACGCAACCAATGTAATACACCATATTGCATTTTTCAATTATGTATCGTTGAACGTGGAATGTGAAAAAAAAATGTCATGCAATAATCCTATAAGGCTTCATAAGAAAAAATATTTTATTTAACAGTATTCAGATACCAAGCATCTTAACCTAGCAATTTGTCGGGTGAATTACACATTCGAAGTCAGATATTCACAAGGAATCTGGCAATCAAGCATATCCAGCCAATCTATTTGAAATGGAACGAGAAATTTATACTGGTAAAATGAACCTCACATGATCAGCACTAACAGACATATTGCAGCCACACCAGCATAATATATCCAGAGAATCCATCAGGAAAAGGTGGTGGCAAGAGAAAAAAGTTAGCTTACCCTCGGACGCTCGTACATTAAGGAACCATCATCACCATCCCTAGGACTAGAAGGTGCTGCAACTTCCTCCTCCGTCATACTGAAACAGGAAGTAGAAAACAGATGTAATTCAAGACATCTTAGCAGAAAATTTAAAGCAGGTGCAAATTACAGGAAATGTAAAATTTAACTCTCAAGCAGTAATGCCACATGGATATAATATAGGTTACAAAATGAAGATACACCAGGCGAGATAAATCGACAAGAAGTAGCGATACAAAGTGCTAGATTACTAAATAATAGAGGACACTTTCAAAGACCAATCAACTCGCATCGTATAGATAGTATAGAAGAATAAGACTAACTGAATTTGAATTCAAATATATAAGCCAAAATGACATCTCCCTTCATTAAAATACTCATCATCATTCAGTAGTTCCTATATGAGCCAAATTTATATTGTATTTTTATATACCACCATATGCTACTCAGGAAACAAAAAACTTTTTATGTATAAAATGATAGGATTTGAAGAACCATGGATGAAATTCAACAAAAGTCTCAAGTTATATCAGGCACAAATTTCTTGCCCACACCACCCTACTCAGTTTCTCAAATAACTAACAAGATATGAAACCACCATCATCAAAGTTTAGCTCCAGGCAATGGAGCAATAAATAAAGAACATAAATAAGTAAAATAAGCAGCATACCTCCTAAGGCCCAGAATGCTAACAAGAGAGTCAAAACCAAACAATTCCAATTTGTGTTCTTTCACTGGAACATTTGCTTCGCCATTTGCAGGAGCTTCCACTTGGCTAGCACCAGGAGTCATACTCACTTCGGGGCCTACTTTAGTCTTCCTACCCATGTATATTGATGAATTGGAAATGCAAAATAAAGATTAAATGAGATATATGGAGAAATATGGAGAAGCATGAGGTTGCCTTTTTAATTACAAGTGCTGTGTGTCTATTCATTCTTCTATTCTCCAAAATCAGAATATAAACATCAAACTTGAACACGAAACACCTACTTATGCTAATGGTGTTACTGCAAAAAAAAAAAAAGTTTCAACTCACTCAATCGCAGATAAGCAAATGCCAATTCAGAACTCAAAAAAGCAAAGAACTAGTCAAATTCCCTCCAATTTTTCATTACAACTAAATGGATAACAGAAGAAACTGACAGATCTTTCATAATTAAACTTAAAAACTTATTAAACATATAGGGAAACGGTTACTCAGATTCACAGGTAATACCTCAGCTTACAATTTTTTTTTACTAACCATCCCAATCCAAACCATCTCGTATCAGAATACATGTTCCAAATAAACCAAACGTAATCCTTACAATTATAAAATAACACTACACTTCATGACATTCTAAACAAAATCTCTTCCAAACTGATACTATACATACATACACAAACACATATGCATATTATCCAATAACACATATAGAGAAAAAGATAAGTCAATCACATGAAGTTAGATTGCTGAGTGGGGAGAGAAGCAGAGGAGGACGATCCAGGATCGATGGAGGACATCTCGAGCACCGCCCGATCACTGTCCACTACCGGCCGGTACTTGCGACCGGTGGCAGGCGGGTGAAATCCGTCGTCAACATCTCCATTGTTCATTCTCTTCCAAGATCTTATGGAAACTGCCTAAGCAAAACCAAGCACTAACAGATCGAAACGCGAATACCAAAGAGATCTCGGAGAGAGGGAGAGAAATGTGTGTTTAAAGAAGAATGGAAATGGGAAACTGGGGCGGGTTATGGTTGCATACACGTGCGTGTAATAACGCTTGTTGGCGATGTCGGATGGTCGGCCGTTTGATTTGAAGAAAAGAGGAAAATCATACGACCGTGATTGAAATTGAACGAGAAAATGAAAAAAAGGAACGTGAGTAGATCTGGAACTTGACGCCTTCGAGAACTTTGGGGGTTTAAGACACAAGAGGCCTTCAATTTCGCAGTGCTCCAGTGATTCTGGATATACGGAATACGGTAACTTCTTTTGAGCATTTTAGTGTATGATTAGTTGAATATTCATTTATGTTTTCTTACCATAATTATTTATAATAATTATTGAAAAATACTTTTATGTCAAACTCTTAAACTATGTTTGGTTTGCCGAAACGTTTTTAATGTAAGGTAACTGTTTATAATGAATAGAATTTAAATGAATGTAATATTAGAAAATTATTGTTTGAGAATAATAAAAAATTTATAATGTAATATAGTTAAATGTTGTTTGGAAGAAAGATTTATAATAGTGAAATGTTGTTTATTATTTTACTTTCCATTTTAAACCTCTAAAATCAGAATTTACTTATTTTTACTGTTTAGGAAAATGAGATGTAATGTGAAACTTTTTCCTTTTATCTTATTCTATTTTATTCTATTATAAACTCTTATCTCAAACAATAAAATAATATTTCATTTCATTAATAATCACCCAACCAAATACAATCTGACGATCTGTTTGGTTAAGAGTTTTATAATATAATGAAATGGAACGTAACAAAGTTCCATTATTTGGAAGCAGATTTTATTATGAAATGAAATGGAATGAGATTAAAGCGGAGAGTTTTATGTTACTGTTAGAATATATTTTATATATTCTTTGTTTGATTTTGGCATTTTTAAATTGGACATATAAAAGATGGAGTTTGTGTTTTATTAGAAGTCCATGTAGTTATTGCCTCCTT
>JAOQMR010000003.1:25098639-25109575 GCA_027563865.1 Erythroxylum pelleterianum | reverse complement strand
GCCAAACTGCGTTACCAAACGTCGGTGTCTTCGTTATTTTGCAGTTGTGATTTGTTATTCATTTGCGCGTAGAAAAATTTGTGGATAGTCTGCGAATTGATTAACGATTTAATTATTTCAGTTACGTTCCATTATATCTTAAACAATTAAAATGAGAAACTTCCGATTCGGGAAGTTTAGGATAGAACGTAAACTAATAAATATATACTACCTAATATACCCTAAATAATTTTTCATAATATCAATTATTTCTTATCGTATCCTAATAACAACCAGCACAACATAATAATATTTTTATATAATTAACAATAAATTGTATATAATTAATAATAAAATAATAAATTGTTTATCACAATGCCGCGACATGTTTTTGGTAGGTCAGACAATTTTTTATTGATTTAATTCTCGGACTCATTTTTACAACATTGATTATAATCAAATAATCATATAAACACACATATAAAAAATTGTCAGAAGTTTTTGTTGTTTTAAAACTATAATATTCGAGTGTTTTTGCATTTTCGGTTATAGGTTGTGTGGGAATGTTATATAAGGGTATAACAGTCATTCATTATACATTCCATTCCATTCCATCCATCTTCCAAACAACATTTTATTACATTACATTATGAACTTTTTTATCCCTCCCAAATAACCTTTCATTATATTATATTCCATTTCATTATAAATCATTATGTTTTGTTCCATTCTATTATATTCCATTCCATTAATTAACATCCAACCAAACAAGCCCTTAGGGAGTGCTTGGTTCATTTGAGAAAATGATAATAAATTTATAATGAATATAGTGAATAATGAAAGTCATGTTCGTTTCCATACTTTACTATATTAGAGTATGCAGTCCTAAAAGAGAATATGGAAATATTGTTCATCCAATAATAATATATTACTAAGCATCTTTTTTCATTTATTGTTCATACATTTATTCTCATACCAACTAATCAAGCACCTCTTTAATCTTCGTTTGGTAACAAACAGATAAAAACAGGAAAATAAGAATGGAAAGAAAAAATAGAATAAAAATAAAAAGACAAAATATTACTTATGCGTATTTAATATGTGATCATTAAAAATAAGATTAATTAAATGAATAATTATAATAATATTTATTATCAAATATTAAGAATTATAATAAAATTTTCTTATTTAAATTTAATTATTATATGATTTATTTTGTAAATAATTAATTAAAATATTTTATATTTTATAAGGAATTAATTTAAATTATTTTTCAATAATAAACTTTAAATAATTAGAATATTTTGATAATTAAAATTTAAAGAACTACAAAACTTATTTTATTTGATATTAATGAAATAAAATAAGATAATTATAAAAAAATTAAATATATAAGACTATAATATATAATTTTATAATAATATTTCAATAAGTACTTATCTAATTCTAACTTATACTAATACTTTATTATAAAATAAAAATTCATGATTTTTAATTTATCTAAATCTTTTCATTCTCTATTTTATTCATTACTAATAATCAAATGCATTGTCATTCCGACGTGTTTTAAGATAAGATGCAAATACTTTTCATCTTATCTTAATATGAATATGTTCTTAGTTTCTAAACTTGACAACGTACGGTGTGTTTTCAACGTGGAAATTTGTATTTTTGTCCAAATGTCAAACATCTCCAACGTCGAAAGTGTCAAAATATTTCTGTCTTCTTAAACGGAAATGTCTTGGAATTCAACAATATCACGATTATCAATTTTCTTTGGTCGTCCTGTCCGATTATTATTCATTTTATGGCTTTTACAACGATAACTCAAAGAAATAGGCCTCAAAATAAAACTTCAATTTTGTTAAATTATAACTAATAATTAAAAAACTCAACTGATTTAACTAATTTATCTGTAAAAATCTTGAATCGTCCAATTTTTTAATTCGATTTTTAACTTTTCGGCTAAATTTACTTGAATAACTTTTATTATTAAAAATGGATCAATTTATTAATTAATCAGTTAATTTTCTTAAATTAATAAGTTCTTATAAATCAATTAATTTTCATTTAACAATTTTGATAAATTTTTTCGATCATATTTCAAATTCTTTAATTTTATTTAATATTTAGCTCATCTTATAATGATCTAATTCTAGTTAAACTTTTTAAACTTTAAATATCTCGTTTTATCGGTTTACTTCTCGGTCTCATTTTTAAAACATTGATTATAATCAAATAAAGTAGTAACTTGATAAGAGGGAATTCGGTAGAGAAGAGGAAGAGGAGAAAATGAAAGACTTAGAGAGGTTTTGGGGTTTTTTAATGCGTGTCCTTTATTAAAAATGTTTTAGGCTATTAAATAGCCTTACAAAACATAACAACTGTATTGAAATAGGAAACAATAACCTATTAGTAGCCTTATTGAACAAAGAGACAATTAACTAACTACTAAGAAGTTGTGCCAATGTGGGACACGTAAAAATCCTCCCCCCTTTAAGAATCCTAGTCCGCAAGGGTGAAATATGGGTATGACTTGTGTAATCGCCACTCATTTTCCCAAGTAGCATCTTCAATTGAAGCCCCCTTCCATTTAATTAAGACTTCGGACTTCGGACGGTATTTACCTTGTGTATGACACAACGATTAAGCACGACTTCAGGTTATGGAAGGATTATAAAATCATCCGTAACTGAGGGAAGGGCAGTAGTAATTGGGCGGTTGTACGATCCCAAATGCTTCCGTAAGAGGCTAACGTGAAATATGTTATTAATTTGAGAACCAGGGGGTAAAGCTAATTTATATGCCATTGGTCCTACCTGTTTAATAATCTGATAAGGACCCAAATAACTTGGAGCAAGCTTCATCGATGTGCGAAATGCCACAGAATTATACGAATACAGTTGGAGCTTAAGATAAACATAGTCTCCTGTTATAAAAGACACATCTCGTCATTTTTGATCAGCTTTACACTTCATTCTATTACGAGCTTGTGATAGATTATGACGTAACTCTCGTAAAATGAAATCAAGATCCCGTAAGTGCTCATCAACTGCCTGGACATGACAAGTGCCTAGAACATAAGTCAGCAAACTTGGTAGTGGAATACTATATACCGCCTCAAAAGGAGTCATTTTTGTGGAGAAATGAATCGATGTATTATAGCTAAACTCTGCCCAAGGAATCCTTTCGAACCACTTTGTGGCAGTGGTTGGTCACCTACAAAACACCTTAAGTATTGCTCCAAGGTGCAATTCACCACCTCGGTTTGTCCGTTAGTTTGAGGGTGGTAGCTAGAACTCATACAAAGCTTAGCTCCTTGTAATTGAAATAATTCTTGCCAAAAGGAACTGATAAATACTTTATCGCGGTCATTGACAATAGAGGTTGGAATTCCATAAAGACGAACCACATTAGCTATGAATTCCTTGGCAACAGTGATTGTAGTAAATGGATGCCTTAAAGGTACAAAATGAGCATACTTTGTTAAGTGATCGACAATTACCATGATAACAGTATGTCTGTTTGATGGCAGCAATCCTTTGATAAAGTCCATTGACATATCTATCCATATACGAGTAGAGATTGGCAATAGTTGAAGTAACCCAACTGGTTTCATACAATCAACTTTGTACTATTGATAGATATCGCATTGTTGTAAAAACTTCTTTATTGCTTGACACATGTTAGGCCACAAGAAGCTACCCTTAATACTAGATAGTGTCTCAAATGTCCTTCGATGGGTGATGAGTGACAATCTTCAATTATTTGTTGAATTAAGGTTGAATTAGGGCTCAAGTACACTTGTCATCTTTGAACCATACTCCATCCCGTTGTACTAATGGATTAGGAAATTATGTTTGAGAGAGATTTTGATAAAAAGAATCTTGCTTCACCTCTTCCTATAACACTGGAAATCAATCTGCATGAGGCATTGAAATAGATAGAAATTGAAATTCAACCATACGAGATAAGGAATCAGCCGCTTGGTTTTCAGAGCCTCTCTTATACTTTATCTTATAATCATATCCAAGGATCTTAGAAAGCCATCGAGCTTGTGTTGGAGTAGAAATCCGTTGCTCTAGCAAATACTTAAGACTCCTCTAGTCGATACAGACAATATATGATTTATGGAGCAAATAAGGTCGCCATTTTTAGATAGCTTTAAGAATGGCCAACATCTTCTTCTCTTAAGTAGACATCAATAAAGATGATTCTTTCAGAGCTTCATTAAAATAAGCTACCGGTCTATCTTTTTGAGAAAGGACTACTCCAATTCCTGTCCAGTTTGCATCACCTTCGATCACAAATTGCTGAGAGAAATTCGAGAGGCATAGGACTGGTGGAGATGAGAGTGCTTCTTTTAACTGTTTAAAGGTTAGTTCAGCTGATTCATTCCATTTAAATCCCTCATTAGATAGGAATCATGTCAATGGGGCAGCTATGCTTCTAAAATGACGAATAAATTTGTGGTAATACCTCGTTAATCTGAGAAACCCACAAACACCCTTTGTAGTTATCGGTGTTAACCATTCTAATACTGCTTGTATTTTTCTCAGATTTAGAGCCACTCGTTGCTCTGAAATAATGTGACCCAAGTAGTCAACCTGTAAAACGCCAAACCTACACTTTGATTCCTTGACAAATAATTGATTAGTTGCCAATATGGTAAAAACAACTCAAAGATGTGAAAGGTGCTCTTCTCATGTCTTAGAATACACAAGAATATCGTCAGAGAACTTCACTGAAATAAACTTTCGAAGATAGGGGGCATAAGAGTTCGTTCATGAGACTTTGAAATGTGGTCGGGGCGTTGGTGAGGCCAAATGGCATTATGACAAACTCATAGTGCCCTTCCTATGTTCAGAAAGCCGTCTTCAGAATATCTTCTTCTTGCATACGAATTTGATAAAACCCAGCCTTTAAATCCAGTTTGGAGAAGAATTTAACTCCATGAAGTTCATCGAAAAGTTCATCAATCACTGGAATCGGGTATTTGTCTTTGACTATAATAGCGTTCAAGGCCCGATAGTCTACACAAAATTGTCAACCACCATCGACTTTTTTTACTAGTAGAACAAGTGACGAGAATGGACTATTATTGGTCTTATCAACCCAGATTGTAGAAGTTCTCTTACAGTCTTTTCAATTTCAGCTTTTTGGTAATAAGGGTATCGATATAGTTTGACACTTACTGGTTCTGAGTTTGGTTGTAAAGAATGTGATGATCATGTGACCGTTTTGGTGGTAGATGAGAAGACGGTGCAAACACTTTTTGAAACTCAGCTAGAGATTTAGCTATATCAGGAGAATTCGGTTTCGGTTGGAGGTTGTCAGTGGAAAGTAAAATCTGAAAGAGGAAACTAGTACCTTTTAGGCAATTAAATTCCTTATCAGTCAAAGCTTCAATGCCAGTCCATTGCAATCCTTGGAATGTGTGAGAAACTCCCCCGAGTTTGAATGTCATAGGGAGTTGTTTATTGTCCATCTCAATTGGTCCAAGAGTCTCTAGCCATTGAACTCCCAAAACTAACTGGCATGCTACAGCAGGAAGAACATAATAATCTGTCGTTATAGGCTTACCTTAAATGATGATGGTGAGCGCCTGACATTGTCTAGTACTGTCTATTTTTTTATTTAGCCACCATAACTTGAAACTTCTTGATTTGAATTACTGGCAATCCACACTTAGTCACCATAGCTTGATCAATGAAGTTATGAGTGCTACCGCCATCTATGAGTACAATCACATCCCTCTTTTTCAACTTGCCTAATACACTTATCGTTGTGGATGATTAGTTCCGACCATTGCATGAAAAGAGATTTCTAGTATAACCTCCTTTGATTCAGATTCAGTAATATCCTCTTCATCTGAGTTTGGGTGAGTGGAATCATCTATCATAAACAATTGTGGACGTTCACATCGATGACCTGGAACAAACTTCTTGTCACAATAGTAACATAATCCCTTTTCTCTACGTTCTCGCGCCTCTTGGTTAGTAATTTGTCGAAATGTAGTTAGCAGATTTGAACTTAGATCCCTACGCTAACTTGGTGAAGGCCCTAGCACACCAACTTTGGATTAGGACTCGACTTTGGTACCACCAAAGCTGGCTGGGAGTGAATCTTTGTAACTGATTATGCTCTTCGATCAGACGAGCTACCCCTATTGCATCTGTCAATGTACGAGGTTGTTTAATCTTGACATCTAGACGAATATCATCTCGAAGTCCTACAATGAAACAACCAATAACAAAATTTTCAGGTAAGCCATCAACATAGTGGGATAGCCTTTCGAATGCTTCTTGATTAACTGTTACAGATGAAATATGTCTAAGCTGTGTTAGAGCTTCTAAAGGGTCCTCGTAGTTAGTTGATCCAAACCGTAAGAGGATTGCTTTGGTAAATTCATCCCAAGTAAGTGATCCTCGAAATTTCATCAACCACCGATGTCATTGTCGAGCAATTCCTTCTAGATGAAAGGAGGCGAGCTGCGCTTGTTGATCAGAAGCAATATTCTGGAACTGAAAGTATTGTTCTGCCTTGTATATCCAGCCAGTTGGATCCTCTCCATTGAACCTTGGGAAGCATAATTTAAGGTGATAATGGTGAGGTTCATTGGAATTATTAGGATTCGAGGTATTTGGAGAATGTGAGGATTCTCTTGGGTAAAAATGGTTGATCTCTGGAAGAGTACTTTGTGTGGTACGAGGGACTCGTAAAGCCTGCAACTCGGTTAACATTGTTTGTAAGACAACATTAACTTGATCAAAACTAGACTCATGTTAAGCTAGGATTTCACTAACTTCGTTGCGGAATTCTACATTAGTTTTGCTTTGAGTATCCATGGTCATGACTGTCTCTGATACCATCTGATACGAGGGAATTCGGTAGAGAGGAGGAAGGGAAGAGAGAAGGAAAGACTAAGAGAAGTTTTGGGGTTTTTTTTAATACATGTCCTTTATTAAGAACGTTGTAGGCTATTAAATATCCTTACAAAACAAAACAACTACACTGAAAATAGGAAACAATAACTCACTATAAATAGGAAACAATAACCTACTACTAGTCTACCACTAATTGCCGACCTTTAGTGGCTTTATTGAATAAAAAGACAATTAACTAACTATTAAGAAGTTGTGCCAACGTGGGACACGTAACATAACTACAATGTACCTATTCATATATATATTTAAATAGTATTGACATGACATGTTTTAATAAGTGCAAAGATTTTTCATGTATTCTAAGATTTTAGTATACAAGGAACTTAGCTCCAAGATTTTGATCAGCTTGGGAGCTTCGTATCGGGATCAATACAATATTATTAAACAAGCACGTTAAAGTTTCTCTACACATGCTTAATTTTAGTTTCTTTTGGGAGTGCATATTATGAAAAACGAGATCATGATGATTTGTAAAGTAGGGAGACGCAAAAAAATTTCAACAAAAGGGACAGACACATCATGATTATAGGGTAGAGTCCTATTGGCAAGAATTGCTGTAACTAATTTATTGTTAATTGATGATCAATTGCTTACTATTTCCATCTCTTCCGCTGCTATTCTATTCTTGTTTGATTTTTGATTGACCTAATTGAGTTGAAATCCCCAAATTGGATTTGGTAAAGGAGGGAACGAGGTCTTCACAATTGAGGCAAATTAAAGAATTAAATGCAGGAGATAGAACTACATGAAAGTACTATATAAGAGTTGAAATAATAAATTTTTCTGATACATTAACAAAATGTAACGAGGAAAACAGGAATGGAGAACAAAGATTTATGAGTACTAGAATGTGAAAAAACATATGATACCAAATAATATTTTTATAAGATTTAGCAAGATCAAGTTTTATTTTTTAAGAGTGTGGATATTCAAGTACGAGAAATTCTTTAACTTGGATATTTAAAAAGTGAAGTTATAGCTTAGCCCAAACTTTACTTGTGGACAAAGGCACACTATGTTATCGTTTATTATACCAAGAAATTGCTCTTGCCATAGCATAAAAACATACCCAGTAGTTGAACGTTGGTATCACAATCTCCTATATCATTGGCATTGTAATAACTAACTAGCTTGCAATCTCTACTTTTTTATTAAAAAAAACCCGAAAAAAGCCATAGTCATGTACTCTTTAAATATCTTAAAATTGATCACATCGGTTCCAAATGAGGCTTGTTCAAATTTTGCATGCAACGACTCATTACATTAACTGCATAAGATATATCAAATTTTGCTAGAGTCAAATAAATCAAGCTACGTACCAATTGTCATTACATCATTGCATCCTCTAAATATTTTTCCTTCATGAGCATGGCATTTGGCTCTTCTGGAGTCGAAATTGGCTTGGATTCCAACATTCCCAATTTCTTAAGCAATTATTTGGAATACTTTTATTGATGGAGAAAAATTGCTTCTCAAATACGATAAACTTCTAAACCAAGAAGGTGCTTGAGTTGTCCAAGTTCTTTCATCTAAAAGGGAACTGAAAAATTCTCCTTTTTAATGAGAATTTCTTCTTAATAATCTCTCGTTATGACTAAGTCGTCCATATAAACTAGCATAACAACTAGCTTCCCTGCACTAGTTTTGACAAATAAACTAGAATCCGTAGGTGTCACCAAATATCCACAATGAGTGAGAAATTTACCAATCTTACCATACTAAACTCTCGGGGCATGTTTTAATCTATACAGTGCCTTCCAAAGCTTACACACATATTCGAGATGATCTTTGACTTTGAAAACCTATCATTTGATTCTTATAGATTTCTAGATTCAACTCCCCACGAAAAAATGTGTTTTTCAATTCTTTCTACCATAAGTTCCAGCCCTTGTTAGTTGTAAGTGAAATAGAACATAAACAATTGTAAGCTTTGTAATTAGATTGAACGTTTCATCATAGTTGAGTCCAGATTATTGAGAAAACCCTTGAGTTACCAAATGAGCTTTGTGCCTTTCGATTGGTCCATCTGTGCGACATTTTATATTGTAAACCCATTTGTCAGAAATAGGCTTCACATCTATTAGCTTTGGTACGAACTCTCAAGTTTGATTTTATTTTAGTGAGGGATTTCCTCTTTCACAACTTCAATCCACTTTGGATTTTGAAATGCTTCTTTAAATGTTTCTTATTTTGATCTATTTGCTTATTCTACTACGGTGTTATTGACACATTTGAGATTTGTCTTTTTGATTCGAGTTGACCTTCTAGGTGGAGTTGGTGTTTTTGCTACACT
This sequence comes from Erythroxylum pelleterianum, assembly GCA_027563865.1. Lineage (NCBI taxonomy): Eukaryota > Viridiplantae > Streptophyta > Magnoliopsida > Malpighiales > Erythroxylaceae > Erythroxylum > Erythroxylum pelleterianum. Next base: position 25,100,356 of record JAOQMR010000003.1, on the reverse strand, counting down.
ATGCTCACCTTCTTCACTTGATCGTTAATACACATTAGTTTTCTAAGGATTTTAAGCTACATATTCATTATCACCACCATTATCTGCATCTTCATTTTCATCTCAAATTCAACTGAATTTGAGAAGATTGCAAAACGGTCGAGTCTAGTATAACTTCCTTGTTTGAGGCCCACCATGATGAAACTTCATCAAACACCACATTCACTTTTTCAATTGTAGAACCACAATAACTTCATCATTTACTTTGACTATTATATCCTATAAAAATACATCCAACATCCTTTTTGTCCATCTTATTATGTAATTATTTAGTTATAAAATCATAGCATACACATCCAAAAACTCGAAAATAACTAACTCTAGGTTTCATGTTCCACAATTTTTCAAAAAGTGAAAGGAAACATAACCTTTACTAAAGAAGCTGATTGATAATAAAAGCTCCATTCCTCATTACTTCTGCCTAAAATCTTCTCAATACATTCTTGGCATGAAGTATACTTTCAAAAAATTATGGTAAGGTGTTTATTCTTTCTCTCAGCTACAAAGTTCTGCCATAGTGTGTTAACACATGTAATGTCGGACCCCGCTCCTGGAGCCCAACTGTCCCGGGTGATGAGCCTTGACTGGTGGCCCATTCCCGAGACGCTGGCTGAAAACTGACTGAAATCTGGGCTTCTGATACCCTGACACTGACACTGGTTACTAATACTCTCTGGTGGTGAGCTTATATTGACATAAACTTAAAAGTCTGACTGCTCTCTAAAAACCTCAAAAATCTCTCCTTTAAAACCATGTCCGTTAAACGGACATGATCTGGACTGGGGGCCTTTTTGACCCGAACGTGTCCGTTAAACGGACTTCTGTGTCCGTTAAATGGACATGAACTGCTAAATGGGTACTGTTCACACAGAACCTGTCCGTTAAACGGACATGACGCAGACATGAACAGTAATCCTCCCGAATCTGTCCGTTAAACGGACATTCGTGTCCGTCTAATGCACAGTAATTGACCCGAGGTTGTCCGTTAAACGGACCCCTATGTTCGTTAAACGGACATGACAATACGAAGAGATTCCACTTTCAGCAGAACGTGTCCGTTAAACGGACACATCTGTCCGTTTAGCGGACACATTCTGTAAAATGTGTCCCCATTTTAAAAACTCCCCCAAAACTCTCCCAAAGTCATCCTATCATTCTTCAACTTCTACAAATCAATCATTTTTACACTATGGCAATTTATGCTCAGGTCAAACACCTAGTTTGACTCATCAATACTCAAATTCAATTTTTCCATTTCTCAAGGTGCTCAACTCAATTCTCATACAATTTTAATCAACTACTAATCTAAACCCACTCTCAACTAACATTCATCATGCATTTCTATTCTCATGAGTTCAAGACCATTCAATACATCTTGGAAACTATACTCAACCATGCAATCTTTAAAAAGGTCATGTTGCTCATTTAAGTACCACAATTCGAACTCATTTTATTTACATCGAAGAAATGTTATACAACGCTTTAGTGGGCATTTAAAGCCCATTTACAACATGATCAAAATACATTTTTGATTAGAACAACTGTTTGCTCAAAATGCATCTAAAGCATTGGTTTACAAAATAGCTTGAATTACAAAATGTTAAATCTTGGAGTATGCCATTTATGCTCGATCCTCGTGCTCGTGCTCTTCACCTGAATGGGACGGGTTTGTAGGGGG
>JAOQMR010000003.1:25070891-25082879 GCA_027563865.1 Erythroxylum pelleterianum | reverse complement strand
TTGCTCAAAAAATAAAATTTTCATAAGCTAATTACATAAAAAATAATTAGTTATAGTTTTACTTAGTTACCAATGTACGCATATTATTTATTGAATTTCACAAAATATTTGTGAATTTTTTTCAAAGGGTAAGCCTTGGAATAATAGGTAAAGTTGCTCTTTTATAACTATAAAGTCACAAGTTCTGAAATTCCAAAAGGAAGTAGTGGTTTCGCAAAATTTCTGATTTGGTCGCGTTGGTTTTTAGCACAACGAAAATAAAAAAATTAAATACAAAATAAACAAATCAACGCTTGAGATTTAGTAACGCACCTCGGCACGTCTTGTCTACGTCTACGAAGCCCTCGCCTAACATAATTACTTTCACCTGTGATACAACAATAGTTTTATTCAAGGCATTACAGAGCTCTTGACACTATCCTCTGTCCTCACTACCCGTGAAAGTAAATCACACCCAAAAATACGATCGCCTCATATTAGCCTCAAGAAAAGATTTTCTCAACAGTATTTGATAATAAAGGATAAAAATAAAATAACACAAGTGATTGAAATAACAACGAACATAAACAAAGATACTTGAGAAAGAAAACAACTTCCCTAACAGTGTAGCTTCATCAATGAAAGAATGAGAAATTGTCCATCAAAAGAATATGTCGTGAAGCTTCAATATCGTCATTAGAACATCTCACACACATCAATTGAAAAGTCACCAGAGAAACAAACATCTTTCCACCGAAGACTGCTGGAAGTTTTTCACACAAAAACTACTACCGTTGACAACCCAAAAATTCCCTCACAATAGACAAAATACATAACTCCCTAATCTCGAAAAATAACCAACAAAATAAATATTTCTTCACCGAAATATTGCAAACAACAGAGCTACAAAATCCACGACACTTGTTAGAATTTTTCGCACACTACCACCATTATTAACGACCATTAGAAACACACACGATCAACTCCCAATCAACCCAACAAAAATTGCCCAAACGATCAAGAATATCAGCTGCTAAAATCACGAAAACATATGGAGTTTTCGTACATCACAAATCACGAAAGACAACCACACAATCAACACTCCGTCGACAATCAATAGCCACACCAGAATGATGCCTCAAAAACTAGAAAAGAAATTAGCTCACAAGTTACGCAAGACAACGCTCAATTATCAGTGAAAATTTGAAGAATACCTAGTTAAAAAAATCACGCAATCTACAATCACACAACCCTCTGTTGTTGTGCAAAGGTGGAGAATCGCAGCTACCAAAATACACGCAATCAACAACACAATACACCCCACAATGATTATTCAAAAAAACAGAAGAATCTGCAGCTGCAGAAAAAAAAATCCACGATAAAAACCAACAACACCTCAACCCACAACACACGAAAATCCCAACCGCAATCAAACAAAATCTCCAAAATTTTACTTCCTTAGATAGCCATTATCCCAAAATAATTTATCTATTAAATTCCATCTTGATTATAAATTTAAACCTTATCAAACTTATTTTGAAAGAGTCCCGTATAAATTTGTTAGGTCCAATTATCAAACAATGTCAAAAATTAAATAATAAGATATTAACGTATATCTTAATAAGTTTAACTAACAGAAACAGTGTCTTTATAAAAATAAAAACATAAAAGAAAAAATGTGTATATTATAATTCACCCTGTACTCCTGCAAGGTAGGAAACCTTGTGCACCGAGTACATTGATTTGTGAACTTTCCAAGTCAAGTTTACTCTTGGTAATGAAAGATAACGGTTATCACACAAAGGTAGACCTTCCATCCAAGATATATTTTGCTTATAAACTACATCAATGCCTCCTCAGACTTGTGTTAGTAAAAATTCTGCAGTGATGGATTGGGAATCGATAAAGAGAAAACTGGACTAGTTTTATATATAAAAAAATGCAATTAATGACTCATGCATGTAATTTATAAAAAGGAAAAGGTGACGGCCCTTCTTCCAAGGTCGTTTATAGGGAGTCGAAAATCGTTCCCTCGAAGGCAAGCAAAGGTTTGGGATCTCTCTCACGCTTCTGTTATTTCTTTTTCGTTTGTTCTTTCTGATCCCTGGGGCGGAAGCCAAGCCACAGCACTTGCATGTTTTTTTTTTGTTTTTTTTTGAAAGGCACTTGCATGTTTTTATTTGTTCCATTTCAGATATCATTTTGTTATCACTGACACTGTTTCATTGCGTTTTGTCTAGCAGGAGTTTGGCTCATCTTTCAAAAGTGCAAAGTGCAATGCTGGTGTGCTCAGAATTGGCAGGCCAAGCTGTGTTGATTTAGAAATGCCCCGTAACTTGGAAATAACCTTTGGTGATCATTCCCCACTTACTTATCTGAGTTATCTCTAAAGATTAAACAACTTGGTGCTTCTTTATTAGGAGTAGAAGGTCACATTAGTCCCAACTACCACAGCGTATTAAACTCCACAGGCGGCACAGTTTGAGACTTCTGGATTTGAAAAGATTCTTGTTGATCTATTCTTTCCGCATTGCCCGCGCAACAGAACAAGTTCATGTCTTATCGGGCATGCATCAGCCAGAAATTGACAGCTACCCGTATGAAAAATGAAGATAATTCACTTCTGGTTTTGGACTTGGCCACGTTTTTCGTCCACATCATTAGTCTGGAGGGTTTGGTAGATGTCAAAGTCAAAAACATTCCTCAGCTTCTTTATTTGCATAGATGGAACTGTTAGCTGTTTGATGGTTTCTGCATTTATAATGAACCCAGGAGCAAAACAGAATTTAAAAAAATCCCTATTCACCAACTTGTTAAGAATAATCATCTCATTAATGGCAAAACCCTTTTGGGGTTTCAAATTTTCAATGCTTTCCATATTAATGGATTCCTACAACTCCACATCTTTGAAATCTGAGCATACTCGTTGAATATGTTTGAGTTCACATAGATGGATTTGCTATTTGAGATTTGCTTCTGAAAAACAACCTCGAATCCATGGTTGTTAGAATCTGACTAAATGGGTCTGTCCAACTCAATTTAACCCAAATTTGTAACATGTTATGCTCCGCTGAATCCCCAGAATCAACTGCTTTAAAACCGGTCGATTTTAAGTCAAACCTCAAATAATCCTTCTCTTCGACTCTTACCATTTTAATATTCCTTCTCGTTCTTACAACATTTACCCTGATTACCATAATTTGTTCCTGATCTGTAGGCACTATTCAAGTTCTTAACTGTGTCCTTGATCTCTACGGCTTCTTACCATACACTTCCCATAGAAAGCAATCAACAATTCATAGCAAAAAGGTTATTAACAATTATAAATGCAGTTATTTTGTTCCAAAAACGAGGAAGAAAAACAGCATTGTCTATGCAAGTTGGAACCTTTATGAGACACCAACATCCTGATTTACCCATCTAATAATTGCCTTTTCAAAAGGATTGCAAAGAATTCCACCCCAAAATAATAGTGGACCAGACCTGCACCTCTTTGTAAATTAGATAATATTAGCGGGCCAATCCTTTGAGCTATGACGTTATGTTTGTCAAGTACCTTATGATACTGAAAAGCAAAAGAAAAAGAAAGAGAGACGTTAGTGGACAAGCTCCTGGCTTCCAGCCTTGTCTCATTATCCTTTATTAATGTTCTTGTAAATCCCAGTTATCTTCGTTTTTCTGCTATTCAATAGACTTTTATGTTTTTAGTCTTCGTTGTCAAATTGATGTATGCAAAAATAACGTTTCTAATCTAATAATTGTGTGACAGGGAGGGGAGTAACGCATGCACAAAAGCACATGGCAAGCTGGACAAAGCAGAAAGCTGTAACTCAAAAGATCAGTTCTCACTCATTTAAACTTCAACCAAATACCTTAATAAATACAAAAACAAAAACAAAAACTTTGTATACTCATCATCTTATTCGATAGCAGTTAAGTACTGTTTCTTAACATCCACATTCTGTTTAAATAACAGGGTTTATTGTTCTCAAGATTCCCTTAGACCAAGTTCTACCCTTGTAATGAGTGTGTTTCAAGCCAAATGGTCCCACATGGATGCATGTGTGCGTGTTTCTGTTTCTTGCGCTGTCATTAATACCCTTCCCTTGTTGAGATTTTGAAAGCTTTGTTGGCACTGTGCATCTTGGCTTCAGAAGTTCAGAGACGTGATTTCTTATGGTCATATAGATTATAGAAGTAGATGCAATGACTCCGTGATTGCTTTTCTTTAATGGGTATTAGTGGTTCTGGTTCTTACCTACAGTTTCTCTCAAAGATTTCATTTTTTTGGGAATCTTATTGGAGGTTTAAGCCTGGAAAATACAGTAAATTTCTTTTTTATTTTGCTATAGAAAATTGTAGGGGTTGACCTAAAATTTGACGTCTTTTTTAATTGGTATCTTGTTAAGGGAATTTTGTGGTTCGAAGCAAGGACTTGGGTGTGTCTTCTGGAGTGGGTTAGCCCTCATTGGAGTGGTTGTAGGGTGTTGTTTGAGGGGTTTCCAATAATCGGCGAAAGATTCAGTGTCTTTGGAGTTTCCTGCTTAGTTCAAGCAGCAAAATTAGTCAAGGAGGTGCATTTTGATTCTTCTTAAGCCTGGGGATTAAGATTTGCTATAATTCCGTTTTTGGCTGCTCTTAACTGACCGTAATTTCTCCTAGCCTTAGTGTGATATAAGAAGGTTTAAGTTGGGAGTTCGTCTCGTTTACTTTGGTTCTGGGAATGGCTTGTATGAAGCTGGGATCCAAAACTGATGCATTTCAGAAGCAAGGGCAGGCCTGGTATGCAATACTTATCTCTTTTAGTTGTTGTTCTCTAAATGTCTTCTTTTTCCCCTTCATATTATCTTACCAAGTCGACTTTGCGTTTCTTATTCGTTTCGTTGCTTTCTATTCGAAGTTGATGTCTACATTTCCCACAATTTGAGGGTTCCTTCAACTCCAAAACGTAGTCTCTCATTTGAAAAACAGAGGCAATATGAAGTCTTTTGATTTATGTTTTATGTTCCAAAATCTTTCGTACTACAATGGGAATCTGAACATAGGACCACATTTTGTTTTGACGGCAAAGCCGTACTTACCCTTGTTCTTGCTGTGTTTAGTAGGCATTCGTTGTTTTGTTTATTAACCGATCACTTGCCCAAATAAAATGTTTGGAGAGGACAACTGTCCAGATTTTGAATTAAAATGTACTTTTTAATCTGCTTTGCAGATTCAACCACTCAAAACATGCAAATTTATTGAAATAACAAGTTAATCACGATGGAATCAGGGATATATAGTTTAACAACCGGCAAAAAGGTGCTTATGTTGACTTCGTTTCCACTAATGATCATAACTACTTAACACACAGAGTGAAGTGATGTGAATTGTCTTGAGTCTGCTGTTGGATGTTGAAATAGCATTACTTTCCACTTAATAATCAGTTCCGGAGTCCCTTTATCAGTTCCAATTTTGAAAATTTTGTAACCCGTAATAAACAGTTCACTTGATGTTTTATATCAAGCCAACATCGTAGAAAAGGCAATATGGTTTTATATTACAGGTTCCCTTATCGGGATGTACATTAAGTTATACATGTAATGTTGATATACTTATTAAATGTCAGGCTGAGAGCAGGAACGAGAAGAGCATTTAGATGCTATAAGCCTAAATTCTAATTAACTTGATCACAGGGGTGGACACATTCCAGTTTGTCGATTCTCCAACTGTGATCATTGTGTCTTTTAGTTATATTTTCTAGGATGCATTTCGGCTGACTGAAGACGATAGATTCTGTTCTGACATTTGAGCTTGCGAGATGATGTCCCTAAAATGGATTTATTGCTCTAACACCATTTAGGTTGTTGCTTTAAGTGACCATGATATCCTGTAAAAGAAGGGGTTGTGGAAAAGCCTTTTGTAGAATATTAGTGCTACTGCTTCACATTGCATGTGGATAATTCTGTCTTATCTTAATCCAAGTTTCATTTACATGCAACTAATGTAGGTTCTGCACGAATGGGCTTCCTAGTGACATTGTTGTTGAAGTTGGGGAAATGTGCTTCCATCTTCACAAGGTAACTCTTCTCTTAACAATTTATTATGCATCTTTCTCCATTTGTCAACTCTTACAGTGAGTTAGTTAATATTTTGTAAATATTGCAGTTCAGTTACAGAAAGACCCATTGTAAATTCTAACATGGTATCAGAGCGGGTTGCTCTTATGTTAGTCGTTAACACCTCAAAATGACAGATTATGTCACGTGTTAGACTCACACGTGAGGGAGGTGTGTTGAAATATAAAGAGTGGGAGTTGTCCCATATTGGAGAAAGAGAGGAAAGTAAACTAACATATAAGTTTAATGGGCTACTCCACCTATCACCAATTGGTTTTAGGATGGAACCTCACTTAGACTTCTATGTGGTCTAACTTTCTTTCTCGTGTGGGCCTATAGGCCCATTGTAAAATTCTAACATGGTATGAATCATAGAGGTTGTGACGATGGGCATGAAGTATTACCCATTGGTTATAAGCCTAGATTCTGCGTATGATAGATGTTAGTCTCAAAGTAGATGGGAGATTTACAAGCATTCACATTTGTTGCTTTCCCAACTTGTAGCTACATCTCACATCCTTGTCCAACAAGAGTAGGACCCATGAAAAAGATACATCCACGTAAATATGAATGTAGCATATGAAGTGTTGACTTCAGCTATTACTTCAAGTTTGGCATGAAATGAGAGTAATGTGTTTTTTTGGTAAAGAACTCTGCATTATCTTGGCTGTTTCAAAAACACAATATAGAAATAAAAATAAGAATATCATCAAAAAATTCTCACCACAAGTGTATAATCTATTGCAGTTCCCTTTACTCTCAAGAAGCGGGGTAATGGAAAGGCTGATTGCAGAGGCATCACAAGAAGGCAATGAAAAATGTGTCATAAGTATGCTCGACATTCCTGGTGGAACTAAAACATTTGAACTTGTGGCCAAGTTTTGCTATGGTGTTAAACTAGAGCTCACTGCTGCAAATGCTGTGTGTCTTCGTTGTGCTGCTGAGACTCTTGAAATGACTGAGGAATATGGAGAAGACAATCTAATTACACAGACAGAGAACTTTTTAAATCAAGTGGTCCTTCGTAATTGGAAAGATTCTTTGAAGGCACTGCAAACATGTGATGATATTCTTCAGTATGCTGAAGAACTTAATATTACAAAGAAGTGCATTGAATCTCTTGCAACAAAAGCATGTACTGATCCAAATCTATTTGGATGGCCTATAATGGAGCATGGTCCAATGCAGAGCCCAGGTGGTAGTGTCTTGTGGAATGGGATAAGCACAGGGGCTAGACCAAAAGCTTCAAGATCAGATTGGTGGTATGAAGATGTAACAACTTTGAGCTTACCTCTCTATAAGAGATTGATTTCTGTCATGGAATCACGCGGCATTAGACAAGAGATTATTGCTGGATCCCTATCCTTCTATGCTAAAAGGTACCTGCCAGGGCTGAATCGGCGTCAAGCAGTGAATGAGTCTAGCTCCCGTTTGATGCCAGTGGCTTTGGTGGCTCCTCCCTCAGAAGAAGACCAGAAAGTTTTACTGGAGGAGGTCGATCGGCTACTTCCAATGCAGAAGGGTCTAGTCTCTACAAAATTCCTGTTTGGTTTACTTAGGACAGCCATGATCTTAAAAGCCAACCCCTCCTGTATATACAACCTAGAGAAAAGAATTGGGATGCAGCTTGATCAAGCAACATTAGAAGATCTTTTGATGCCCAGTTTCTCTTATTCTATGGAAACACTATACAATGTTGATTGTGTGCAGCGGATTCTTGAACATTTCCTTGCCATGGATCAGGTTACTGGTGGGGCGTCTCCATGCTCAGCTGATGATGGCCAGTTGATTGGATCACCTTCACTGACACCCATCACTATAGTTGCCAAGCTGATTGATGGCTACCTGGCAGAGGTTGCCCCTGATGTCAATTTGAAGCTCCCCAAATTCCAGGATCTTGCTGCTGCTGTTCCTGAATATGCTAGGCCCTTGGATGATGGTCTTTACCGTGCAATAGACATTTATTTGAAGGTATCAACAGTGTCTCTCTCTCTTTCTTTCTTTAGATATCTAACAACAGTCGTGTCTGTTGCAACTTTGGAATTGGTTAATTTTTCATTTAAGTTGGGAACTAATAAGTCCTAGACAATATCTATATATGAATATTATTATCTAATCATAGGACAAACACCTAGAAGAATGAAACAAGAGGGAGACAAGAAATGAGGTTGTATTCATCACCAATTCAAGCATTGATTGTAAAATGTCTCTTTTAATGCAGTCACACCCATGGCTGGCAGAGTCCGACAGAGAACAGCTATGCAGGTTGATGGACTGCCAGAAGCTCTCCTTAGAAGCCTGCACCCATGCTGCACAAAATGAGAGGCTGCCCCTAAGAATAATAGTCCAGGTTCTCTTCTTTGAGCAGCTTCAGCTTCGGACTTCCATTGCAGGTTGCTTTCTGGTTTCTGACAATCTTGACGGGTCAAGACAATTGAGAAGTGGCTTTGCTGGGTCTACAGAAGGGGGATGGACGACAGCGGTTAGAGAGAATCAGGTTCTGAAGGTGGGAATGGATAACATGAGGATGCGGGTTTCTGAGCTTGAGAAGGAGTGCTCCAGCATGAGGCAGGAGATTGAAAAGTTGGGCGGCCGTACCAAAAGTTATAGCACTTGGGGAAATGTTTCAAAGAAGTTGGGATTTAAAATGAAGTCCCAGATGTGTAGTGCTCAAGAGGGGTCTGTTAGCAATCAGAATAACAGCAGTGGCAAGCTTGAGAAGGTAAAGGACAAGCAAAAGCATGGAAAGCACAAGAAAATCTTATCTTCTGATGGTTAAGACTTAAGAGCCCTTTTTCGTTAAATTGTTCATTGTCTTTGTTTTTCAATCTTCTTATGTTCCAGTTTTTACTGGTTGTAATTTGTAGTTCAGAAACTAGAACTTCTTCCACGTCCTTGCTACCTGTACCCTTGTTCTTTATTGGTCTTTAAGCCTTTGTAATTGAGAGAAGGAACAATGTAATATTATAGTTCTTGCAACATTACAAACAACTCTCTCTTTCATAATGTAATCTTTGGTTAATTACATTACAAGGATTTCTCTACAACTATTTTAGCAGTTCCAATATGGGAGTTCCAGCTCAATCATTGTATTATCATCATGTCGTTGTGGCTCCACCTTATAATCATGACAGGTGCTCCCTTTCTTCAACTTTTCTTACCCTTTCGACCACGCCCCTTCTGCATTCCTTGTCTTCATCAGCTCACTAATTAAGCGAAATCATTTCTCAGCACTAATTACACATTGTCTCCTCGTCTTTCTTTCGTAATAGTACTACCTCCCCTCTTTGATAACCTTGTCCGCAAGATATTTGATAAGCTTCTAGTTAAATATGTTTATAGGAGGAGGAAGAAGAGCATCTCTAGGAGATTCAATCAGGATGAAGAAGTGGACTTCGACTGATTTTAACAATTGCTTCTATTTTGTGTGGTCCAGTTTAAAGTGTTTTTTGGTTTGTACTAGGAATTGATTCTATAAAGTTGACATGGCAAGGTAATTACAGAGGATGGAAGAAAGCTTTCGCATGCTCATGAAGCGTCACTCTTTGGGAGCCAGTCAAGTATAATCCAATTGTGCCAGATCCAAAGTGACCCCAACGACGAATACAATCGCTGAAATCCTCTAGTTTTAGAAAAGGTGATGGACCGAGTTAAGCATCCTCAGAAGTTGCAGTTGCCCTTTTTGATGGGGAAGGCCCTGATGCGTGGATCTTCAGGGCGAAGTAGTATTTTGCCATTAATCTGTTGACGAAGTAGAAGTAGGAGATTGCGGGAATTTGTTTTGAGGGAGAAGCCAAAGTATGGTTAAGGATTGAAAAAGGAGAGAAACCATGTTCTTTTTGGCAGGAGTTAAACCTAGACTGCTCTATCAATTTGTTGGGATACAAGAGGGAAACTTACTTCACTGAATTTTTGCCGCCCATTAAGAACGAGTAGTCGCAGAATACCGAGCTCAATTTGAGTTTTTAGCAATGGCAGTGGAAAAGACGACAGGAAGAGAACTTGACATGTGTCTTTGTTAATGGGCTGAATGAAAGGATAAGGGCCGAACTATTTGTGCTAAACCAACCCAATAACCCAAAATACTCAAAAATAACCCCCTTCCGTCAACCAAAGTTGACAATGACAACATCCTATGGACACCCTTTAAAGCCCTTAAATCAAGTTACACCCGATAACAACCCTCCAAACCAAAATTATCCGAATCCAACGTTCACTCTCAAAACTCAAAACCCATATGCCAACTAGCTTACAAATCCGAATTTAGATCCTGTGTCCAATATTACTCTGTCTTATTCTGTTTCATAAAATCTCAGCCATTTATTTTACGGGACTCACATAAATAAATGACTGAGATTTATTAAACACAATAAAACACCATAATATTGAACAGAGGATCTGGACTCTACAAACCCCATATCCAACCCAAGTCTCAACCCTAATGTTGTTGCCATTACATAATTCAAATGCCTCTCTGCTTCAGAAGCTCAACCTATATGAGAAAAAGAATTGAGCTACTGTTGTGATGAGAAATGACATTTCAGTTATTACTGTTAAAAAAAAGAACTTTATGTGTTGTTGGTTAGTGAAGGAGATGGAATGAAATTGGAAAGTGAGATCTTTGAAGAGATGTCAGAGAGTGAAGTAGGGATTAAGGGAGTGGAGCTATTACATAATTTAGTGATGGGTTTGACGAAACCTAGAACCATGAAACCTCGAGGCAAAGTGGAAGGCATATAGAGGTAATTGTGCTAATTGATTGTGGAGCCAACTACAACTTCATCTTTTTAGAATTGATTAAGAAGTTGTCGATTATAGTATTTAAAATACCCAACTATGAGGTGGTTGTGGGTTTAGGAAAATGTTCAAAAGGGAAGGGGGTTAGTAAAGGGGTGGCACTTAAGGTGCAAGTGCTCATGTTCATTAAAGAATTCCTCCCCTTGCAATTAGGCAGTTATAATTTGATTCTGGGACTTAAATGGCTATCCACTTTGGGTTCATACAAAATGATTGGAAAAGGTTAACTATAACATTTGATATTAGGGGGAAATAAATGGTCTTGCAAGGGGATCCAAGTTTGAGCAAGGCTATGGTTTCAATGAAAATTATGGTAAAAACAATCCAATAGGAGAAGGAGGGAATGTTGGTGGAGTTGTGTCACATTGGAACAAATAAATTGGTGAGAGACAAGTTGAGATAACTGAGTTATGGCAATTGATATCAAAATTCAAAGATGTGTTTAGGAGCCCTATTAAATTGCCACCAAGTTGTGGCTATGATTATACAATAGTGCTAAAGAAAGGACAAAACTAGTCAATGTGAGGCCTTATAAGTACCCTCATATTTAGAAAAGCGAGATTGAAAAGTTGGTGATACAGATGCTCGTAATTGGGATTATTAGACCCATTAATAGTCCCTTCTCCAATCCATTGTTGCTCGTGAGAGAAAAGATGGGAGTTGGCAGTTTTGTGTGGAATATGGAACACTCAACAAAGTCATAGTGCGTGATCAATTTCTCATTCTAAATGTCGATAACCTCTTAAATGAACTATATGGAGCTAGAATTTTCACCAAGCATAATCTTAACTCAGACTACCATCAAATAACAATTTAGCCACTAAATGTGCATAAGAAATCATTCAGTACTCATGAGGGCCTTTATGAGTTCATCATCATCCCATTCATGCTCACTAATGCCCCAACAACCTTTCAAGAACTTATGAATTCCATTTTTAAAGGGATGTTAAGAAGGTATGTGTTTGTATTCTTTAATGATATTTTCATTTATAATTATTCTCTTGAGGAACACTTGTTGCTTTCTTGTGAGGTATTAATGATTCTTTGTGATCATAAGTTATTAGCAAATATTAAGATGTGTTGGCTGTGTGAGAATGAGTTAGAGTACTTAAGG
>JAOQMR010000003.1:25045198-25066245 GCA_027563865.1 Erythroxylum pelleterianum | reverse complement strand
TTTGTGAGGTCATGTAGTAGAATGATTCCATCCAGCCATCAAGAGCCAACTCAACAATTTCTTTAATCCAACAGTTAAGGAAGAAGTGCTAAAACTGGGATTAGATGAGATGATATTGAAAGATGATAAACACATGTGGCCTTGATAAGCACGTAAAAGATAATGTCTTGGCAAATGTGATCATATCAAGTATGGACAAGACAACCGCGCACCAATGCATGACAGCTAATCTAAACAGTGATGTAGCCATGCCCCACCCACGCAATCTTCTATCATAGAGCATTGCCATTGTGGTCTTTACGTATAGTCTTGCTCTATGCGAGAAAAGCCTGATTGTTAGGCACCTTAATGGTTGTAAGCTGTATGGCTTGTTGCTAAAATGGACCATCTCTGCTTTGGATGCTTCTCACTCCCTCGGGCTTCGTGCTCACACCTCAAACTCGCTGTAATGCTTTTTCCTTGTTTGAAAAGCTTGTGATTTTTGAGTGGCGATAATTAATTTAGAAAGGCATTATCATCTCTTCTCCACTCAGAAAGCATTCCATGTTTCCAAAACCATATCTTTGGCTCCAGTGATGGTTTCTTACTTCTCAGTCAAAAAATGAAAAGTAAAAGAGAGGAGAAGGTGCTAATTCTTCCATTTTGTGTAGTCATTTAGTAGACAAACCAATAGTTTAAAAAAGAGGAAACATGGGTCTCTGTTTCTACCAGTTTCCATGACAGTACAATTGCTTTCTTGTCATTTTCTTTTGCTTTTCCCATGAGACTCTTGTCTCTTTCTCATTTCCTTAATTCAAAAAAATCCCTTCTAGTCTTTTTGGAATATTTTTGAGCAGTTTCTTTATATTCTCTTACTGCTTTGTTTGTTTCTGGAGGAGCTGTGAGGTCTGTAGTTGGGCTGGAGCACGCTTTTGTCCGGTTGTGCACTTTCCTTTTCTTCTCTTTGACGCCTGTGTAGACCAGCGACGAAGGTAATGCTCTGTTCAAAATTAGCATTTTACAACAGAAAGTTTTGATTTTGAAGATACTCACTCATTTTGCGACATATGTTGGCAGGTCGATGCGAGGTGGGTCGGGAATTTGCTATTCTTCGCTACCAGTAATATCTTCGTCTTCATTCCCGTCGTTGTTAAACTCTATTGGTGGAGCCCAGTTTTAGATTCGTTGTCTCTGAGTTAACAATCTCCTCAGCCAAACTGAGGACTTTTGGCGAAGAAAAGCTTACACTACTTCAGATGTTGCGTTCTTCTTAGGTCGAGGTATGAGATATTTGTGGTTATAAAGCAGGATCGTTCTCTGATTTGCGGACTGCAAATTGTTGAATGTGACAGTTTAGCATTCTAAGGTGAGGTGGTCTGTCCAAGGAAAAGAAGAGACATTTGTTTTGCATTTGGAACTTGTGTAGATGCGCTCTCCTTTAAATGCTTAGAGCCATCTGGTGTACTAGCTCCGTAGTATCGGGATCGCACTTGGATTTTGTCACTTGATTATGTGTTCAAGTTAAAACTTTTAACAGAAACTATTAGTGGCTACTACTGGAGAAATGGGTTGTGTTGCATCAAGGATTGAGAAAGAAGAGAGGGTGCAGATGTGCAAGGATCGGAAGAGGCTAATGAAGCAGTTGGTAGAATTTAGAGGAGAATTTGCTGATTCCCAATTGGCTTATTTAAGTGCGCTGAAGAATACTGGCGTAACACTTGGGCAATTCACTGAATCGGAGTCATTAGATCTCGAAAGTACCTCTTATGATGTGCCAGGGCCTCCCTCGCCACCTTTTCCTTTGCCTCCATCGCCACCACCACCTCCACCTTTCAGCCCTGATTTGAAAAGGTCTAATGATAGTTATAAAGAAGTGCAAGAAGAAAGCACAAAGGTTGAGGAGGTTGGCTATAGTTTTATAAGCTCATCATGGAATACTTGGGATCCTTTTGAGCCTTATCCTCAATTATCTCTTGAGAGGAGTGAAATTGTGGATCCTGTTGTGGAAGAGGAACATTGGGCTGAGACTAAATCTCATTTTGAGGAAGATGATCAGGAAGATGGAGTTGGGAATAGTGTTGCATTTTCAAATACTCGAGAGCGGCAGAAACAACAACCTGCAGAATTAATTGATGACAATTCTTCCACAATAAGCTACTGTACTAAAGAAACTGCAGATAAGGCCGTGGTAAAACGGAGAAAGGGGAAGACGATGGAGGGTATTGTTAAGGAGATAGATGATTACTTCCTCAAGGCATCTGCTGGTCGAAATGAAATAGTTGTTCTTATGGACGTGCCCAAAGGAGACACCTTTTTGCTACATAACTTCAAAGAAAATAAAAGTAATAACTGTTTTCTTTCAAAATTTAGCCTACTTGCTTACTGTTGTTTATGAACATAAACATCCACCAACCACATTGAGATAGCATGAAAAAGAAGAAACCAGCCCTCCGGTAAACACATTTTCTGTTGATATTCGATAGCTGAGAAACTGATGATCAAAATTTTCGAAGGGGATGGTTTGTTCAATGACCTCTCAAAGTTGATAGTCCAAATATAGAGACGAGACATTTAGTATGTGTTCTAGCTTAAATGTTGCCCACACTGCAAGTCTATTTCTAGTGACACTCTTTGGTATGCGGAATGAATATAACATAAAAGATTATTGCATTTATTGTTGCCATCTTCTTTAGTTGTGCAGTCTTTTAATATAACCCAACTCTTTCAGGAAAGAGAAGTAATTCTGCAAAGGTCTTCAGTGCATTGTCATGGAGTTGGTCTTCTAAGTCGTTACATTATGAAAAAGATGCTTCTGAGGTTTGTAATTCGAGTGAACCATGCAGACCTGGAGCTCATTGCATCACACTTGACAAACTATATGCTGCAGAACAGAAGCTTTACAAAGAAGTGAAGGTAAGATAGTTTTTGATTTCTATGGGGTCACATCTATGCATCAATAGACTGATTACAGGTTTTCTCATGGGGAAGAACATTCCTATCATATTGAACGAAAACTCAAATACAAATGCACATATTCACACCTTGTGTTGAGGAATGAACATGTTCTCTTTCTCTCCCTCTCCCTCTCTCTCCTGAGGCATCAGGCTTTTGGTGCCTGTACGTCTAAAAGCATTTTAGAGCATTTCATGTAGATGTTGTAAGGTGGGAGGCTTACATAGTTGTAGTTGTCAATGATTTTCAAACGCAGCAAATGTCAAATGAAATTTGAACTACTACATCTACTCTAAATCTATCTTGTACTGTTGCTTATTGAAGTTTGTTAACTTTTGAAACTTCTTTCCGCGCATGCTTCAAAATGTCAGTATCTGACTGCACATACATAAGTATTTATGTATTATATGTGTTTGTCTCTCATGCTATATCCCCATTTTTCTTTTTCCTATCGATTTGATCATCAATGAATTGTAATATTCAGGAAGAGGAGATAACCAAATTAGAGCTGGAAAAGAAAACCACGTTATTGCTAAAACAAGAAGAAGAAAACCATGACTGGACCAAGATTGAGAAAACTCGATTGAGTGTTGAGGGTTTGGAGACCGACATCAGGAAGCTGCAGCATTCAATAAGTACAACATGCTCGACCATACTGGAACTTATTGATGTTGAGTTATACCCACAACTTCTCACATTAATTTCTGGGTAATAAATGTGAAACTTGTTTCTAGTATAACTTCCTTCTTTTCATCCATTTTATCTTTTCTCTGTATTAGTAGGTTAAAATAACTAGGTTATGAAGATAATTTTCCAATAACCAATGATACCAGATTAACTTTCTTTGTAACTTGTTGGTTTTCTCCAGGACATTGATTTGGTTTTCTCAAGAACATTGAATTTAGAATACAGCCCTGGCAGTGATGATAATACAGTTACCCTTCTAGCTTTGATATGTATGTCACCATCTGAAAGTTGACTATAATGTTGTCACCATCTGAAAGTTGACTATAATGTTTGTTTAACTTTATCAAAATACAGGAGAAAAAGGCAGATGAAATACTATGTTAGATCAGGATGGATCTTTTTCGTCGCTCAACATCTAATTCGACAACTTCTTCACTTCACGCGACTTCTCACACTTTTTACTGTAATAAAGGGGACAAGAGTCTTAAGCCAACTTCTCTACTTTAATATAGACATGCATATAGATGATCATGAGGTCAAGAGCTTCAGTATAGTACATTACCCCTAATTCATCTCTTCATTTTGTACGGTAATTCCTGTCTAATTCTTTGGCTTAGTAAATGTTATTTCATTGTACAATTTACTTTACAGTCAGTGAGCTTCTGCCCAAAGCCTTTACAATCTAGCAAGTGACAAAACTGGTCTATACAGAGTTTGACATCCCTCCAAATAAATCTGACTGATTTTACTTGAATGTCAATTACCCTTGAACTTCTGCTACTTAATTGCTTTTGCAGGCTGAAGAATATGTGGAGAACTATGTACGAGTGCCATCAAATTCAAAACCACATTGCCCAGGAGTTGAATCATCTCTCTGATGATCAGATTCGTGACTTCACTACTGACCACCATCGCCAAGCTACAGCTCAGCTTGAGGCTGAGGTCAACTCGTGGTATCTCAGCTTTTGCCAACTTACAAAATCTCAACGAGAGTATGTTGCGACTCTAAGCGCGTGGATCGAGCTAACCGCCTGCCTTGTGGATGACCAACATCAGAGTATTTTCTCATCCTTGGTTCGGGGACTCTGTAAAGAATGGAAGCTTGCTTTGGATAGATTACCTGATAAGGTAGCCTTTTCTCTTGTGCAGTTTATTGTGTGGATCTCTCATTTGAGCCTTACTGCCTAACCTAGCAATTATTAGTGCATATACATTAACTAGTGCATACTTCAGATATAGTTTCCTAATAACATAGCTGCATAAGTGTCCAGCTAAACTTCATTTCTTCCATTGTTTCCATACCGAGAATTTATAAGTTTGATATGATCTTGTACAGATGGCTTCTGAGACCATTAAAGGACTTCTGTCTGCTATCCAATCTATAATGTTGCAGCAAGCAGAGGAGCACACTCTGCACAAAAGATTTGATAAACTTGAGAGAAGATTACAAAAGGAGTTGCTGTCATTAGATGAAATGGAGAAAAAACTTGACTGGAGCTTTGATGCTGGAGACACACAGCCTGAGTTAAGTCCTAAGAATCCTCTTTTGCTTAAGCGTGCAAAAACCGAAGCCTTAAAGCTGCGCACAGATGCTGAGAAGACCAAGTATTTGAACTCTGTGCATGTTACCAAGGCCATGACCCTGAGCAAACTTAAAACAAGCCTTCCTAATGTATTCCAGGCATTAATAGGATTCTCAAACGGTTCTGCTCAGGCCCTGGAAGCTGTTCACAAGCATGGTGAAGCAACTGCGTCTGAAAACTCTATGAACTGAATCTGTTGAATAGGGAAGTAGTCAGTGAGAATTTACTGAAGAGTGATCGTGATAAGTCACAAGCCTGCAGCGCCAATTTCTACATGGCATACAAGAGTGTGAATCGGATTGTAAAATTAGATGTCAGTACTAAACCAGTTTGTGTAAATTTCACACTTAAGCTTTATCTGTGAACCACAGTGACTTCCACTTGAGCCTTATTAATGAGCAGAAAAGTAGCCTAATGTATCACGATCGGTTTAATTGGAATTTTGGTTGAATGTTTTATTCCACGAAACATTTCTGCTCTTTTCCGGCGTGTTTATGGTAAATTAGGCAAACTGCAGGTGTATACCTTAAAAAAAAAACAAGGTCAACGTGTAGGCTCTTTGCTCCATGAAATTTGAAGATTGATGTATGAAACTTACTCAACGAAACCTGAAATCTTGTAGTCACGTAAGCAACTTCAAGCATGCATCAAATATATTGTATTTTACTTTTATTTTTAGTGTGAAATTAGCAATATTTTAAAATTTGGTCCGGAAGTTATTAGACAAGAGGTTTAAGGTTTAAAAGATATAACCGGTATTATGTTAGCTAAAGATTAAATAAAATTTTAAAAATTGAAATATGATTAAAAGTTATCTATTAAAAATTATAAAGTTTAATTGAAAAAAGATTATTAAATAAAATTTATTTATTTATTTTAATTAATAAAAATTTATTAATTAATAAAAGCTAAATTTTACTATAATAACTCTTGTTATTAATAAATTGATCAAATTTTAACAACAAGAGTTATTACAGTAAATTAAATCAGAAAGTTCAAAAATAAATTAAAAAGTTAGATAATTCAAAATTTTTATAATTGAATCGGTTAAAATCGGTTAAATTTTTTAATCATTAAAAATTAGTATTGTGCCTAAAGAAGGACTTGTTTACCGGATGTCTCTTATTTTTTGATTTTTAGATTGCCAACTTGACAGAATTTAGACACCGTCAAAAGATGTTAAGAGCTTGAAATGCAAATCACCAGACGCTGTCAAAAGATTGAAACACAAAAGAACACAATGATTCAAAACCAGAGGGTACAGAAGCAGAAGAGCAGTTTTTCAGAAACTCCATTTGGCTATTCCAACATGGTACTGAAAATTGAAAGGATCAAAATTACAGAAATTACAGAATAATTTTCAAAAAATGGTTGGTTACTCTCTTATTCTTGCACTAATAATCTCTTGGAAGGAAGAACTGCGAGCTAAAACAAAATCGTATCGGTTTAGATTCAAACCGAATGAACATGAGTTGGTGTTGGAACGACGAAGGAGATTGAATTCTAGCAGAGTAGCCAAATACCAAGAATGCATTATTATGTATGAAGAGACAGCTCCTCCAAAAAGAGAGAAAAGAATGCAATCAGTAGGAAGTTCATACTTTATGTTTCATTACTTAACTCAGGTCCTGAACATGTACCGTTGCCTAATCTGAACAAAGATGGCGAGATAAATACGCACATTCTACAGAAAGATATTGCATAGCTCGTACTTCATTTGAAACTTTTTGATATCAATTTCTAACCTAAACAAGTGAGAGATTACAGTCTGTTACTTGTTGCAAAAGTCTTGATGGTGAACAAAATAAAGTAAGCTTCTTAGCTGATTCTTCCTACCTTTTATTTCCCATGTTATTCTACAACAGATATCAGTATCTAGCTAGCAGACATTGCTTCTTCAAGCATTTAGAACAAGTATGTTTCTTTTAGTGGCACCTTGCAAATAGTGGCGGGATCATTCCAGGGTCTGAACATGGTCTCCTGGTACTATTACAAAAATTTGAGAACCATAAAGTGTCTCCAAGAACACCCGGTCGGTTAATTTCCAGAAAGCTATACTACATAAGATTCTTAGGCAACATGATTAACTAAGAATCTTGCAAGTTCATAGAGACCGCTTATTATGAGCTGTTGTCTATGTTTCGATTCGGTCCCAGTCAATTGATCGATCTTCAAAGCCATAGTCTGAGTCGTACAGCCTTTTCCGACCTAATCTACTCATCATGGCAAGGCCTGCAAGATTGATGAACAATATATTCAAAAAATGAAATAGAAGGCCAATTTGATATAATATCTACAGGTTGAACATGCGAGGGCATAGAAGGTCAACGTGAATGAGAGTTACAAGTCACAATAGTAGCATACAAACGGGACAAATATTAGGACGCATTAAGACTAGTTAATTTTGTACCTTCCACCATTCTATAGAGAGCTGACCACCACCCATCTCTGGAAATTTGATATTGGTTTAGAGACTCTTCAATCTCTTTGTCATGCTTCCCCTCTAGCACTCCCTGCAAAGTAGTTACTGCTTCCTTAGTTTTCTTAAGAATACTGTTGTCGTCTTCAACTTCCAAGCGTTGAAGGTCATTCTGCGATGAAGTGAGGCTAACAGCAAGTGCAAACTGTGCAGCAGCAGCCCAACGTGAAGATGCCAGCCATCTCCTTTGTCCATCTAACTGTTTTTGCTCTTCCCTGCCCATCCTACTCTCTCCTTCCCCTCCAAGGGCTAGGCTGCGCAAGTATTGAGCATTTGCAGCCCCTGTACTCTGAACCATCTTAGAGAATGCACTATCCTCATTTGACAGCAATACCTCTGGTGTGTCATATTCCAGAACCTTAAGGACGAAAAGCATGATATATAAGAATCAACATACAGAAAATAATCAATCAATGAAGAGGGAATGCACAGAAAATTCTTTTATATGATTCTAGTAATAAACAATTTATTTGACTGTGTGTTTGCACTATCTCCACGGGATGCAATAAATTCAAAACATACCCGGCCTGAGTCCAGCAGAAGGATGCGATCACAGTCTATGATTGTATTAAGTCGATGTGCAATAATTAGCATTGTACATGACTTGAATTCTTCACGAATGGTTTTTTGAATAAGAGCATCAGTTCTAACATCAACAGCTGCAGTTGCTTCATCAAGAACAAGTATCTTTGATCTCCGCAAGAGAGCTCGTGCAAGACTTAAGAGTTGTCTCTGTCCAACACTAAAGTTCTCCCCTGCCTCGGAAACCTTAACATATTACCAAGGAGATTCCAATCAAGTTAAGATATCGAAGTTATAGGGTTATGAATATAGAATATTTCTCATAGATCAAGCTCAGATAACTCTATCAGCCTCCAAAATAAACAAGAAAAAAGGGGTCAAACCTCTGCATCCAAGCCTGATGAATTCCTTCGAATGACGTCCTTCAAATGTGCCCGCTCTAATGCCTCCCAAAGATCAGCATCATTGTGTTCATTAAAAGGATCAAGGTTAAACCTTACAGTTCCTGCAAGAGTAAACCATGGTCAACTCAGTCATTTGATAGCGATCACAATTGAGGAAAATGTTACCCGTGGTCTACCTGAAAAAAGAACTGGAGATTGTGGTATAATTCCAAGTACTTTGCGTAGATCTGTCAACCCAAATTTTGCAATATCGCAATCATCAATCATGATTCTTCCTCTTTCCAGTTCCACAATACGAAACAGAGCATTCAGCATGCTAGATTTCCCAGCACCAGTCCTTCCAACTATACCAACCTTGTCACTTGGAGAAACAGTGAAAGTTAATCCATGCAGGACAGGAGGAAGCTCAAGTCTGTAACGTAAGATAACATCCTCAAATTTGATGGATCCCGATGAAGGCCATCCAGGAGGTGGACGGTTGGTTTCGATAACAGAAGGGGCCTCTGATGGCAATTCTATATATGTGCCCACCCGCTCCACAGCATTTAAACTATTCTCAGCCAAACTTGCAAGTCTAAGTACTGCTGTCAGCAAACCCGTAATGTTCAAAGCATAGCTGAGCAGCAGACCCATAGTTGATGCAAATGCCTTCTGGTTCTCTGCTTTTCCATTTTGCATGACTGCAAATGTTGCTGTAAACCAAATCATGAGTCCTCCCAAGATTTCCAAGCGGATACCGAGCCATCGGTTTGCACTCATGTTGACAAGGGTGAATCTGATGTTGTTGTCCATAGATTTCCCATTGATTTCAGCCATCCGGTCATAAGCTTTGTATGCACGAATAGTTGACAATCCATTCAAAGCTTCTCCGAATTGAGCATAGACAGGTGATCGGCTTATGGAATCTAAGCGCTTTACTTCACGTGATGTGCTCTATGCAAGAAAGCAGTGTCACAAGTGAGACTACTGTCTGCAAAACTAAATTGTGCTTATGCAGGGGTCAAAGAGACTGGTTTCAACAGATTGTCAAATGTAAATAATAAATCATGGGAGTGGGAAAATCTTAACTTCTGGTTAAAGGAGCCACAAAAGGAAATGTGTATAATGTGTCTGGTTCAATAACAAGGAGGCTAAATGTGATCAATTTAGATAATATTAACCACCTTAGACAAATATATTTACAATTTAAGCAAAGAGTAAATGGGGCCAAGAACTTTTAACATACCTGATAATAAAGATAGCACCAGTAAAACAAAACCAGAAGTGGCATTATGGCCCACAGGGACATCGTGCTCACAATTCCGATGAGGACAAATGTTGAAAGGAGTTGGGACACTTGGCCCAGAAACATATTAAGAAATACGGCAACGTTCCTATCAATATCACCAAGATCCTTAGCAAACCTATTTATGATTCGTCCAAGAGGGTTTGTGTGGAAGAAGGACATTGGAGCCCTTAATATGGAATTAAGCATGGCATCATGTAATCTTCTTGCAGCATAAAGACTTGATATGATCAACCAATATGAATTCAAAAGGGTCACCGAAACCTGGAGACATATAAATGATAAACAAAAAGGGTTCAAATATCTAAATCAAGAATTTTCTACCATAACGGTAAATAACTTTGGGAAGCAAAACAAGTACTTGTTGAAAATTTGTTTTAACTTGTACAATATTAACTGATCAATACCTGGCCAACTGACAAAGCTGAATAAATTAGATTGTAGTATATAGGACCATGACTTTTTGGAGTGCTCTGATCGGTCCAACTACTCAACCATGTACTGCTTGAAACTCGTAAACCTTCTGTCATGATATAGCACATAAAGAGTATCATTACCACCCAAGTACCTCCTAACGCATTCTTGTACCTGAAGTTACAACCAGAGGTATTTTTCAGGGTAAAATCTTAGTTCAGGAAAAAAAAACTATATATAACATATATACATATTTGTACATAAAAGTTACAGGTGATTCCACCATATAACTATACTAATTATCTAGACATGATATAAGAAAATTGCACTTGATTTCATCATACACCTTACAAAATAGAGCTATCACATAAAAATGTATGTACATGCATTACCTCGCCAAGACTTTATAACTGACAACACCCGTTTCCCGCTCTTCCTGCTTGATAAGAACAGATTTTCCCTCTTTTGGCTTTTTCGAATCATTCGCGGTCTTTGGCAAGTCATTCATTGTTCCATTAGCCACAGGTTTGGAGGAAGTTTTTTGGTCAGCTGTTTCACCTCCTTCATTGTCTTCAACATACTCTTCCATTTTTCCAGCATTTTCCATTAGCTTTTGGAATAATACACCATTATTAGAGAGCTCCTCAAATGTTCCCTCCTCTTTTACCATACCCTCATGCACAAGGATGATTCTATCAACTTGAGAAAGAAAATGTAGCTGATTCGTGACAAGAACTCTTGTTTTAGTTTTTAACTCCGCCTTGATGCATTTATCAAAAACCTGAAGAAAGTTGCCAGTGCACATTAATAATCTCAATGCATCAAAATCATAAACACATGCAGACCAATAAAAACCCCAACTTCTCAGTTACCACACACGTTAAAGCTATAAACAAACTTAAATGTCATGAATTAAATCTTCATAAGTAGTCATATATCTGATCCATGATAATAAGGGGAAAGGAAAAAGATCATTTAGCACATTAACTCTTCTGCTATTCCCATTTTGAAGTATACCATCAATGCCCATTCAAATAAAAGATGTCAAGTTCTAGATCATATGCTGACTTTTGGCATTAATTCAAACTTTATTTTGCTTATCAGGATCTCTACCCATTGGTATTTACTAGACATCATCAAGTAAACAATAGTTATCTTCTCATCAAATACATATCTATGTTTGATTTCACAACCATGAAGAAAGATTGTTGACCATGGATCAGGTCAAGATTGTCAGAGAGTAATGATTAGTGATTTACCTGCCGACCTACGTGTGCATCAAGAGCACTCAAGGGATCATCGAAAATATATACATCTGAATTGGAATAGACGGCCCTGGCCATTGAAACTCTTTGCTTTTGCCCACCACTGATATTAACACCTCTCTCACCAATCTCAGTCAGATCACCTCCCTATAAAGCAAGCATCAGAGACAGACAAACGGTCCGAAAATGTAAATCATTGATCAAGTTTTGACCTCTTTGAAAATAGTTACATGATACAAAAATATTTTCAACCAACTTACAGGCAGCAATTCAAGGTCATGCTGCAAAGACGTTACATCTATTGCTTTCTCATATCTTGCTGAATCAAAGGCAGATCCAAATAGTATGTTATCCCGAACCTGCAACAAATCATTGTAAAATCACCACCCGAACAATAACTTCATCTCCATGTGACTAAACTAAAGGTAACTTGGACTACTGAGTCAAAATTCCAACAATGAAGTAAATATATCAACAATTTCAAGTCAAAAACTTCATGGTCTAGAAAGTGAAACAAGAAACAATCACAGCAATACGAACTCTAGAACAGTTCTCACATAAAATTCCCAAAATGTACAGGTCAAAACTTACTGTTGCATTAAAAATCCATGAAACTTGTGGAACATAAGCAACTGTTCCTCTAACAACAACGCTAGCATCTGACATTGCTGGAAGTTCCCCCAGCATTGCTGAAATAAGCGAAGTCTTTCCCTCTCCAGTGCTGCCAACAACTGCAACTAGGCTACCAACTGGTATATCCAAATCAACGTTGGACAAAGTGGGCTTCTCTGCCTAAAATAAAAGTAAACATTTAGGCATAATTGCTACTGTACAAGCATAGTATTTCCGAGGACAGATGAAATTCAGGTTGTCAAGCGCAAATGCAACTGCAAAATTTATCATTCACAGATATTTAACCCAAAAAAAAAATCCTGAGTAGCCAAAAGCAAGTTGATTTTGGAGAAAAAGATGATAAATTAAGATGTTTCTCAAAATCACAACTGCAGAAGGAAGATAACAGACAAATCTTTGAAATTTTAGACATATAAACTCAACGATAAAAGGTTGTATACCTTTGAATCCCAAGAAAAATATCCATTCTTAATTGAGATAGCTGGTAATCTAGGATCAAGTGGCGGGTTCGGCAAAAGTATTCTATCTTCAGCTAAAAATAGCTCCTCCAAACGCTTTAAAGACACATTTGCATTTACCACCTATCAGATTACACGCGCATTAGATTCCAAAAGAAACAAAATCAATTTTCTGAGGTACAGAACAGTCCAAGGAGGCAGTTAAATATAAATTGAACTATAAAGGAATAGGTTTTCATGATTTCGTGACCTCATAACTTCCCTGCATTTGATTTGGATTTATGACAGTGTTTAAGTAATTAAAATTGATATTACAGAAAGAGAATTTATCAACCTAGCTATCTCATCAGTGTCTTGTTTGGTTAAATTGATCAACATTAAATCAGTAATCGCTCTTCCTCTGCTGACAACACTTAAGATTTTCTCAGTAATATACATTATTACTAGAAAGAAAGCAAAGAGGAAACTGTTCAAGACCTGAGTAATGATATTAGGAAGCATGAAGAGGGGAAATCGTAGCACAGCGAACAAGGAGAGAGAAGTAAATGCCCTTGCAGGAGTCAGATCTCCCCCAAGCAAAGTATACATGCCAAATGAAGCCACAGTAACCACCACTGGAATGCTGTTAAGTATGAAGGCATTGCACTGCATGGAAAAGAAACAAGTCAAGTACTTGACGAAAACAGCTTTTGTTGTTAGACATAAACATTTACCTTCTAAGAGAAAACTTGTCAAAGTTTACTAGTAGCAATCATATCAAAGCACAGAAATATGAACAACATTTAAATTTGAAAACATTAAGTAATAGTCTTAAAGGCAAAAACAAAACTTCCAATTTCAACAGTTTTTGGAAATTTAATATGTTATATAGCATCATGAATTTGGGACCACTTAATAGTGCCCTCCATATTTTCCTCTCATATACTCTCTGATAGAAAAATGAAAAAAAAGGGGAAATTCCACTATAAAAGGCTCTGGCCTATTTTTTCAGCTAATAATCTTTTTACTTTTCTGTTCTAGAGAATGCAGTTACTTTCCATGTGATACGATGTCAGTAGGTATCCTACAAGACATTTTGGTCCACCAGCCCATGTGATACATTACTGTTATTCAAGATGATACTTTGAAGTAGCAAATTATGTTACGTAAAATATTCATGTCTCCAGCATTTAAGATATGTGGGCATGTAGCTAAAAATAAGCATCATATGGAAGTCTATTGAATATATTCAGGCCATACCGCTCCTAGAAGTGATGTTTTTCTGAACCATGATAATTCATCATCTCGGATGCTTTGAACTTTACTCTGGAAACTATTCTCCCAAGCATAACATCTAATTCATTTCAAAGAGTTAGAATAATGAATAGATATCCTCATTGAAGATTAACAAAATCCTTCATAAAACTAGCGTACTTCACAGTGTCCATTGCTGCCAAAATTTCGTTCATGAGCCCTATTCTTTTGTCAGTCCGCTGCAAGCCCTCCTTAGACAACTTCTGCATCCTGCTTATGACAAATGTCTGTTGCAATTTACATTAAAAAGAAAAGGAAAAATAAATTAGGGGCCTGCCATTCATATAAAATAAACAAAAGACACCTGATGGGTTATTGCATCAGGAAAACCCAATGACTGTCAAGAGAATTGGACAACAGTTTTCAATCAAGAGATGCTCCTATCTTCCTCCTATTTTAACAACATATCCTAATTCGCAAGAACAATACAAAATAAAACAGAAAGTCCTTGTATGAAATATTGGTATTCAAACTCATTTTCCCATAATCACCAAACTAAGTTTCTCAAATTCATGAAACTTTATACGTTCATAATGATCTACTCAAGTGGTTCATTGCGCATTATACTCTTAGGCAACAAAACATGTTCTTTAAATTCAGAAAATTTTAGAGATCTTATTCCCAGGTATAATCTGAATCCATTTGGTAAAAAGAGTTTGGTAATCCTATCTTCCCCCAGAAGCATAAATAAAAAAGGAGTGCATTCCTTAGTCAAAATGTGCATGCAGGATAAACCTGGGGAAAGACATCCTTATGACACTGTTCATTCAAGATGTCAACCCAGTAGGACAAAAACGGGGGAGACTTGTATATAAAATTCTTACCAAAAGAAACAACTTAATTGTAAGTGAGAAGATTCTCTATATAAAGACAAGAAAGAAGATCTTAACTTTAAGAAAAGGATAAAACTAGTGGTGATATGAAAATAAATCATTTAAGTCAATTCAACTAAATGGAGAACAGGCCATCTTTACCTGTATGGGAAAGAGGAGTACTAACAGTAGTGCTCCGAGAAGTGAAGCAACACCCAACTGTTGATAAAGAAGAACCATTGCAATAACAATACGGAATGGAGCTGACCAAACGGTATGAAGTGATTGACAAATTTGCTGTTGATAGAAATAAAAGAATGAGCTCTAAGCTGGTGAAGCAGCGACAGAAATTTCAAAGAAACAGAAAAGTGAAAATAACTGACAAAAAGATAACAACATTTAGTTATTTACATATAAAGAGTAGTTGCATGTAATGAAAGACATGAGTTCCTGTAAGATTTTCAAAACTTAAATACAAGATTCCTATATCATCCTTGTTGAAGTCCTGATGATTTTGTGTCAACATTTAAACAGGATGAGGATCTTCTTCTATGAGCTAATCGAAGGAAGTTGTGAGGAAACATATTGCACAGACAGTTAACCTCAGTTACAAAGATGATTTTAAGGAACCCCTGTTCTGCATATGCATATGACTATTACTAAGCCACACAATCAAACATTAAGAATGTGAGTGTCTACAGATATTACTAAAGAGTTAGTATAAGTGCTTTCAAGTGTCATTTGTGTTGATAAATTTCTGATATAGTAAAATGACTTCATCGTCAACTTTCAAGTCAATTGTGGAAGCTCATTTAGTGAACAATTGGTATCATAATTAAATACAGATGAATATTTTCCAATGAATCATGCCTGAAGTGTTTCAGCATCTGTTGTCATTAAGTTGGTAATTTTTCCAGACTGGAACTTCCGTCGTGCTTCATGAGTTAACCTTAGAGATTTCCGAAATACAGCAGCAACCTAAAATGTATACATAACAAGATAAAATAAATTAACAAGACTATCAAGACAGGTAAGACAGTAATGGATCATGATGCTGAACAATTGCCTTAATCATAATCACAAAAATGATGGAGCAACAGTAAGAAATTACCAGAGTTGATCTCAACCGGAAACCAACACGCATTACATTCTGAAAATACTGAGCTTCAAATAAAACACCCAAAAACTGCATAACGTCCAAAAAACAATTGAATCCTATCAGTTAAACAATTCAAGCACACAGCAGGATTGCATAGATGGAGGGACATGCTACTTACACCAAAATTACTAAAGTAAGAAAAAATAGTAAAAGCATACATATTGCCTTTACAATGTCAAGAGTCAACGATAAAGGTTGTAGTAAACATATACAGGTTTTATCCCATCAATTTACATTCTCAGAACACTGGATAGCTGGAGAATCATATCATACCACTCCAGCAAAGATGGCGAAAGCATAGATGTAACCAATCCAGGCTGGATCATCTTCTTGCATAGACTGCAAAAAGTTCAAGAAGCAACATAAATGAAAACCAGTAGAAAAAAAGATCTGTGGGTATCACATCTTCAATGTCAGCAATCAAAACAAACCCTGAGTTCCTAGTCTCTGAAAACCCCATGCACCTCACCTTCTCAAAACCGTAACCCAAAAAGAAGAGAAGCAAGTTCTTTGTAAAATCAAAGTATTAGGAGATTATTTGATCTCTGTCAAAATACAGCTGACCTCTAATGCATATCTAACTGAAATCCAATGAAGAACGGGAAGCTAACCTTTAGCAGCTGGTTCAGGATCAGAGGCCCCACAAATTGGGAAGCATCATTCCCTATCTGCAAGTTGATTCAAAAACAATAAATACTTCAGATATGTAAAATAAGATTTGGAATATTAAACATTTGAGACTTATAATCCATGAAGAGAAGACCATTTGCTTAGCTACGATTATAGTCCAGACTAAAACACCAAAAGATTAGTTCATTACCTTCCAAAAGCCTCCCCACCAAAACCTATAAAAGGCCAAAATAGGAAAACCAAATTAGATGCATTTGGCATTGCTCACATAAAAATAGATAGGTGAAAGATGGATACAAGAAGGATATATCTAATTCAGCCTTGGTTTAACATTCTTTCAACATGATAAATCACATTTTCACTGTTTTCATATTATGATGACACTAAAAGATAAATAAATAGAAAAGAAACACACGAATAGGAAGAAAAATGTTACATTATGCAAATTAGTTATGTAATACATGCATGATAACCTTTCTTCCCCTTATCCAAACATTTGGTGATTTCTAACAGAAGAAATGCAAGAAGTTTGATAATTGTTCTTTCTCCTCATTGGGATGAAGTTTTCTTTCTTAGTTCACTCTAGTATTCAGTTTCTGGGTACTATGAGAGTGAATTAAGTAGAAAGATTAGAAGTATTGCAGAGCTTCACTCTAATTGTTTATCTTGGTTTCTTTTGCTAAGACTATATTGTCCTTCACTTCACAACTTTGTCTTGCTTGGTCAATAAAATCATGAACCATAACAGCAGTTAATATCAATGCAAATACGTGCTTTGTCTACATTTACGTACAAAATCGACATTAGGAAGCAAAAACAAAACAGAGCAGTTTCCAGATTGTAACTGTTCTTACCTTCCTCCAAGGCTACTATTCAGAGCTCTTAATAGCCATGGTTTTGGTCTTTGTGATTCCTCAGCCCAACATTTCTGGAACCTACAAACTCGACAAAATATATGATACATGAAAAAGACATGCAGACAATAAGTCGGGATAAATGCAAGAGGGAACAAACACTTACCTGTTGTTCAGCGTTTCAGTCCGATCCCACGTATCCAATTTCCATACATCCTTGTCTGTTATAGGTCTTTTGTAGCCAAGCTTCATGAGGGGACCCATCCATGCAAAAAAGATTTCTAGAAGAAGAAAAAGTGAACCACAACAAAATTAGTGAAAGCCAAACAATAGTAGAGACCTTGATTTCCAATATAGATGTTTCATGCTGTGATCAGTATGTCAATTTTCACATTGCAAATTAACTGAGAAAATAAATCCATTTATAGATACATTGATTGATTAGATGCAACTTATGTCTCATAAGATGCATATATTAAAGAACTGGAAATTTTTGTTTCAATATAAACAGAATAAAGAATTATTTGTCATTGCAAGCGTCAATATAAACGGTAATTTTCTTATAAAAAAGATGATTTATATTAAGTTGTCAGATGACGCTGCATTTCCAGATGAGAGAAGTAAGGAGCCACACAGATTTATAGGTATGTACTTGAAATTATGTTGGCCCGTCGTTCTGGACATATGTGATCTTCTCCGGGAAGTTCATAATATTCAGCATCATCAACATGTTCCGACCGGATAGGAGTATACCCAGGGTAAGGATCCAAGACAGGAACATAAACTAGAAGAAGTAGTCCAAATAGAGCCTGTAAGAAGCATTAGACTTATATCAGAACTCAATTCTCCTGTTTTACAAGGGAATGAAAAACTACAAATGATATCATGCTAATCAAAATCAAAAAAACTAATTTTTTTTCTTTGAAAAAGGTTGTAACTATCCAGCTTGATCCATGATTGCTGTATCTTTTCCTTTTTGAAGGCAATTGCAGTGATATTTGTCAAACAAATCTACAAAGGTCAACCCAGTTCTAGTAGAGGAAAATAATATCCTGGAAACAGGCTTAAATTGAACCACCCAATTTTGTGAATACAACCACAGAACAGAGGTGGCTAGCTTCTTTCATGGAAAACAACCAACAACCAACGTGTTAATTTTCATAAGACAGTAAGTCAACTTAAGGTAGCCATTACAAGACTAATTCTAGTATTAAAAGCCAATCATACAGAAGTAAAATAGAGTCACCACAAGAGTAAAATGGAGTTCATCGTTGAGGAAGAGAAATATCAACAAACCTGAGCAAAGATCTCGCTGATGTACAGAAACAGAACAGAGCTGTGCAAACAATAAAAACCGTAAGTTGCCATTGCTTGGACATAGTTGATGAACAGACATCAAAATTTTAGGTCTAAGACAAGATACATATATGATACAAGTAAATGTGAGAAAGGATGAGAGAACGAAGAGACAAGTAGGGAGGGAGGACAAATGCTAACCTAGCATAGAAATCTTTCATTGTAAGAATCAGGTTGAGCATGACAGCATCGCCCACCAAAGTGTAAATGACCCCAAACCGAACAAACCACCGAAATTCCCGAATGTAGACTTTGGTTTCAATACCAATCAAGACCAACATAGAGCACCAAGCAAGAGCCTCAATGATCAGGGAAACAATCTGCCAATAGAATAAGGATCAAAAGGATATCAAAACCATACATGTTTGTGTCTACTAGTGCCAATGGCTGTTAAATGCAAATTTGAAAGAGAAGGTTCGCTTCTTTCAGAAGCATGAATGATTATGAGAAGTGTAAACCAGCAAATCTGTGAGACATACAAATATACTCTAGAAACAAAGAGTCAAACATCTGAGGAGGCAGGGCTTCTAACTAAGGAAGCCTAACTCCAAGTTGAAAGTATATAGCAGCCATAGGAGTAGCACAATGCTTTAATTACCAAGTTAAGTATTTTTGTCAAAAAGGGTAGAGAGTGTAAGACGAAACAAAGAGCAAGGTGCAGAAAACATGAATTGATAACAATCCAAAATCACATATTTTGTCCAAAAAAAAAAATCATCAAACAATCAGGTCCTCCTCTAGAAACGATGCAGGACCAACTTCTTACTTTTCATATTAAAGCCCTTGATCTATCCTAATTCTTGTCCATTAGGTATTTAAAATTTTTGTTAATGCAGATCAACGTAAAGGCATAAACCATCAAAAAGTAGGAGGAAATCAGAGGAAATGGTACCTCATATGGAGCAAGGCCCGTTTGTCCATCTATATTCAAAACCGAGATGCCCATGATCAATCTGAACAATGGCTCGGCAGTAGAATAGGCAGCAAGCAGAACCAACAGATAGTTGTACCATTTAGACTTCAGACAGAACCTTTGGACCTTAACATCTTTCTTGGTAAGCCATATCCTAAAGAAGCAAAGCCCCATGAGAACCAAGTGAGAAATTACTATCACCAGACTATCGGTGGCGCAGGGCGTGTATGCACCAAAGGCATTTTCCACAGCCTTTGTCCACTTCCCATTTGCCACTGGCTGGCAATACCAAACCAAAGGCTTGAAAGCCATCGTTTTGGTACTTCTTTACCACTATTCTTCACTCGTTCAATGCATAATCCACCAGAACTAAGCTCTGCAACATGACAAACCATATCCATCATCATGAGAAAGGAACTAACGCCTGATACACGAATCAAAATTAATCACAAAAGTCGACAAACACCGTGTTTTCCGTAAAGTTACATATATAAGTTGGCCTTTACACTTTTGAGTTTTAACTTGATGATTATAGGTAGATGGAGTCCTTTTCAGTGACCAGAACCAACCAACAAACCCAGACGACAACCAGGAGATAAGAGACAATCAAAAGAAGATGATGATGATAATGAAACAATTTTAATAATACTTAGTCTCCGTTTAACTGAACTAACCAGAAACGAAGAATTAACACTCGCAAATGAATCATTTGCATAACCAAGTTGTCTTGTAAAGGAAAAATAGCACATTGGACTTTAGAAAAGCTAAATAAAAAAGAAAAAGTGGCGGTGATCTGCGAAGATTAATAACTTGCAACTACCAAAACAAGATACCTATTGCTCCAGCAATTATTAGCAACACTAATCAGAGAATAATTGCCAATGACGAACTAAAAGAGCAAACACAAAACTCAACCTTGAAATGAAAAGGTTTATTCTTTAGCCTCAAACTCCGGAACCCAGCAACCAAAAAATACAAAGGCAAAAGACAAACTTTCTGGGAAATCAATGAACGATCCAAGGAAAAGGTAACAATAATTACACGGGGTTAAAGGAGCGATCTTTTCAAGAGATAACAGGGAGCCAAGACACGACAGAGCTTTCAGAGAGATGAGTACTTTTTAAAGTTTACAGAAGAATGTGATTATAGTAAGTTCACAGCCAAGACAGCTCGGGATTCAATAGATATCAAAATGCTAAAGAGGGGTATCGAATCCAATTCAAGAGATAACAGGGAGCCACGACAGAGCTTTCAGAGAGATGGTACTTTTTAAAGTTTACAGAAGAATGTGGTTATAGTAAGTTCACAGCCAAGACAGCTCGGGATTCAATAGATATCAAAATGCTAAAGAGGGGTATCGAATCCAATT
>JAOQMR010000003.1:25018395-25033676 GCA_027563865.1 Erythroxylum pelleterianum | reverse complement strand
GTGCAAAAAATATGGTTTCTGCTTGGCGCTTCTTCTCCTAACTTGAAACAAAATGCAGATGGAAAAGATGGTAATGAGAACTAAATAATGTGGCATAGTTTATTGTACCTCCAATTAAAAGCTAAGTTATATGAGTTAACTTATAATGACATGTCAATTCTATTTAAGTTGTTAGCAACACGCAAACATTTTTTAACATGGTTTTTCTTTTTCTAAGGAGATTGAATGAATTTTAATGTTACGGAACCCGTATTTATACTCTAAATGGATTGACAGTGCCCTTAGATTTGATGAACTTGTAAACTAACCACTCTCGAAGACCAAAACGTATGTAACTCCGCTTACCAAAAATACGGTCCCAGTTGATTATGTTCTTAATCACTTTATTTACATTAATGAAGTTTAAAACTTGCATAAAAAGAAGTTCAACATCACTACAAGCCTTTAGAATGAAACAGAGTATAAAAAGAATATGGTTTAATGATGCTAATCAGCATATTGTATCAATAAATACTAATAAAAGAGTGCATTATATGCCACTGTCACGTCAACTCGTTAATTACCTGAGGTATAGTAAATTAAATGGTTTAAGGTGAGCCTCAGCATGAAAACCTCGCTTCACAACATTTGTTGA
Source organism: Erythroxylum pelleterianum (assembly GCA_027563865.1). Lineage (NCBI taxonomy): Eukaryota > Viridiplantae > Streptophyta > Magnoliopsida > Malpighiales > Erythroxylaceae > Erythroxylum > Erythroxylum pelleterianum. Next base: position 25,033,042 of record JAOQMR010000003.1, on the reverse strand, counting down.
GTCAAAGCTGCAAAGCCACCCAATTAGGATAGCCCACTTAGACAGTAGAATCCAGAAAGCTCGCTATTCATGGACCCACGAGAACTGCGAATCGTTGTGATAACCACCCAACGGTCTCGGAGAACCCACTTGGTCATAAGAACTAGAGCGCAGCAAACGGGGACCCACGAGAGTCCAGGTCGTTCGCTTGGACTGTGTTCCGTGTTTCATTATTATTATTCGTAGCCACAAAACGTCTCTTTTCATGCAGAAATTTATTCCTCCATTTCAACGTCCTCTGTGTATAAATAAAACCATCCAAAAAAACGAAACATACTGAAAATTAAAAAGAAGAAATAAAGGGAAAAAAACAAAGAGAGAGAGACGTTGTTACAATTACTATAACCAAAAAAAAAGAAGAAAAAAAACAAGGCAACCCTTAACAACAGAAGAAGCCAGTGCCTCTGAAGAGAAGAAGCTGAAAGGCTTTAATTCAAAATGGCAACGAAAGGGCTTAGCTTGGAAGAAATAAAAAACGAGAATGTCGACCTTGTAAGTACTTGGCTCTTACAGCTTTTGTGTGTTTGTTTATTTCTTCAAAGTTTTTTTTCCCATTTTATTTAGTAATGGAATGTAATGTGTAACAGGAGAGGATACCAGTGGAAGAAGTGTTTCAACAGCTGCAGTGCAGTAGGGAGGGTCTTACCACTGATGAAGGCCAGAAAAGGCTTCAGATTTTTGGTCCCAACAAGCTGGAGGAGAAGAAGGCAATCTCTCTCTACATATAATATGATGTCTCTCTGTTTAAAATTTTGTAGACAATGGAAATTTGATTACTTGGTGAAAAATGAACAATGAAACAGGAGAGCAAGTTCCTGAAGTTCTTGGGTTTTATGTGGAATCCGCTCTCATGGGTCATGGAGATGGCTGCTATCATGGCCATTGCTTTGGCCAATGGAGGAGTAAGCATTAAGCAGTCATCCCTTTATCTGTTAATAGTTTTACTAAAATTTCTGTACACGAGATCATCTCACTGTTTACAATTACATTGGATGAACTGATTGTGTAGGGAAAGCCACCGGATTGGCAAGACTTCGTAGGTATTGTGGTATTGCTGGTCATCAACTCCACCATAAGTTTCATTGAAGAGAACAATGCAGGAAATGCTGCAGCTGCTCTTATGGCTGGTCTAGCCCCTAAAACCAAGGTCTGTTGGAATGAATTCACCAATAACCAAAATTTATATAAAAGTTCCGTTCTAAACAAAAATGGGTGCAATTATTGAAGGTGTTAAGAGATGGGAAGTGGTCAGAGCAAGAAGCTGAGATCTTGGTCCCTGGAGATATGATCAGCATCAAGTTGGGAGATATCGTCCCCGCAGATGCTCGGCTTCTGGAGGGAGATCCACTAAAAATTGATCAGTCTGCGCTGACCGGTGAGTCATTGCCCGTGACAAAGAATCCAGGTGATGAAGTATTTTCAGGGTCTACGTGCAAGCAAGGTGAGATTGAGGCTGTTGTGATTGCCACTGGAGTTCACACCTTCTTTGGTAAAGCTGCTCACCTTGTTGACAGCACCAATCAAGAGGGTCATTTCCAAAAGGTAAGCTTGTGCTAATGAAATGATGTCCTTCCATTTTAACTTTTTAAGTATCTATTAGTAACCTTCTAATGTTTATGATCAGGTTTTGACTGCTATTGGTAACTTCTGCATTTGCTCTATAGCGGTTGGTATGGTTATAGAGATAATCGTGATGTATCCAATTCAGCGCCGCAAGTATAGAGATGGTATTGACAATCTTTTGGTGCTACTCATTGGTGGAATTCCAATTGCCATGCCAACTGTGTTATCTGTAACAATGGCCATTGGATCCCACCGTCTCTCGGAACAAGGTGCCATCACCAAGAGAATGACTGCTATTGAAGAAATGGCTGGAATGGACGTTCTATGCAGTGATAAGACTGGAACTCTCACTCTCAACAAGCTTACAGTAGACAAGAGCTTGATTGAGGTCAGTGCTACAAATTCTCTCATGCCCTTATTTTGCGACAAATTCAGGCATAATTGAGATACTTGGCATGATTCTCAGGTATTTGTCAAGGATGTCGGCAAAGACCAACTAATTCTGCTGGGGGCTAGGGCTTCCAGGGTGGAGAATCAGGATGCAATTGATGCATGCATTGTTGGGATGCTTGGCGATCCCAAGGAGGTAAGTCACATCATTACCTCTTATCTGCTATGTAGCAGCTCTTAACTTAATTGGGAATTCTTTCTTCTCTGCAGGCCAGAGCAGGCATTAAAGAGGTCCATTTCTTGCCATTTAACCCTGTGGACAAGCGTACAGCTATCACCTACATTGACGCCAGTGACAATTGGCACAGAGTTAGCAAAGGTGCACCGGAGCAGGTAATGGACAACAATTGGCACGGAGACATCAATTATATACCTAAATAACCATATCTTCTGATATCTAACTAAAAGAACAAACTACACTACCAGATTATTGAATTGTGTAACCTTCGCGAGGACGTAAAAAAGAAAGCTCTTGCAATCATTGATAAGTTTGCTGAAAGGGGACTCCGCTCTCTAGCTGTTGGTAGACAAGTGAGTTTGTATTCTCTTTCCTCTCATAACGAACCCTGTTGTAAAAAGAAATGAATGCTCTTTGATAGCTTCTTCGAGTTGTTATTATTGCAGACTGTATTAGAGAAAACTAAGGAGAGCGCAGGAGAACCGTGGCAATTTGTGGGTCTCCTTCCTCTCTTTGATCCTCCGAGGCATGATAGTGCGGAGACCATTAAACGTGCCCTTAATCTAGGAGTCAATGTCAAGATGATCACCGGTGACCAATTGGCAATTGGCAAAGAAACTGGTCGCAGGCTTGGAATGGGTACCAACATGTACCCTTCTTCTGCCCTCCTTGGACAGGACAAGGATGCTTCTATTGCTACCCTCCCCGTCGACGAGCTCATTGAAAAGGCTGATGGCTTCGCAGGCGTCTTCCCTGGTAAACTGAACCATTCTAGACTTTGTTCAAAGTTGTTTCCTTCCCTTCCATGTACTGTTTCAATTTAGCATTAAGAAATTTCATTTCATGAACATTATTCATTCCAAGGCATTTCCTCTTGCTGTTCATGTTTGAGAGATTTTAGGTTCAACGATTAAGTTGGTTTGATGGTGCAGAACTAACACATGATTAACCTTACAGAGCACAAATATGAAATTGTGAAAAAGCTACAAGAAAGGAAGCATATATGTGGAATGACTGGAGACGGAGTAAACGACGCACCTGCACTGAAGAAGGCAGACATTGGAATTGCAGTGGCTGATGCAACAGATGCAGCACGAAGTGCTTCTGACATAGTCCTGACAGAGCCAGGCTTGAGTGTGATTGTCAGTGCTGTATTGACAAGCAGAGCAATTTTCCAGAGAATGAAGAATTACACTATTTATGCAGTCTCTATAACCATCCGTATTGTGCTTGGTTTCATGCTCCTTGCTCTGATTTGGAAATTTGATTTCTCTCCTTTCATGGTTCTAATCATTGCTATACTGAATGATGGGACAATCATGACCATTTCCAAAGACAGGGTGAAACCTTCTCCTGTTCCTGATTCGTGGAAACTTAAGGAAATATTTGCCACTGGTGTTGTTCTTGGCACATACTTGGCCATCATGACTGTGGTATTCTTTTGGGCTGCCCACAAAACCGACTTCTTCTCGGTAAGGAAATGTCATCAAATTTTGACTTTGTATACTATAAGTGGCTACAAATTCATTGTCATACTAATACTAAACTAACATCTGTAAAAAGGAAAAATTCGGGGTTCGGTCTATCAGAGACAATCACAATGAGCTTACAGCTGCTGTATATCTCCAAGTCAGCATCGTGAGTCAGGCACTCATCTTTGTCACAAGGTCTCGGAGCTGGTCTTACGTTGAACGCCCCGGTATCTTGCTTGTGGTTGCCTTTGTCATAGCACAACTGGTAAGTTTTTGCTTGAGGTGCTTCTCGTTTACCGTAACAAGTAACCAACAAATTTCTAATCTAATTTGTTTTCGTCAAGATTGCTACAATCATTGCTGTTTATGCCAACTGGGGATTCGCAAAGATTCACGGGTGTGGTTGGGGATGGGCTGGAGTTATATGGCTCTACAGCATTGTCTTCTATATCCCACTTGATCTTCTCAAGTTCATCATTAGGTATGGTCTGAGTGGGAAAGCCTGGGACAACCTGATTGAAAACAAGGTACATTGGAAATCCATAATCCCTCTAATCAAATTCAAAAGGGGACTTTCATCTTGGGACTAATATGAATGGACTATACTATGCAGACTGCCTTCACTTCTAAGAAAAATTACGGGAAAGTAGAGAGAGAGGCTCAGTGGGCTGCTGCTCAACGTACCCTGCACGGACTGCAGCCACCTGAAACCTCAGAACTCTTCAACGATAAGAACAATTACAGAGAGTTGTCTGAAATTGCTGAACAGGCCAAGAGGCGTGCTGAAGTTGCCAGGTAATGTTAAACTCGAAAGTAATAATTAACAAAACGCGAGGTCCACTCATGTTCTCTCTTGTTATGATCAGGTTAAGGGAACTTCACACACTCAAGGGTCACGTAGAGTCGGTGGTTAAACTGAAGGGACTTGATATCGAGACCATTCAACAGCACTACACTGTTTGATCCAGAAAACAGCAGCAGCGAGAATTAGGGAATAATCAAATTTATTTGTAGGGTGCAAAGGGGTGGGAATAAATGTAATACAACAAATCAAGTGTATTAGACTGGACACCTCGGCTTGGAACTTGGGAGTTGACCAGCCCCTGTCCTTTCCTTGTACTACTTTTATTCGTTATTTTAAATGGATTCCCCATTTTTGCTTTTACCGTGCTCATTTTTCTTCTTGTTATCTCCTCTGAGTCCTCTGCTCTGTTACACTTCCGCTAACTTTATGTTGCAATTAAAAAACTAAACCAAATGATAATGTGACATTAATGCAAATCCAAAGTGCTTATTTGGCTGATTAAGAGCTTGTCTTGTTCAACTTTTGGAGGGTAAATAAGCACTTTTTTCTACTGCAAAAGCTGTTTTTAAGAAAACTCAGTGTTTGGCTGTAAAATTTAAAGGTACTTTTTTCATATAAATGACTTTTTTGAAAGCTAAAATACAGCTTTTTAAGAAGCTCAAATTTTGAGCATTTTAAAAAGTACTCTTTTAGATAGATTTTTCAGATCAATTAATAAGTCTATTTTTTAGTTCCTTTTACTTTTATATTTTACACATAATTCTTACCATATCCACAAACACATATTCACGTTTATTTTGAGATTTATATAATATTATTTAACTTTTTATATATATTTATATATTTTTTTTATATTAGTTTTATTTATATTATAATCCATATAAAAGATTTGATTAGATATATTTTTATTTATTTTTATATAGTTTAAAATTATATAATAATTAATATATTGTGCTTTGTATATTATTTAATATATTTTAAATAATATTTATATGTATAAATAATTTTTATTACAAAATAAAATATAGTTAAAATTAAAAATATTTTTATTTTTGTATTGCCAAACAGTTTATTTTATGAAATTCTTTCAAAAAAATCTCTTTTTAAATGATAGTCAAACAGTTAATTAACTTCTTATAACAAGCCTTTCTAAATTGGCACTTAATCTATGTTTCTCGTACACAAATTAACTGATTCTGGGTTTCTCAATCGTGGAAAAGCCTTGATCGTCCTAACAACAAAGAGTACCCAAATCTACCTACGGAATGGCACTATCAAAACAATACTAACATTGCCGTCCTTTTCAGGGATGATAACAAGAACACTATGATGGTAGTGCAGCCAAAGTCTATAAATGAACGTCACAATTAATCTCACACGCATTGAAGCAAGACAAGGTTCACGTCTTCCACTGAAGAATCTTTTATCTTTTATATTATACCACAAAAGTCTTGATTTTGACTTGCACTACTCTTGTTTTTTATTGAGTTTATGTCGGCTGTACAAGTTGCGGTGGTTGGCGTCCTTTCAATGAAAACCAGAAGAGAAAACAAATATGAGAAACAACGATAGAAAGATCATGTAACGAAGGGAACTTGTTTGTATAAATAGGACTTCAAACTTGGAACGAGATTAAAGAAATTATCGATACTTTTTTATTTTTTGAGTTGTTCTATCGAATCGGTTGCTCAAGACCTTTAATTTTTTCTGGGACCTGATAAAAAAATAAAATTACTTATTATAAAATTATTAAGAATGATTTTGGTCTAGTTCATGACCTATTTTAGAAGCCGCTCTGGTGGAATGACAGGAAAAAGAAAAAGATTGTAGACGGTTAAACTTGGGATCTGAAGTTTCATTTATCTGAAACTATTGGGCTGATGAACCTACAAAACTTGGGCCCAACGGATATGACATCGCACTGTTGGCAGAAAAGGAACATATGGATAAAGGTGAACTTGAAAAGTGAAGTCTTGACACGATGATTTAGGAATATCGATCAATTAAATTTGATTGTATGAATCGATTCAAGTGAAGAAGCTACCTTACAATGGAGTCAAACTATACAAGAGCTTCAAACATAGTGCAGACATGACAGGCGAACCTTCAAATATGAGCTTCCTCGACATGAGCTTCGAATTGTTGACCTCGAGAATTTTACGAATGTTATACTCCTAACAGGCTTTCAATTCGATTTCATACTCTTGACAGGCTTTCAATTCGATTTCATATCAAAATAGGAGGGCATATTTTGGATTATGGATTGGGTCTTTGATAAGGACATTAAAGGTTAAAAGAATAAAGATTTAGTTAACTACAAGAGAGAGGAGAGGTAAAAGTTTTTATAACCCAATAGAAAAGATTACTAATTAATAACATAATCTAACTATATTAATCACTTTATTGTGGGAATTATACATTGAGGAGGTTAAAGTTAGAGTTGGTGACTCAAGGTATGGAAGTAGGACTAAAAAGTTTGAGATTATAGTCAACTTTGATTACTATACATTAGGTCGACCATACTTTATAGGGCGGAGTGTTGACCTATCAAATAAGTGCATAGTTGTAAGTTAATGGTGGTAGAGATACAGAGGCTTTATTGGATATATAACCTTACTAATAGTAAGAGACTAATTAAAGGTGGCTAATACTAATGAAAAATTAAAAAGAGACGAGATTTAGATAGTTTAGACATATTAAGAGGAGACACTTTGATACTTTAGTGAGAAGATATGGAAAAATAGTACTTAAAAGTTGTAAAGGAAAAAAAGAAAGGCTCAAGAAGAACTAAACAAAAAGTGATAAAAAATGATATGACATAGTTGGAACTTACCAAAGACATGACCCACAATAGAAAATTTTAGTGTACTAGGGTATAAGTAAATGATCTTTTTAGTGTACTCGGGTACAAGTAAATGATCTCATTTAGAAAGATCATTATCATTCTCTTACGTCTTTTAGATATTTTCCTTCAAATCTTATGTCTTTTATTTAGCATAAAATTTTATTAAATAGTACTTCCCTTTTAGTTATTTTACCTAAATAGTTTCCTTCTTAGCCTAATTAATTCATTGCAGTGGCTTCTTTGATTTATTTTTATACTTGTTTTCTTTATAGTTTCTGTATTTATTTATTTATTCTATATTTTATTGTTACTTTTTACCTTGTTTTATATTTATTGTATTAGGTATTTTATTACATTTTCGATTTTCATTTATAGGTATTTATATTCTTCTTCTTCTTCTTCTTTTTATTTTATTTATTATTATTCTTATTTTATTTTTTATTATTCTATTATTTTAATATGTATATGCATACAGACACAATTACATACAAATTGTCACGCGAGTTTATCAGAAGCAATTTCTCTACTAAGTAAAAGATAAGATTGTATACTACTTAACCTTCCGGGCCTTGCGTATCTGCCAGATTCTCATTGGGTGGTCTTGTTGTTGTTGTAGTGAGACTCAACTAAGCGGTGAACATATTAAGAGGATTTGGTAGATATTAGCGACGAAGACAACCTCATATTTTCATGTGGATGATGGTGGACTACTAAGGTCTAAGAGCAGGTTGTGTGTTCTAAATGATATGGAATTAAGGAAAGAGATAACGGAGGATGCTCACTTTTTAAGTATTCTATACCCTTGTCCAGGATTGAGATGTACAAAGATTTGAAGAGATATTTTGTTGAAAAACATAAAGAGTCCAGGATTGAGATGTACAAAGATTTGAAGAGATATTTTGTTGAAAAACATAAAGAGGGAGATAACGAGACTTATAGCAAAATGTATAATATGTTAGTAAGTCTAGACAAAACATAGAGATTGAGAAGAGAGTTATAGTCTTTACCTGTTGTTGAGTGGAAGTGGAACATATTATAATCGATTTTGTTTTAAGTTTTTTTAGGACAATGAAAGGTGATGAGTTAGTCTGAGTGATTGTAGATGGTGGGTTGTATTTTGTGTTTAAGTGTTTCTATCAAAGTTATAAATTCCATATTACTAATTTATCACCCACAACTAAGGCAAGTGTACTTTTTGTTAACAAATAATATAATAGTGAGTAGGTGTGATTCCATGAGGAACCAACATAGATTACAAAACTTAAATTATTAACTGGTCTAAACATAAAGAAGTGATTTAAGTGTTTCTAACTATCAATATTTAGACAAGTACTTCCCTTGTCTTACTTTTGATTTCATGAATCAGTTAACCTATAATGGATATATTAAACTGGACCAACAAGATTTTTTAGACATTGAAATTACACTTCTTTGACCATCTACTCTTCGTTTGGTTAACTCATATATCTATCATCACTAACATTTCTTTGGACGAATATCTATAAAATCTCATAAAAGGTTTCACCATAACACCAGAAAGATCACATATGTCTCTTTCAAGCATCCCATTTAACTCTTATTACATAAGCCGTGATCCATCCACATACAGGCTCTCTTGAGATGTTCATAAGTAAATTCAAATAAAATCTAGTTGCTACATCACTAAATCATGCATTAAGATTGATCGAATTAAATTTATAGAAATATATTTCGTTCATAAACTAAAACAAATTAACCCATACAAACTTAAAAATGAGGATTTTCTCTATCTAAATATAAAAATATGTAGTCATTAATCATAATCATATTAATAAAAGTAATAGACAAAAATAAAGAAAATATGATATAAATAAATCTGGAATGTTAGTTCTTTACTACACCCAAATGAAGGAGGTGAACTAGATATTGATAAATCTTAAACCGAAGATTAGTAATCTAGTATGTTAATGATCGCAATTTATAAAGTACGAAAAGATGAAATGAAATAATGAATTTTAGTAATAAATTTAAGCAATAAAGTAAAAAGAGTAAAGAAAAAATGCAAACTAATTTATAGCGATTCAATAAATAACTCTTGTCTACACTCACTCTCAAAACTCTTCTTGGATTTCTATTATAACTCTTTTTTAAGATGAACAACTTTTGTATAATCTTTACTTAACAAAGCAGAAATATTTTACAATCTTTATTCACAATAAAGAGTAACCTCAATACTATTTGGAATACCTTAAGTACAATAGATAAAAACCTAACAGAAGTTTACAACTCAAAATGTCTCCCTTTATCGCTTTGATAATATCAAATAGTTTCACTCACTCAAATAGGAGATAATGAATGTTTAAATACTTGATAAACACTTAGAATGTAAGTATAAGACACCTAAATGCTTTTTCATACAAGAACTAATTAGAAAGGTTTTAGAACCCATATTAGGTGTTAGAATAAAAAACTAACTATTATAATAAGTAATTCCAACATATTGACCGACCACTAGGTCATATTGGTCAATCAATGTGTAGCCAATACATAGAATCAATTAGTCATTGCACATTAGTTCAATAACGAGACATATTGGTGATCAACTTGTCTCTTAGAAGAATATTATTCAAACATATGTCTCTTAGATAAATATCGACTGGCTACGCCATTTTATTGGTCAACCAATATGTAAACAAACATTTTAGTTACAAGTAACATTGACCATAAACTTAAATTAGTTGACAATCCCCATAACAAGAAGACTAGCAATTTCAAATCCTCACAGTTGATTTATTTAATGCAATTATAATTAAAACAACTTCCAAAATATCTGTCAAAGAGTGTTTGATGCTAATATTTGTCCTCTAGAAATGAAGATGGCAGCAAATACTGGTCAAATCGGGGCTGTGACGGTTATAATGGCTTTGGTGGCAAGTTTAGGTGGTAATGGTGGAGTGAAGGATGGTGATACTGCTGGAATCCAACCGTGATCGAATCACGGTTGTAACAAAAAACAAAAAATCTTTACGGATTCTAAGTGGATCCCGATAGTTGATTAAACTTGAATAAAATACAAATTGATTTATAAATCGTACCTCGATCGCTTTCCTTTGAAAAATATGTGAAATTTTTCTGAATGATCAATCACGAGCTGTCCAATTATCCAGCCTCGGATGGTATACACAAAGTAATTCTCAAACTGCTTTGAGAGGAAGATAACAAAAAGTGCTAGCTTCTAAAAAACTCTTTCCTTTAAATAGAAAAATAATGACAATCTTTTATTAAAATTAAATCTCTTTCATTATAATTAAAATCAAATTCTAATTCTAATTAATTTAATTTTAATAAAATCAAATATCTTATATTTGATTCCTAAAGTTTCTCAAACTTTATAATTAAGTCTAACTTAATTAAATTGATTTTTTTTCACAAATTGCTTTTTAATGTGTGCCATTATGTTTTTAATAAATTGGCAATGATTATAAATTATAATTGTAATTCACAATTAAAAATTAGATAAATAATTATAATCATGATTAACGTCTAGTAATATGTCATGATTATCCAAATATTAGGAATGTCAAAGTGATTGACTTAATATGTCCATGCATGGCTATAATGTATAATTTAATCATTTTGTCATTTAATATTCTAATTGGACAGAGTATGGACACAGTGTCTACTCTTATTATCTAATAATGTTCGTTCTTTCTAATTAGTAATTAATTTATAACAGAAATTTGAAAACTCCTTTTATAATATCAATTCACTCTAGCCAGAGAATTCCATAAATCATTACGAATCAAGAACAACAGAATATTCTCTCTAATTACTTTAGAGTGATGAATTCTGTATTGACCTACTCAACTATCTACATATGGTTCATACTATATCCAATTACTACCGACTAAATTATCCTAGGACGATTCATAAGTAGCATCAAAACATAGTAATTTCTACACTAGATACCTTGTAATCTCAAGTATGAGGATCAATTATACAACCATTATTATGAGATAATCCATAGATATATAAGAAATATTCTATTTGGAATTCTCATAATCAGGTCAGTTCATAGTAATAATAGATATGGAACGTACCATATCTAATAGTGTACAATTTCTCCTATCAGAAACTCCATTATGTTGTGGAGTTGCAGGAGGAGACCATTGTGAGAGAATCTCATTCTCTTTTAAGTAACCAAGAAACTCATGGTCTAAGTATTCACTACCTCGATCTGATCTAAGATTCTTAATACTTTTCTAGTCTGTTTTTTTACCTTTAGTCTAAATTCTTTGAACTTTTCAAATGATTCTGACTTTTGTTTCATCAAGTACACATAACCATATCTAGAATGGTCATCTATGAATGTAGTGAAATATGAGTATCCACCTCTAGCATTTGTGGACATAGGTCCACATACATCTAAATGTATTAATTCTTGTAACTCACTAGCTCGTTGTCCCTTTCCCTTAAAGGGTAGTTTGGTCATCTTTCCTAATAAACAAGATTCACAAATTTTATATGATTCATAATCAAAAGGATCCACGAAATTTGTCCCCTACTTCTGAAATCCCTCCCACGTCGCTTGAACCGACACCACGTTTCTCCATCTTCTCGTGTCTCACCGTTGGCCACCTGCATCTGCTATCCACGGACTGCCTAAGTGATGCAATCTATGGTGTCACCGACGATGGGTGATTAATTGCCCTAGCGACGCCAACTGATGGCGTCACCTGCGACCCCGTCTAGTGCCGATGCCAACCAGTGGCATCGTGATGAACATCGTCGCTAGTTCCACAGATGGGAAAACCCATCTTGTTTGCAAACACAAAGCAGTAAACGCAGAAAGAAGAAAAACGCAATCAGAGACACAAACAACACAAACATGAATAAGAAAGGATGGTTAACCTAGAAAAATTAGGGCTCACATCAATCAATTTCCAAAATTAAAACACAAGACAGGCATCGTATAACAAATTCCATATGCAAAAAGAAGAAACAAGCATATGCATTCTTCATGCTTTAGAATGGTCTCGGAGAAAGACCACACCCGAACCCAAATATATGCGATTATTAGGTTTTCGAATTAGGTATTCAGAACATCAAATAAGAAAAAAACTTTCAGAAACATTGCAAAACAAGAATAACCATAGGGATTCAGAAAACATTTTTCAAAAATCAAAACAATCACAGAACACGATATATTCAAACAGGAAACAATTTTCAGTCGTAGAAATAACTTCAGCTAAAATCAAACACCGAAGTATAACAAATCAATTTGTATCAAAATCAACAATAATCAAGCCTCTAATTCAAGATTAACAATTAAAGGAGACTCTGATACCACTGTTAGAATCCAACCGTGATCGAATCATGGGCGCAACGAAAAACAAATTTTTTTTGCAGATTCTGAGCGGATCTCGATAATTGATTAAACTTGAATAAAACACAAATCGATTTAGAAATCGTATCTTGTTTGCTTTCCGTTGAAAATTTTGAGAAACTTTTCTGAATGATGAATCACGAGCTGTTCAATTGTCCTGCCTCTGATGGTATCCTCAGAGCAATTCCTAATCTGTTTTGAGAGGAAGAAGACAAAAATTGCTAGCTTCTAAAAAACTATTCCCCTTAAATAGAAAAATCATGACAGTCTTTTTATTAAAATTAAATCTTTTTAATTATAATTAAAATCAAATTCTAATTATAATCAATTTTATTTTAATAAAATCAAATGTCTCATATTTGATTCCCAAAGTTTCTTAAACTTTATAATTAAGCCCAACTTAATTAAATTGATTTTTATTTTACAAATTGCTATTTAATGTGTGACCAATTAGGTTCCTAATATATTAGCAATGATTATAAATTATGATTCTAATTTACAATAAATTAAAACTTTTTTAAGCTTTTTAATTCTCCAATTAAATAATTCTTAATCATAAATCATAATTGGCGTCTAACAACATGTCATGATTACCCAAATATAAAGAATGTCAAAATGATTGACTTAACCTGTCCATGCATGGTTATAATATATAATTTAATCCTTTTGTCATTCAATATTCTAATTGGACAGAGTATGGATACAGTATCTACTTTTATCATCTAATCATGTTTGTTCTTTCTAATTAATAATTGATTTATAATTGAAATTTGAAAACTCCTTTTCAAATATCAATTCACTCTGGCCAGAGAATTTTATAAATCATACTAATCAATAATAGCAGAATATTCTCTCTAATTACTTTAGCGTGATTAATCCTATATTAACTTACTCAACTATCTACATATCGTTCATACTGTATCCAATTACTACCGACTGAATTATCCTGGGACGATTCATAAGTAGAATCATCAAAGCATAGTAATTCCCACACTAGATACCTTGGTAATCTCAAGTCTAAGGATCAATTATACAACCATTATTATGAGATAATCCACAGACACATAATTAATATTCCATTTGAAATTCTCATAATCAGGTAAGTTCAGTGACTTATTCTCTAATAATCACCCACACGTTAGTTTAAGTATCTCTATACTTTAATTTAGGAGATCAAATACTTTCTTCATAAGAAAGAAACATAATGTGTGCTAGTTTTATTGTTTCAACAATATCCAGTCTTGATGAAACCACAACTAGGAATATTTAGGAATAACACATAAGTGTAAACTGAACATCATAATTATGAGCTCGTCAAAATTTCAATTACACAGTAATTATTCCAAGGATTTTATCATTAGTATTAATATATCCTGACTGTGGTCTGTTATCGTCTTGATCAGACTGGAAACTGGCATCCGAATGACCTTAAATTCTCAGCTCAGCTCCTTCATAAACTAGAAAAATATCTTTAGTCCTTCTTAAGTACTTCAAGATGTTTTTCACAACCGTCCAGTGACCCTCACCGGGATTAGCTTGATATCTGCTTGTTATTATCAAAGCATAAGCAACATCTGGTCTAGTACATAACATCACATACATGATTGAACCAATTGTCGAAGCATATGAAATATAATCCATTTTATACCTCTCTTTTTGTGTTTGTGGACACATACTCTGTGAGAGAGAAATCCCATGCGATATGGGTAATAATTCCCTCTTGGAATTCTCTATACTAAACCTCTTTAGCACATTATCTATGTACATGGATTGAGATAATCCAAGCAACCCTTTTGATCTATCTCAATAGATCTTCATACCTAGTATATAGGCGGCTTCTCCCATATCTTTAATGGAAAAGTTCTTAGATAACCATATCTTAACAGACTGGAGCATTGAAATATCATTTCTAATAAGCAATATGTCATCC
>JAOQMR010000003.1:25000272-25011025 GCA_027563865.1 Erythroxylum pelleterianum | reverse complement strand
TCTTCATTTTGTCTCCTTAATCTTATCCTATGCCTACTTCCATTTTTATTAAGCATTAATGTATTTAAAACGTAAAATTATTTTTTATTAAGCATTAAATTTTCTCTGTATCGACAGTAAATTTATAGACTCCACATAAGTAGTAACCATTCCAACGTTTGAATATTTGGTGTTTGGCACTGCAGCTAATCGTGAACATGTTGGCAGTGTCCAACTAAATATCAGCAAAATAACAGCAAGCTTCAATCTTATAAAAAGCGGGATCTGAGAATCTCCCCTACATACGTATGGAGCTGCTATAATGTGGAAAGATATGGCAAAATGAAACACAACAGATACATCTTTTAACAGTATAGGAATAAGAACATACTCAATGTTAAATCAAATTTTTTTAAATAATTTCTCAATTAGATTTCTTTTGTTATTGTATCAAATCTCTAATAATATTTAAAGAACAGAGAATTTTTTATAGGAAAAGATAGTAAATTTTATTTCTAATTAAAATTAAATTTCTTAATTATATTTAAAATCTAACTCTAACTATAACTCTAACTATAATTTAATTTTAATAAATCAAATCTACTATATTTGATTCTTGAAGTTTTTTCATACTTTACAATAAGTTTAACTTAATTTTTTCTCTTTTAAATTATTCTTTATATGCAACCTATTAATTTCCTAATATGTTGACAATAGTTATAATTATAATTATAAATTAGAATTAGAATTAGATAAATTAAAGCTCGTTTATTTTATTTTAATTCGTCTAGACAATTTATAATCATAGATAAAGATTGATATCTATTAGCATATCTTATGATCACTTAAATCTTAGCAATGTCAAAACAATTTAACTTAATATGTATATACATAGTTATAATGTATAATTTAATCCTTTTATTATTTGATATTCAATTGAAAATAGAGTAAAGAATTAGCCTCTTTGGCCCAAAGCCTTATCGGGCTCAAACATACCCTTTTTTAATTGAGTAAATAAATAGTTTGTAAATTAAAAAAGAATGTTTAAAAATTTTATGGCATATTTTGTTATCTAAAAACGCATCTTTATTAAAAATTAGTATTCATTTCATTTTTATTAAATTAAAATTGTTAAGTCTGCTTTTGACTCTATTTGCTTAATTTTTTTAAAAACTAATCTCACTTTAAATTGTTATCTCTTTTTTTTTGACTAATTACTGTTCTCTTATCTAAGTCTAACAATAAAATGGTGCTTAGTTTATTCATAAGTCAAAACATGAAAAAATAATATCAATTTATGAGTCTGTTTATGATACAAAAATCACAGTAATATTTATAAAAATAATTTTATTACAAAACAAAAGAACATTATAGTACTAATATTATCTAAATGAAAAAGAGATACAATTTACAAAAAGTCCAAAAATAAATTATCAATTACAATTGAAGAGTGGCAACTGAAGTTAAGTAAATAGACAAAGACAACAATATAGAACCTGAATAAAAACACACAAGTAAAGATTTATATCTTCAATTTTAAAAAACCTAAGCAATCACATAAAAAATTGTAAATCCAAAAGCAAAGATTAAAGATAACAAACTCGTAGCAGAAAAAAGGGGACAACTAATTGTCGTAATCAAGATCGTCAATAGTTTGCACCATTTCATCTACGCGTAACATATTATTATATAAATTATAAATGATTATACAACAATTATACTAAATGAATATTCAGCACATGATAATCAATAATTAAATATACCTTTATCATTAAATTTTTTAAACTAAATTTTTAGTTAAAAGACTAGTCTCTGCACCAATACCTGTGTTAATACAGAAAGATAATATAATTTATGATTATTAAAATTATTATGATAAAAAAATCAATATATTATAAAGAATATAATTTACCTTTGATATCTTTATTATGTAATCAATTTCAAGTACACATAAGGGTTTTCTCATTATTAGGATGCAGTCGAGCATGATGAGAACTGATTATCCGTTCACTAGTATTAAAAGTAGACTCTGAAGTAATAATAGATATTGGAATTACTAAGAGATCTTGTGCAATTACTTGCATGATTGAAAAAACACTTTTATGTTTGTTCCATCATAGCAATACATCGAACTCCACATCTTCAACTTTGGCCGCAACACCTATCTCCAAATAGTTGTCCAACTTTGTCCTACTGTAAGAGGTTCGAGCCCTTTTTTCTTATGTGATTTTTACAAATGCCGATTTCACATTGGTCTTATATGAAGATGAACCTAATCCTAAACCAGAAGTTAGAGATGAACTATCACAATCTTAATTTCTGATTGAATTGTTTTATTCTTATAAGAGTTATAAGTTTTAACTGCAAGTGCACGGTGTAGCTGTAATTAGCACTGGAAAGTATAGGCCGATCCTATGAGGACTGTAAGTACTAGCACTAGCCCTTTCTCTATTATTTAACCACTAAATCAAGTTATAAATTGACTTAGAAATTAAACTAAACAAAATAAAGTTAACATAATAATGAACTAGGATGAAGAAAATACTACGATTAGACAATATCAAATAAGTAGTACCTAGGTGATGAATCCCCCAAGATATCTTAAATACTAACCCTTTATCATGCAATTAAATTATTGATTATTGGATTATGAAAATTCCTACCTTATGTTAATATCTTTCTCAAAGCTATTAACAACTAACCCTCAGTTGAGTAATTGAAATCT
Organism: Erythroxylum pelleterianum; assembly: GCA_027563865.1. Lineage (NCBI taxonomy): Eukaryota > Viridiplantae > Streptophyta > Magnoliopsida > Malpighiales > Erythroxylaceae > Erythroxylum > Erythroxylum pelleterianum. The sequence goes on along the minus strand of JAOQMR010000003.1, from coordinate 25,008,321 downwards.
CTTTCTAGTTAAAATCCCTAAGATTGTATTACTAGATTTGTAAATTTCACTATTGGGTTTGACCTTAATCTAGAGGATTTATGTTGACCTATCTCTAAGTTTGTATGTAACTCCTTCCAACTATGGTTGATGAATTCATATGGAAGCATTTCTCAATCTCAATCATATGAAATTAAACTTTGGACTAATATTCCAGATATATAAGTTTAAGAATATAAATGAGTAATTGAATCACAATAACTAAATCAATAAAATTACATTGAATAAAAGATTATATTATACTATTCATTCCAACTAAGGATTCATCATACCTAGAAATTAACCAAATTATTTACTAAACATAGAAAATAAATCAACATCAAATATTTAGAAGAAAAATAGAAATAAAAGAATTTATATTCTATATCCCCTTTTTGTCTCTAATGAAATATTTTTGTAATTTGGATTGAAGGTTGTTCTCTATCGGATCTTGTGACGTAATCTTCATATTTTCCTCATCCTCTATTCATAACTACCTCTTTTTTGGTGTCAAATGTGACTCTAAAACACTTGTCCTTGTTTTGACTTCATATTTTCCTTTTATAGTTAAAACTAGGGCTTTTGGGACATACAAAAACACTTAAATAGCCGTGTAGGTGATTATGTATCTCAAAATTCCCTTTAAATCACAACTTTACATGATTGTAGAAGCTTATACGGGAAGCATACATAATTTTGTATCTTTACATGAGAATAAGCAACATCTTCGAAGACATTTACAATGGCTTACATAGTCCCTATATAAGATCTTGTATCTCCAAAGTTGCTTCAAATATTTGTTTTATGATTCGATTTCACTTGAACTCTTCTCGTTTTAGTCTATGAAGACAATTATCACCTACAAACACACTTGAAGCAAAATAAGTATCAAAAATTTTATAAAAATCTCAAATAACAAGAAAAACACACTAAATATGGATATATAAATATAATTAATTAATTGTTTATCAAACATCCCCACACTTAAGCTTTTGTTTGTTCTTAAGCAAATCATAATCCAAATCATCAAACTTATAAACATTCATCCTTTTTTAACCTTAACCTTCCATACACACCCTAAATCTTCATGTCATATCAATTAAATTAACATAAAATTAGATTCAAGTCATCTTAGAATCAACCTTTATAAGTTAATATCAATAACAATCACATAGATATTCTCTTTGAAATCAAAAGCACAAATTTTCACGCCCTCACCAAGAATTCGCTCAATGCACTCAAAGTATTTAGGTTGAAAATTGCAGGAACTCTCAAATCAATATATGGGTGGATTCTTCACCATAAGCTTATAATAAAATTATATCTTCATCATTTAAAAGTAAACTAGAAACAAAATTAAAAAAATCTTATTACAAGGTTATAATAAGGCATAGGTCAAGGTATGATAGGGATAATAAAAAAATATAATATTTAGGGATATTTACATAAACAAAATTATATGAAACTTAATTCTTTACAACATAGTTTGTTCACACCATAATTCCATTGGTACAATCTTTAACATTTTTTTAATCCTCACAACATAAATTATTATTTATTTTTCATTTTTTGAGCATTCATCATGTACCAACAATTAAAGAAATATTGAACCTCTTTAAAATTCTTCCACATAATCCAAGTCTCAATCAATCAAATAAACATAAACCCTTTAGGGTTCAAAAACAATGAAAAGACTTTTAAAAAAATTAGGTGAAAGTTATTAATGTGGTTATAATAAATGAAAAGACTTAAGTCTTAAAAGTGGTTACCCCTAAGGGATAAAATTTGATAGGATAATAATCAAGAAAATAGGTTAAAACAAGGGTTAAATCTAAATGTCTTTATCATTTCAATGCTTTTAACAAATGTAGTCTTAATATGGATAACAAAAGAAAGTTCTAAAATCATCCAACCATGCATGATAATACACATGAAAGAATAAAAAAAGTTTAAAATAGCAATGCATTTGCTCTTAGACACAAAAGCTCATAAAAAATGTTTCATGTGTGTAAATAATGTGCAATTTTTCATTCAAATTAATTATCTCAATGATTGCTTAAATATGACTTATAAAAGCAAATTTATTCTAATTTTCACCCCTTTGCATACTAATTCAATTCAAAAATCAATAATAGTTTAAAGTAGATTGGACATATTTTAACTAAACTGAGATGTCAATTAATAAGAATTGATTAAAAAAACACAAAAAGCTTAAGGAATTCCTTCCCTATACTTAAAAATATCCATTGTCCTTAATGTATATAATAGAAGCGCATGTAAATAAAATATCAATAAAAGCAGAAAAAGTGAGAAAAGTGTCACTTACTACTTCCCTGAATAATAAGTTTTACAATGTTCTGAATTTGATGAAGAGTCCATCCAATATTATGCACAACCATCCTTACATAATATAAATAAAAAGGATAAAAAGATAAAAGAAAATTAACAATAATAGCATGAAAATAAAATAAAATAAAATTCACTAATAATTTTTAGACAAAATAAAATAAGATAAGAAATAAAATAAGAAAAATACATAAATAATAATAAAAGAAATAAAACAAAAATCAAAATGAAGCATCTAGACTATTTCTGTATTAGTTATCTCTCGACAAGTCTGGTATGTCCATCGTTAGTGGATCCTCGGGTCTTGAAGCCTTATATTGCTGCGAAGCTGAAGATAATACAGCCGCTTCAGAAGGTGGAAGTGAGGTGGATATCCTAAGATGTTCTGCCATCTATACTAAAACCTCCTCCATCCATTTATCATAGGCTTTTGGTCTCTCCATCCACTCCGTCAATGCTTACTTGTTGGACTCAGATAGTGCATTAGCCTCCCAAAATATGCCCCATATGTTTCTCCAACCGAGCGATCTTCAGGTGATCTTGATGTTGAACTGGTGTTGGCGCCCTAGCAAATCCTACACTAGCCTTCTCTTGAGTTGCTCCTCCTGTCTGGGATGACAGTGAGTTGTGTCTTAGTGGCTCATTTACTATATATACAACCTGACGGATATCAAAAAACTCGAACAATCCAATAGATTTGGATATGGATAGTAAATCGTAAAAATTGATGGATATGAATATGGATATGAGTTGAGTCATAAAAAATAGATATGAATATGAGTAGACTAATACCCGAACTGAGCCCTACCCATTGCCCTCCCTAGTCATCAATAATCACATTTTTGGATGTTTTAATGTGATGATAGTCACTTTTCATCTTTTCGTTCTCACTTATGCACTAATTCTTTTTTAACTTCCTTGAGTTTGAAAGACAATTTATTCCTTTTCTTACTCATAATTTCTAAACTTTTTACTAATTTATCATATGTCAAATCAATATCACTATCATCATTACAAGATTAGGATTGGATGGTACCCCATCATTATCCATAATGGTAAAACACATATGAGCTACCTCTTCTTTTGAATGCTCGCTTTCAAATTCACTTGTATCATCCTAAGTTGATGCTTTTAGTGCTTTCTTCTTGTCCTTCTTGTCCTTTTTATATTTTCTCTCGTAATTCTTGTCATCTTTGAGTTGAGGAAAATGTGACTTTAGATAGCCATGTTTTCTCCAATCAAAGCAGGTAATATTAGAGGATTTATATTTTAAATCCTTTTTTACCTTCCTTGAGGTCCTTTCTTTTGGAGAATTTCTTCTTCAAGAACTTCTTAAATTTTTTAGTGAGTAAGCCAGTGTCTTCTTCTTTACTTTCATTAGTTGATTTTTCTTCATCTTCGTTTGATTATTCTTTTGAGTGTTAAATGCTAAGTTCTTTTTCTTTGAAAGCGTCGTCTCTTCTTGTGTCTCTTATGGCCTCATTTCTTATGTGAGGAGAGATCTAATAAGTTCTTCCAATGGTCGTGTTATTATCCTTGGCTTCTTGTATTGTTGTCACTTTAGCTTCTCACGTCTCCAATGGTAGTGTTGTTAAATTCTTGGCTTCTTGTATTATTATCACTTTAGCTTCTCACGTCTTTGGGAGTGACCTAAACAACTTTCTTACTAATTCAATATTATTATAGTCTTTCCAAGACCTTTGAGAGCATTAATAATATTAATAAATAAAGAATACACGCTAGAGATGTTTTCATTATGTTTCATTTGAAACAGTTTATATTGATATGTTAGCATGCTTACTTTGCTCTCTTTAACTTGGTTTTTGCCCTCATGAGTAATTTCTAATGCTTGCCAAATGTCATAAGTCGTTTCACATATAGAGACCTTATTAAATTCATTTCTTCCTAAAATACAAAATATGATGTGTATGACCCTACTAGTAAAGGATACTAATCTCCTTTCTTGCAATTCCCATTCTTCTTTTAATTTAGGTACCTTTATATTATCTACAATTTTTGTAGGAATAAAGGGACTATTAGAAACTATTTTCCATTTTCCATAAGTCTACACTTTTAGCCACTAGAAATAATCTCATCCTAGTTTTCCAATAAAGATAATCATTGCCACCAAAAAGAAGTGGTCTACTAATGCTTTATCCCTCTTAAATGAATGATGATGATGATGCTCCTAACTATGTCATTATGATCTTTTCTATCAAAATTTGTTAGAAATACTAGCCTAATAGACCCACAATGTAGTAGGCCCAGATGACTTTACTGGAAAGTTCTTTACTCACTGTTGGGAGGAAGTGGCAAGAGATATAGTGGTCGCAGTGCAAGAATTCTTTGTAGGAGGAGACCTTCCTGGAGCTTACACACCTGCCCTTCTGGTACTAATTCCAAAGATTGCTAATGCATCTTCATTTACGGAGTATAGGCTAGTTAGTTTGTATAACTTCTTTCAAAAGGTGATCTCCAAGTTGATTGTAAATAGGCTATCTTTGATTCAGCCAAAAATTATATCTCCTTAGCAAGCAACTTTTTTACCTGGGCGATTAATCTCTAAGAACATTTTGTTAGCTCAAGAAATATGTTTAGATATGAAAGGAAAGATAAGAGTTGGAAATGTATTGCTTAAGTTAGATATGGCCAAGGGACATGACAAAGTATCTTGACTTTTCCTGATTAAAGTATTGTGCCGCTTTGAGTTTGGAAAGCAATTTATAGACTGGGTTTTGAGGCTTATTTCAAATTACTAGTTTTCTGTAATGGTAAATGGAGTGCCTTTGGGATATTTTAACTCATCATGAGGCCTGAGATAGGGTAACCTGTTATCTCCAACTTTTATTATTATTAGGGCCGAAGTTTTGACAAGAGTCCTGAATGATCTTCCACAAACTGCTGCATTTGCTATTCCCAAGGGTTGCCCTAGGGTGACACATCTCTCCTATACTGATGGTGTATTAATTTTTATGAATGGAATGAGATTGTCCCTCACAACAGTCAGGCATGCATTGGGAGAATATAAAAGGTGTTCTGGTCAGCTAGTGAATGCTAATAAAAGTGATTTTTATGTGGGCAGATGCTCTTAAACAAGAAAAAATTAATTGCGCATGTTACTGGATTTCAGCATCATTAGCCCTAGTTCACGTATCTTTTGCACCCCATTTCTTAGGGAAGGAAAAGGTCTCAGTTTTTCAATGGATTGGTAGATAAAATCACTCAAAAAATGACAAATAATCTGTTATCAATGGGAGGAAGACTGACTGGAGGAAGACTGACTCTGCTTCGATCAGTTTTACAATCTCTTCTATTGCATGTCTTGGCTACAACAAACCCCCTGTGAGGGATTTTGTCTAAATTTGAAAAAATATTTGCAGATTTTCTGTGGGAAGTAGGTAAAAAAGGGTCTAAGCGTCATTGGATTGCATGGAAATCACTATGTTGCCCAATGGAGGAAAATGATATTGGTTTGCAGCATTTGTATGACATATACTTGGCTTTTTTTGGCCAAGTTGTGGTGGAGATATCTAGTGGATAATTCTTTATGAGCATCCTTCCTAGTAGTTAAGTATGGAACTAGAGGCGATCCAAAGGAGATTCAGCCTAGACTGACAGATTCTCTCACTTGGAAAAGAATGCTTGTTATTCGTGAGCAGATTCAAGATTGTATTGTTCACTTTAGTCATAAACTCATCTAAAAGGACACCACCACTAGGGAATTCTCGATGACTTCTATATATAACTGTATTAGAGATGTGGGCACATGAACTATAATAGGTTGTAATATTTGGCATAAAGGGATTCCTATGAAAGTATCACTTTTTATGTTGCGTTTATGGAAAAACAAGCTTCCTTTGGATAGTCCCTTACGAAGGCTAGGGATTCTTGAACCTTCGAGATGCAACTTTTGCCAGAATGGTTGCGAAGAACCTCTAGACCACGTGTTCCTTATTGATGATTAGGCCAGGCACCTGTAGAGCTTTTTAGGTATAGAGAAATGTTAATATGGTGGTGATCAATTGGGGGCAATGCAGTTATGAGACTGGTCTTTCATATGTTGCCATCCTTTATTAGCTGGAGCATTTGGAAGATGCGTTGCTCGACAAAATTTAATGAATCTCCTCGCCCTATCTCTTATGTTCTACAAGATTCTCTTTCTTTAGCTATTTCAAGTGAACAATGGCAAGATGTGGTGGAGACTGTTGAAAGGTATGTTTGGCCCCATAAGGTTCCTTAGTGCGTTGGTGTAAGCCCTTCCTGGGATCTAAAGCTAAATGCTGATGGTTCGTCGAGAGGGAATCCAAGGCTAGGTAGAGGTGGTGGGATTATTCGAGATGAGTTTGGAAGGTGTGTATTGACTTTCGCATTCCCTATGCATAAAGTTACAAGTCTAGAAGCAAAAACACAATCTCTTTTGGCTGAATTGAAGCTTTGTGCTGAACTATTACCCAATTCTTGAGTAGTAGTTGAGTTGGACTCTAGAGTTTTGATTGACATACGCCTTAGTAGAGTTTAAATTTCATGAAAGCTAGCGGGTTGGTTAGCTGAGGTGCTGATGTTCTATTTTGTAGATGGTTTTCTTCATTATTATAGAGAGGCAAATCAAACAGTAAATTCCTAGCAAGTCTGGGATATTCATCGGAGGATTTGACTACTTACATTACTCAATCACTAACACCTCGTACCTTGAGACGTATATTAACTTTAGATAAGTCAGACTTACCTTTATTAAGAGTAAGAACTGTTTAATTGTAATTAATAATAGCGACATTAGTATTTATAATTTCTTTATATTTTCACGTCTTTGACGGTTAGCATCTAGTGCTAGATTATTTGTTAATGCCAACTTCATTTGCTTCGGACAGGTCAGGTTCATGTCCCCTGTTATGTACTTTTCTCTTTTTTTATTAATAAAATAGGGTATCCATCCTCCATGGATACCACCCCTATTTTTTTTAAAATAATTAATCCATAATTTTGTAATTTTGTTTTATTTATGTTGTTTCTTATATTATTTTCATATGTGCCATATCTTCGATAATGCCATCTCTCCAGCAGATCTCCGAGGGCCGAAACGTTATAAAGAGGCAGCCGTTTCAAATTTTGATGAGAAGTGTATCGGCCGTCTTGAGATTTTTGAGGTATGTATAGTTTTGGCAAATCACATAAAAGAGCCACTGTGATATACTTGATTATTCATCTTAGCTCTTGTGTTTTTAATTCGTTCACCTTAGCCCCTGTGTTTTTTATTCTCATTCAAGATACCTCAATTGGATATTTTCGGACAAATTTGCCCTTGGAATCAAGAGATTAAAAAAATGTATTTCAATAATCTAAGGGTCAATTTGTCCGAAAATACCTAATTGGGGTATCTTGAATGAGAATAAAAAACACAGGGGTTAAGATGAACGAATTAAAAACACAAGGGCTAAGATAAATAATCAAGTATATCACAGAGGGGCTGTTTGATGTGATTTGCCTATAGTTTTAGTCTTTCACTGTTTTGGTAATTAACTTTATGTTTTCAGTTCGTTTTCTTAACGCCTGGAAAAGGAGAGACTTTACCTTTCATTTCTTGAAATAAGGGAGAGAATTGAGAGGAATAGAAGGGAAATTTGGGTCATTTTGCTTCTTATTTTGCAATTTCCCTCCCTTTCCCACCAATTTGGTGGGAAAGGGAGG
>JAOQMR010000003.1:24934471-24945678 GCA_027563865.1 Erythroxylum pelleterianum | reverse complement strand
GGGAAAGAGAGTACTCGAGCTTGTGGTCAACGTATCGAAACCAAGTGGAAAGAGAAACCATTTGGTCGATGAATTCATGACAGTAGGCCTGGTGAGAGTAGCAGCATAACAAAGTGGTGACGACGGCGAGGATTGAACGGCCAGATTTGCTTAAGGGGCAGTGAGTTAATAAATTTTCAACTCAGGGTTTTTTTTGCTAATTTTTATATGTCAGGATTTTTCTAGCAACTTTTGAATAACACAAGGTTATTAACGCAATAAATTCATTTTTACTTATATGATAGGAAGCTAAAGAATATTGTTCATGTCTTGTCATTCTACACAAAGAGGAGACTTCGACAATAAGACGATGAAGAGAGGAGTGTTATGGGGTTTAGGGAATTATTTGAGAAATTAGCGATTCAACCAAATGTGAAGAAAAAGAGGCAGATTTACTAATCAGTAAGGGGAGCTTATGATAAAAAAAAAGTAAAACAATATTTAGGTTTGAAAAATGAGGAAATCTTATCGGGGAGTAATGGTTATGTCAATTTAGGATAAGAAAATTAAAAAAATTTAAATGTTAAAGTTCTTTTTAAATCCTCTAAAATATTAGAGTTTAAGTTGAATTTTGGTACAAATTTTAAGGTTCATATTGACCATTTTAACTTTTCAATTTAGTATCCAACCTTTTAAAGTCTTCAGGGGTGATTGGTTTTTATGGGAGAATGAAAATAGGATTGAGAATAAATATAGTAAATAATGATAATGGATATAATCACTATAATTATTATAGTCGGTTAATAAGAAGGAATGACTACCATTATCATTGACAGTGGTTAGTTTGTTAAAAATATTGAGAAATAAAAAATTTGTTAAATTTTTGTACATCATATTTTAATTGCTAAAAAGAGAAAATATAATTAATTATATTTTAATTAATTAATTAGTAATTATATTTCAATTAATTAATTAGTTAGTTATATTTTGTATATTTTAATTAATTATATTGTAATTAATTATATCGTAATTAAGTATATTTTAATTAATTATATTTAATTAAAAAAAGCAATCTTCGAGTTCCCTAATAGCTTCAATTCCCACCTTACCGCTGAAAGCAAAGTGTCCGTAATTGATCCGATCAAGGAGTTTTGCCCAGGAGGCTAGAGAATCCTTTATTAAGAAAATATCTCATTTCTCCTTCTTCGAACAAACTTGAACTCAAAACCTCTTGGGACAGCCTTAAAGGGAGTAATGTAAACCCGTTTAGCATTCGTTGTTTTTATGCATCAGTGTTAAATTTTTTGGCCAAAAGTGTGCAAAATGCTTTTTATGGAATAGCATGTTTACATCGTCATTGTGTCTGTGCTCACGTTAATTGTCTTTATGGAATATTAGTGTTTCAATTTTTGGTCTCGTTGCTTTAGCAGGATCATTAATAGGTACTACTCTAGTGGAGAAGTTTAAACTCGTTTCAGATTTGTTCTTCTAAATCATAGGATAAATTGTTGTCTTTTACTCTATTTTATATTTGCAATATATAATTTCTTATTATCATAAATATTAAGAGAGAATTACACTAAATCTCCTATGTTTTTAAAACTATGATTCACCTCTTTTTAGTTCTCATACACATAATGTAATTGTAATTATTTTAAATAAATATAATATGATATTAAAAATTAGAAAAATAATTTCTATGAACTATATGTTAATCAATTCATATCAACATTGTCATTTAAGTAATTGATGCTTGATTCAACACTATTTTAACGGTGATTTATATCCTTTTTAAAGTTATTAACATTCTAAAGAGGAAGAGAAATTGATAAAAATTAGGAATTAATATAATTTGTTGATTTGGTGTGGGATAAATCATACATTTTATTTTACCATTAAATAAGATTTGGAGGAGAAGATTCAATTAAAAATAAGGTTGATAATTAACTCAAATATGGAATTAGATTTTTTAAATTGATGTTAAGAGAAAAATAAATACAAAATTGACAAAAATATGGTTTGTAGAAGATCAGACGAAAAGAATGGACACCATGGTTATCTAAAATATGAAATTTATGAATTTCAGGCTCGATGGTTGAGAGCACGGCTTGGCTTCAGTTAGATCTCAGGTTCGATTTCATGCTAGCCCCTCTTGTAAGATCCTGGGGCAGCCGGGGTTTTACCTGTAAGTGGAGAATTAGTTGAGCCCTCGATGATGAGGTACCCCCGCTTGGCCCACCTGTGAGGTGGTGCGCTAATTGGGCTCTCGAAGAGGTGTGCCCGCTTGACCCGCCTACAGAGTTTCCTAGAATTAAAAAAAAAAAGAAATTTTTGAATCAAAACCCAAACTAAGGTGCAATATTTTCCAAGCATCAGTTTTGTTACTTAAAATACAGCAGCAACGTTTTATAAATTTTGGCGCTGAACAAAGCATGGGTTGAGGATTCCACCCATTTTTGGCACAACAAAGTCAAACTGATAAACGGCCAATAAAAAAGTCAAGCTGTCACCAATAATTTCGCATGTTTACAACCAAGAACCGTCCAATTCACAAAACCACCAAACTCCCACATGAAAACGGAGCAAAACAGGTTACAATATAGCAACAAACAAACAAAACAATACCCTCAGTAAGAGAACACAAAGAGAGAAGAGAGTGCCAAAAGCAGTCTCTCTCTTTTTTGGATCTCTAAAACCAACACAGCTAATATATACTATACTATTGTTCATATTTATCAGTATCCTCTCTCTTTTCTTTCAATTCAAAACACCTCTACCTCTTCTCTGCAACCCCCCCATTGCTTCCATTAAATGTCAGCAACCCAATTGGACCGTCTTAAGTTCTTTTGTTCCTGAAGGTCTTTTCTCTGTTTTCCCACATGGACAAAATTAACAAAGTTCGAGCCTTTTCATCTCCACAGCTAGCGCCCTCATCCCCAGGCCAATACGAGAGCAGTTCATCCGGTGATTATAGTTTAGAAGGTAATGGAATACATTGTCTCCTACCCAATTTTCTTCTTTCAGTAATGTTCATGATTGTCGATAAAACTGATCTATAGCACGACCGATGTTCATGGCCCGAAGATGACAAAAGATATATAAATATTGGATTGGTATGATATTGATCCGTATGCATTTATTAACGATGTTCTTTGATTGATTTCATTTTCTCGGTGTAGGTGTTGCCACAAATGTGAAGCTTCTACTGAAAATTATTCATGATCATAATGAGGCCAGCTCTAGGTACAACGATGACCGTAGACCGCAAAGAATTGCTGGAATGATGACAATTCTAGACGATGTTAAATCGAGAATCGAAAAATCTCAATCCGGCAAGAAAAAAATGGCAGAACTGAGGCGATGCAACACAGAGCTGAGGCCTAGTCGTGGCATCACCCCTGTGCCAGAGAAGAAGCCTCAAGAACCGTCAGCAGATGAAAGCGATAAGTGGAGGAAAATGCTCAGCGCTAGCATGGCAGCAAGAAAAAGCTTGGAAGTTATGTGTTCAAGCTTGGGAAAGGAGAAAGAGATTATGGCTTGCGAGCTTGCAAAGAAAGTTCATGAATTGAATGAAATGGAAGAGCATGTCAATGATCTGAAAGCTCAAAACGCGAACTTGTTGGCAAAGCTACAATCTTGCGCCGCCGCAGCTGAGCAGGAGGAGGAGAAAGCGAGCGGATCAGGAGAGGCTCAGGGAAATGTGGCACTTCAGGAGAGAAACAAGGCACTTTCAGAGAAACTCTTGAGATCCCTCGATAGTTATCGCTCTTTGAAGAGAAAATACAGAGATGCAACAGAGAAGAACATGGAGATCCGTTCAACAATGGAGGAGATTGAGGTAGGAGTGGCAGCTGGGCTTGAACGGATACGTTGCTTTAGGCAAAGATTGGCTTCGAGCACTGACCAACAGGTTGAAATTGAAGATGATATTTCAGTATTAGAGAAATTGTTTGAACGTTTCAATCTTATGATCTCAACACAGAAGGACAAGAATGGTGAATTTGCAAATTCCAGAGGTGACATTGACGCCGGTAAGCCTAATGAGAAGAAACAAGGATGAAGTGTTTATGACAAGGGAAGGGAAGGGAAGGGACACGCTTTTGGTATCGTTGTACTTAACCAATAAAGAGAAAGCATATGTAATGTGTCCCTCTCCCATTAGGCATATGATTCGACTAGTTACGTAGTCTAGGCGCATTGCCTCCGAATAGTTGTCTAATTGCATTATTTGTGTTACGCATTAACTTTCTTCCTTCGGTATGCTTCTTCTTAACGATGTTCCATAACCGGCATAACCCCATTACTATCAAGGTCAATTATGTCCTGATTTAGTTATTAAAGCACGATAGCAAGAAATATGAAGGGTTTTCTTATTAAATCCAACAAATACGGGATAATAACGAAAGTCACATTAAGCCTTTTTGCTTGAATCCTTACTTGCACCAGAAAGAAAATATTGAAGAAAAAAGAAATGTGATTTTCTTTCTCTCGTTCATTTTTCTAATTTATCAAAGAATGGAATTAAATAGAAGAGAATTTTATAAAACTTTTATGCCCTTTGATTATAAAACTTGTTTATCTTGTTAGATTTAATAAAGATACAATGATAATTTATTTATATTAAGCTTATTTTGTCTTAAATTTCTCCTCCTTTCCTACCAATTTGATAGAAAATATATTTAATCCAAATTTCTCTCATATTCTTCTCTATTCTCTCCCTTTCTCTTTATTTATTTTTGTCCAAACAATAAAAACTAAGAGAAATATAATTCCCTTCCTTTCTTTTCACTTGATTTCCTTGATCCAAACAAACGAATGAACATTTACGCGATACCTATGCTTCGGAGACTTTAACAGAAAAAGAAGCAGCTGTTCTACTTTTACATCCTGAGTTTGTCAACCAACATATTAGTTAAACTGCCTTATCCTTCCATCAAATACCATTTTAATAATTGTAGGACCACCACTGGTAATAACAAATTATTCATCAAGATTTTGCAGCTTGCAGCCTGCAATCGAATCCAAAACCCATGAATTGCTTGCGGCTTTGGCTCCAGTTGTACTTGCCAGAGTGACTGCACGAGACATCCTCTGGGTTAAGATCATATCCTTTTTGCTGGGATCACAATTCTCAGGCAGCTCCTTGCTATAAATTACGAAGGTTGAAGGTGCAGAGGAACCCGATAACAGGGCTTGACCCCCAGAAATAGGTTTTCTTTGTAGAATGGTTCCTCCAGCAGCAATTACAAGATCTTGTAGATATGTCTTATAAGAGGGTGCAAAATCTCCCAACAGATAAAAGTTGAACCCTTCAAAAATCTTCGGTTGCTGCACATAATACAATTGTCCATTATATGCCTAGTGTGTACAACAGTGTCAATTTGTCTTAAATGTGCATTAGCCTAATAAGCACAAGTGTTCGTATAAAAACCCACATAAAAAATGTGGAATTACGCTAGCTAGTTTTGATGTCTTTAACTATCGCGACTTCACATGATAAGTATACAAACTTTGCAAGACAGTGCAGAATCTGAACACAGAACAAACATAAATATAGGGAGCAATATGTTCTTTAATCCACAAAGAGACATTTAATATACTACTCAGGATTCAAAAGGAAGTTGGACTTGAAAGCAAGCAGAGCAGAAATAACCTTGTTAAGGAGCCTCAGTCTTCCAAGTCGAGGGCCATCCCTGATTCCATGAGTGTCCGCACCAATTTCATATTGTTCCTCATCAACATGTTTCATGGCCTTCATGCAATCCTTGACCCCTGTACGGAAGAACAAGGGCAGAAAAAAGAAAAGTTGAGGACAAAAAAAAAAGTTCACTAAAAGCAAGTTATAAATTATGAGCAAATAGTTGCAAGTTAAGCACTATGAACGCAAAACCACGGTACTGACATTCAATGTTCAGTATCCATCTCCCCTCTAGGACGCCCATCAAAAATTTGAAAGTTCTTCTGCATGCTCCATTTTCATCGGTTGATGCAATGACATGTGTGACATTTGAATCCCATTTCTTTAACACTGTAACTCCACATAATCTCTCAAACCCAGCAATGCTTTCCTGCAGAGGCATGAATTAAAAACTAATTGAAGCAATTTCACTTTGTGCCAAAAAAAGGAGAAAAGGAAGAATCTGCAAGTGTCATACCTGTTCTATAACTGTAAGAGCAGAACAACAAAGAACCGGCTTTTTGCATCCTATAAATAATTTCGAATATGGACATGTGTTGATTGCCTGCTTAGACAGAACTCGATTCTTCTGATTCTGCATCTTACTGGAAGAGGAGGAAAGTAAGAGAAGGGGATAGTACAAGATCTTTAAGTTTTGGAGAAGTTTCACTGCAAAGCTTAAGGTAAGGCCTATTTGGAAAATCTAACTGAAGTATCAACATACCCGTTTTGAGTGGATGCCATTCTCCTCTCCTTAGTTCCTGGATTCTCACAAGGCAATTTAGAAGATGAATGCAGTGGACATAACATGACAAAGTTTTCCTGTTGAAAATGATTGGAGAAAGAGCGTAAAAATGATAGAAAAGCATTTGAGCAGAACCTAAATCGATCGTGAGAAACATTCTATTCTGCTTACATAATCCCACCGAAAATCAGCAATCAACCTTGCACAAGGGACATGAAAACTCTTTCGGCAACCTTTCTCATAACATCCAAGAGCGGCACCATTGAGTCCGCAACTACAGCATTTAATCCTACGACTTCTAGATAATTCAGCTTCAAGATTTATTGCAGTATCATCCTCAAAATAGACATTAGGTGCCCTGCACAATATGTTTGCAATTATTAAGAGCCCACTGCATCAACTATAATGGCTGGAGATAAATCTGTCCAGATAATCGCCAGAAGGGCGAAAGGAATTCACTTAGCTGAGGATGTACAGAGCTTTCAGTTTTTTAACTTGGATCAATTTTCTCCCTTGCTAGCTTTGCTTGGTAGGAAGTATTAAGGTGATTGTGCAACACTATTACGAGTTAAGCAAATGAAAAGAACTGAAGGATTTAATGCACATAACCTTCCATCATAACTGAATGAAAATCTTACCACTCGGTACAGTTTCTATGAGAGTGTATGACCTTGGATCCAGCATCAAAATCTGCAGCCACAGGCCTGCCATTGTGGTAGTGAACCATCTCTCCAGAAACCTGGAATTTTTAAGAATAGAAGGCAGTAAGCTCAAATACTAATTCATTCAGTTAGATGACGGGACATGAAAATTATGCAGCATAATAATTGGGAAGTAGCATCACCTCCGAGTTTTCTGCGGAATGACAAAATGCACATCTGATTGTGCATTTCCTCAAAGACATTCCATTAGCTTGAGATTTACTCGCCAAATTCAGAGAGATATCAAGAGTTCTAGACTTCAGACAGCTTAAAGCCCCTTCAGCTGGTTGAGCCTCCTTTGCAGAAGCAACATTAACACTTTGGATGGGCTGGCCTTCTTTTGCAGAAGCAATACAAAGTTCATCTTCAGAATCACCAACCATTAATTCATCAGCCGCTGCGATGCCCCTAACTTCCTTATTTCTCCAGCTTATTAAATTTTGATTATCTTCAGAAAACAATGCAGACTTATTCCCTTTGCCATGTTCCTCAAACTCACCCTTGGTCTCTGATATATTATTTTCAACTCCATGGACAGATGGTAATTGAGCACTTATATCTTCTTCTGTTTTGTGTTGAATTGGACAAGCCTCTTCCAATTTCCTTTTATTCGTTGAACTCAAAGAGCGCTTCATACTCCGATTCTGCATACAGCTCTTCCTTAGCACTTTACTTGCTGCCTCTATCTTACAATCTTGGTTACAGTCTAGTGTCTTAACCAATGAAGCAGATAACTCCGGAATCATCTCCTCATCAGCTAGATTTATGGTTTCTTCTCTTGCATCATAGTCAGGTATATTTTCCAGTTTTGACTCAGTTGCATAGGTAAGAAAATCAGCCTTCTTAGTCCTCTTCCTAAATTCTCTAAAGCTAGAAGAGCAGCCCTTACTGTCAAGTGCTTCCTTATGCAAAAATCCCCCATCCACTAACTCTGATTCAATAGAAAGATCACATCTTTGGCCTTTATTCTCATCGACATTTTTCTTTGTCACAGATTTCCTAACATTCTTACGTCTTTTGTTGGATTTATTATAATCACCCTGATTGTTGGTGCCTCTGGTTCTTGAAGATAATACACTGGGCAGGAAGTCATCTACCCTGTTGATTACTTGCTTGGTATTCACAGATTTCTCATTGTCAACATGAGATTCCTCAATTTGATGTGCAGTGGAGAAGAAAGCTTCTGATCTTTCCTCTTTGTTCTTACCAATTCCAATAGCATCTTCACCCTATATTCTCTTTAACTTTAGTCAAGTGTGAGTATTTAAGTAATAGAAATAAAAAAAAATGATATTGGGTGGACTGTGTACCTGCATCTTCACTGGACTTGGAAGAAGTACAGGTGGAGAAGCTCTTTGTGTACATCTGAAAGTCTGACTATCAAACAGATTTAAAGCATTTGATTTTGCAGATACTGCCTCCTACACCATGTTAACCAAAGCATGTAATTTTGTGGCATCAAACAACTGATTATAAGCAAGATTTAGGATGCTTCTTGTCTTTCACACAAAAGAACTAATTTCATTTGACACATGCAGAGACCACAAGTAACCTGAAAGACCACAGGTAACATGTAGCTAGTAATATTCAAGTGGATCAAATATAAGCTCATATACATCTTAAGACTTAAAACTTCTGGAATCAATTAGCATATACAGACTAAGGACAAACTAATGGTAGCTATATAAGACGAAGAGCATCATTACCAGCTCATATGATAGCAGTTGAGTTTGGTATACAGAACAAAAGGGGGGGAAGTATGCATATGGGAAGAAAAGGATTGACTTATTGCATCATCGTTACAAATGCCTTCCTTCCACTTCCCCTCTTGGCTAATAGAACCAACCAAGACTATAACCAAATACATTTGCTAAATGAAATATTGCTATTAGTAATACACATAAGCTGCAATGAATTGATAAAAATACTTACATTCTGAGATGATTTAGAGGGGCTCTTTTCATCCAACTCCTTAATATCACTGAAAGTGGGGACAATTGGCGGTGTTATAAACAAAAGTTGATCTCCATCAGTATCCTGACTTAAGCTCTCTACACCTTCATCATCTCTTAACCAGAAGAATGGCAAAAGCACAGGTTCTACATTTCCAGTAAGAAGAGAATTGTTGTTTAGGCCTACTGAATTACTCTTCTGTCCATCATCATTGGTTTCACCCGATCCAAATTCCACCTTCTCAGGCAGTGATGGGGCCCCAGAAAGAGGATATCGTGGAACCTGTACCCTTTTCTTTGTTGGAAAGGAGGGCTTATTTTCGGCAGAACCACAACTTTCAATGTGTGTTTTCATATTCTTTCTTGGTCTTTTCTGATTGGGTTTGCGATCATTGCCCAAAACTTGACAAAACCTACCAGTTACTTCTCCGTCACAACTTGCTTTGCAATCTTTCTTTAGCTCATCTGTAACATGACAACAAGGAATGACTAAAACAGATGACATTTTGGTAGTTCAGTTTGCCAGGACATTTCTTATATGGTCATTCTAAACAACAAAAATGCAAATTTCAAAACCTCATGAAACTAAAATAAAAACCAATTTTGAACATAATGAACATCCGTCATGATCCACAATGGCTAAAAAAATATGCAGGCAATTGACATGGACCGAACAAGATATTGCAATATACATAAAACAAAAGGAACATGTATCTTCTTTTGTCCAATTTCACAAGAATTTGTATCCAACAGCACGCCAACATTTTTCCTTGACCTATAGATTAAAGACACACTGCAGCTCAACAAATAGGAAGGACTCTGAGCAATTGAAATTAGAATCTATGAAAGAAAAGATGCCAGATATCAATTGTTAAATATAGTTCCTTTAGTCCCCCCGTATTAATTTACTTCTCTTGTTGTTTGAAGAAGCCCGGTTTCATTTGGATTACTATTAGGCACAAACATATACCATATTACCTGATAACTTAGTTGTTGAAGCATTCTGTGTAACAAATATATTAAATCCTGAAGCAACTTCCATGCTTTTGTAAATGCTCACCAAATTATCCATGTGTGGCGCAGCACGAATCTCTGCATAAATTTCACACACACCCTTTAAGACAAGAAAAATCACCAATTGCTGAAGCTCAATGAATTCAGAAAAGCATTTCCTTCATGATTAGCACATTCAGGATACCAGACAACACCAAAATTAAAGCTCTCAAATAATGAGAACTTAGTACTCGAGCTGATCCAATTAAAATTATTCGAACTTGCAGAGTCTTTCAGCAAAACGAACTCCAAACTAAATGTCCAATTGATGTCTTTTTTATTCATCTTCAAACAAACTAGTTAAGGAAAAGAAAAGTGATGTACCTCTACGGTGATATGGCACTTTACAAACTGGACAATTGGAGCCAGACTTCATAGACTTGACAATACATACGCTGAAATTCACCAGAAATAAATTTTCAAACATTACCATAAATAAAAAGGATAAAATCCAAAATAAAGAAACACTAAGCATGCTTACTTGCAAAACACATGATTGCATAGCAACGAAACTGCAGAGTTGAGTAGACTCAAGCTGCCAGAAACAGAGAAAAGAAAGTTTGAGAAATGAATCGGTGTACAGAAGAAGTGAGAAGTGGGAATAAAAGAGACTTGGGAAGATTTACCAGATAGGGCACTTGAGTTCTCTGCCCATTTTCTCTAGATGAGTAGGATCCCCCATATTCACTTTTCGGCTTCTTCTAGATCTAGAGGGAGTAACAGAAGAAAGAGGACGAAGCACTCTAACTCTAACGCGATAACTGATAACAAAGGGGGCGAGTCATATTTGATTTTATTTGGTCCGTTTGTAGTGTTCTCCGTAAGCTTTTCTTAATTTGAATTTACTTATTACCCGCCAAAACCGAATTGGCGCGTGATTTCACGTTTCTTTCTTCAAGACGGCGGTGGATCTTTCTATATTGTTGTTTCTAAAAAGTACATACTACTGAAGTTAATAAAATTGGTTCTTTTCCAGTTTTGGAACCAGAAAAAAGTCTTATATAAAAATTAGGGTGCGTTTGATTTCATTTTATTTTTCTGTTTTTAGTTGCGGTTTTTATTAAAAATAAAATTTGGGATTAAAACATGTTTGGTCATCC
>JAOQMR010000003.1:24873320-24883567 GCA_027563865.1 Erythroxylum pelleterianum | reverse complement strand
AGTCAACATAAATTGAACACAAATTGAGCATTTTATCTTAAAAATAAGATTGAAATCACAAGTAAATGCATAGAAAATATATATAAAAATTCAATCCTATCATGTCTGGACAGGGCATTCAGGTAGACCCAAAGAAAATTGATGTAGTGATGAAGTAGGAGGCTTCAAGGAATGTGTATGAGATCTGGAGTTTCCTTGGATTAGCTGGCTATACGGAAGGTTTGTAGAGGGGTTTTCACTGATCTCAGCCCCTTTGACAAAACTTCCAAGAAACAATGTGCGTTTCAGATGGAATGATGATTGTCAGAGGAGTTTTAAGGAACTTAAGCATCGGTTAACTACAACACCGGTGTTAGCTATTCCATCTATCTTTGGAGGTTATGTTGTGTACAATGACACATCACACCAGGGTTTAGGATGTGTACTGATGCAGCGTGGCAAAGTAATAGCATATGTATCGAGATAGTTGAGGTCTCATGAGTGTAATTATCCAGTACATGATTTAGAACTTGCTGCAGTAGTATTTGCCTAGAAGATTTGGAGATACTACCTATATGGAGAAACTTTTCAGGTGTTTACTGAT
The DNA here is from genome assembly GCA_027563865.1 of Erythroxylum pelleterianum. Classification (NCBI taxonomy): domain Eukaryota; kingdom Viridiplantae; phylum Streptophyta; class Magnoliopsida; order Malpighiales; family Erythroxylaceae; genus Erythroxylum; species Erythroxylum pelleterianum. Next base: position 24,882,984 of record JAOQMR010000003.1, on the reverse strand, counting down.
TATAAGAGTCTGAAGTATCTGTTGAGCTAGAAAGAGTTGAATATGAGACAGAGGAGATGGATAAAAATGTTGACAGATTATGATTGTACAATTGAGTATCATCTGGAGAAGCTAATGTGGTAGCTGATGCGTTAAGTCAGAAGTCCAATAGCAGTGTTGCACAAATACAGTTATCGAGGTTAGTAAACCTAGTTCAATTGAGAGCATTTAATGTTGAATTGAATGTCGGGAAGAATGAAACATTGATAGCTACATTGAAATTAAGACAAATATTGCTTGATAGAATCAAAGAAACTCATAACAGAGATCCAGACTTAGTGAAGTTAATTGAGAAGTTGAAAGTGAAGTTGGATTCTGAATTTGGAGTTAGAGATGATATATTGTGGTTAAAACAAAGATTATGTGTGCCTGATGTTGATACTTTGAGGAAAGAGATTTTGGAGGGAGCTCATGTAGCAGCTTATGCTATGCATTCTGGTACTACCAAGATGTATAACACGCTGAAACAACATTACTGGTGGCCGGGAATGAAAAAGAAAGTAGCGGAGTTTGTTTCTAAATGTATAACTTACCAGCAGGTTAAGCCTGAGCATCAGGCTCCAGATGGAAAATTAGATTCGTTACCTATTCCAGAGTGGAAATGGGAGCGAATCACTATGGATTTTCAAGAATTAGGAGTCAAAAAGTATAGTAAAAGCTATGAAAGTGTTGCCAATTAATATAGTAAACATGGGCTCAATCAAATTCCCCCACACTAAGAATTTTGTACTCCTGGACAAAGTTTATAAGAATCAAAGAGACACAATTGCAAAAGAAAAATCCCGACCATACTTAAAACAATAGTAGGAAATTGGCAAAAATCACTTTCTCAGAAATCAATCAAAGCAAACTGAAAGAATGCTATGAAAATAAGCACTATAAGAATTTATGTTTTGGGATATTTTAACTTTAAAATCCACTTAGTCCATTCTCTACCATAAGCTTGTGACAGTTCTACCTCTCCACTACGAGAACTATAATTTCTAAAATCAAGAGGACTTTTCAAGGTTGTAATGCACGGAAGTCTAGATGAAATGGATGGAATGGACTAAGAAAGAAAAAGAATGAGTACACAAATGACAAAACACATTTTTTAACATATATATATATATATTTAGAACACATTTTTGGATTTTTTTTAAATAACTAGAAGAAAATACAAAATAACCTATTGACACTTAAGGAAATGCAAAATAAAATATTGATACATAAAAGGATGTGTGAATGTACTCAAGAATTATGGCTCAAGGGGCTAACAATGGATAGGTGTTTATGGGATTGTGTTTAGGTCAAACGGTTTTAAAATAATGCCTCTATCATGTTAACAAAATTCTAGTTCATAAAGCTTTAATTAGGAATTGAAACAAGTTCTTGAGAGATATGAAATAAGAAGATACACAAAAGAATTGAAAAATATTAGGCCCAAATATCCTTCCAACAAGGGTAATATCTCAATGAACAATCTCAAGTCTTAACAACATAAAGTGCTACTTTGTCAACATGCCTTCACTTACTTTGTGTTGAAAACATCGAAAATAAAATTAGTCAAAACTGAAAATCATTTAAAGAATGGGAGGTATTTTAAAAACTCAAGAATCACTTTGAAACTTATAAATTCTTTGGGAAACAAGAGTTGAGAATTGTTGAATTGAGGCAAATTTTTCTTAAAACAAATTCGTTTCTACAAGTTCTCCGCGGCGAACTATTCAGCTCACAAACATTTCCACGACAAAGAATTAGTTCATCACGGAAAAAATCATGCATATGGTCGTGGCGAAGGCATAGTACATCGCGGCGAAAAACAGCAGAAACTCAATTTCCACAATCACCATGTTTAAAAATTTTAACAGTATGCATAATTGACTAACATGAACATGTAAATGGCCAAAATGGAGCACAAACAAGAGTGACTAAGTGGGAAAAGCTCCCCCACACTTAAACATAACATTGTCCTCAATGAAGAAGAACAAGTAATAGAAATAAGCAATAAAGTGAAAAGGGAAGGCGCAATAACAACAAAGTGGAAGGACAAAGAGAATTATATATAAATGGGTGCAAAAAGTTTGACATTATAAAAAAATACAACAAAAAGAAAATACAAAAAGAAATACTCAAACTAATCCATTGTGTGATCATCCACAGCGTCTGAAAGAGCAACCCCGGATGTGTCGACACCATCAAGGGGATCATCATCATCAGAAGGAAGCGGAAAATATAGGTGTGCAGCAATCAAGGCATCCATCTTCCGGTGATACCGTCAATCTTGATCCTGTCTGGCTACCACCTGGAGAATAGTCTCCTGAAGAGCATCCACTTTGCAGGCAAGTGCCTGTAAGGTAATTGGCTCAAGAGGTGCCAGAGTGGAAAGATCGTCCTTGCGAGGTAAGCCCTCGGCATGGGTGGCAGCAACATCTAGAAAGGAGGTGGACGGGGTAGGGGTGGGGGTGGGAGGGAAGGGAACCGGGGAGGAGGCTGCAGTCGGAGTTGTTTTAGGCGAATGTAATGAAATAGAGGGGCCAGGTTGAAATAGCTGTCATTATTGTATTCTGGGACGTGATGGGCCCGGAATAGGTTCATGATGAGGTGTGGGAAGATTATAGAGTTGGTGAGTTTACAGGTAGTGATGGAATTACGAAGGGCGGAGGCAATTACATGGGCTATGTCGACCGGGTGACCAATCATGAGAAGGTACAAATAAAGGGCTTGTTGTTTGGTTACATACGTGAGGTGGGTGCTGGGAAGGATATAGTTGCTCACCAAGTACAGTTAAGGACAAGCCTCAGGGCAGAGATCAGAACGCTTGAGGTAACGTTGATAGATTCAGGGTTGATGCCAGAAAGCACCCTCAGGATAGAGGGTACGAAGGACATCATCCCAAAGATAGTGGTGGATCAATTGCTCAGAGTGGCAGCGAAAGATAGGAGGAAGGTTATAATGTTCACGGATGCTGGCAGTGGTGAAAGCGGTAGGGACAGAGACACCCCGGAAATTAATTTCCAAGGTGTTGTGAAGGCGGGCATAAGTATAAAAATGACAAACAAATTTATCATTGCCCTGGTCCCTTGGTTGAACTAATCCTGTGAGTTGGGAGTTTACGAGTTGGAAGATAAAAGGATTATTGTGGGGAGTCAATGAAAAGCGGCACTTCTTATTAAATGACCTAGCGTCGATCTTTTCGGCTAGGTCATTATATTCTGAATCAGTTGGATGAGGAGAATGAGTGGTTGAGTGGGATGGAAGAGAAGATTGGGAGGAGCTAGAGGAGGTAGGATGGGTAGGGTTCTTAGTTCGAGGCATATTCCTGCTGAAAATAAGGAAAAATAAACATAAGGATTAAACAAATTCACTAAAAATATCAAAATTTGAAAGCTCACCACAGCGATATAGGTATGTTGCGTGCGGCAAAAACTGTACTTCCTATGCCGCGGCAAAAATAGGTTCTTTGTCGCGGCGAAGAATGTCAGTCTGCCACGCCACAGTGAAATAAGTTTCTTCGCCGCGACGAACTAACCTTAATTGTCAGAAACATAAGCGAATAATAATGAAATGAAAGAGGAAAAACTTATAAAGAAGGGCGAGAAGGAAGCGAACACCAACGACGCACATGAACTGGCTGAAGGAGAACGAGAATGGAGATAGATGTCGCAAGGTTACTCGGATTAGCCGCAGCAATCTTTGGAGTGAAAGAGATGAAAATGAAATAGGGAGAAGAGGGTGGTAAGTTTAGAAGGATGGTGGTAGGAAATGACGAAAAAGACAGAGGGTAGATGAAAGATTAAAAGAACATCAAGGGTAAAAGAGAAATTTCGCAAGGGAATTTTTGTACAGAAAGGTCTTTTGCCGCAGCAAAGGTATTCGCGGCGGCAAAAGAATTAATGTACACCGTGACGAGGGCTGTATAAGAATGTTCACCGCGGCGAAAAAATTAAGTCACACCGTAGCAAATTGGCTTGAGAGACGTTGTGTCGTGGCGACTGAAGAGTTCGCCGTGGCGAAATGTACCACGCCACGGTGAATTTTTCTCGAGAGACAAAGAGACAAAACAACATGACACAATACCTAATTGGATACTCAGCTCATATGCAACTCCTTAACCAATACAAAACAAAATGCAATTCACCATCTACACCAATTTCCTTTAGCGTAAGAGATGTGTCATGCATCTACTAAAATATAGAATTCAAAGGGAGGATGAATTATTGAAACAAGACAACTAAACCCTAGTCCGACTAAAAAATAAACCTAATCATACTGATTAAGTTTCTCCCTCACACTTAGTCAACATACTCATGCATAAATGTCATCTCATTTTCAATCATAAAGCAGAAGTACATTGTAAGTGAAGGGAGAGAAACAACCTGTTGCTTATGGTAGATCCTTTAGCTCCTGGGGGACGTTTGGCTCATAGCCATGTTGTGGCGAGGTAACTCGACTACTTCCCACTTCAGTGATAATGTCCACACTCCGCAGTTCACCTAAAACATCAACAAAAAAATCGGAATCATTAGTTAATGGATTCATTGCCAGTTCAAACTCAATGCATGCATCATCAACAACAACATCAATCATGTTTACTCCTAGGAGTGAATAGTCCTCATGGGGGTGTTTTATAGCCTCATACATATTGACGCTCACCTGTTGATCTCCCACCTCTATAGTTATTTTACCTTCCATCATGCTAATCATAGTACTGACAGCCCTTAAGAATGGGCGACCGAGAATCAAGGAAATGTAATGCACAACTTTAGAAGACACGTCAAGCACATAGAAATCAGCTGGGAAAACCAAACCCTTGACCTAGACCAAGATGTCTTATATGATCCCCACTGGATGCCTAAATGATCTATCAGCCAGTTGTAACATAACAGATGTGGGATTTAGACTCTTAACTCCTAATGATTGATAAACAGACTTAGGCATCACATTAATTGCTGCCCCCAGATTTAACAATGCTCTTCCTATGGTAACTTTCTCAATTGTGCATGGAATGGTGAAAGATCTAGGGTCTTGACACTTGACAGGTATTTGTGGTTTTAATAGGGTTGACACATTGGAGCTCACTTAGACTCTCTCATTGGGCCTAAACTTCCTTTTCTTGGTGCACAAGTCCTTAAGATATTTAGCATAGGTCGGAACTCTTTGCACTAAATCAAGCAAAGGGACGTTGACTTCGACTTTTCCAAACAAATCAATTACACCTTTTTCATGCTCAATGTCAGTCATACGCTTATTCATCAAATATGAATTAGGAAAAGGGAGGCCTTAAAGATTTACCTCCTTACCTTAGGTTTCATGCTTGCTTGATTCCCCTTGCTCATGTGTTGGGGCTTTTTCCTTGAAACTCTCTGAAGTAGCTCCTTTGTTCTTTGATGCAGACTTCCTTTCTTTCAAAAGTGATTCTTCCTTAGAGCTCTCAGATTTCTTGTTGTTTTTCGGTGGTAAAGGCAAGTCTCCACCATCAACCTCCTCATCACGTTCTTCTTCTTCCTAATGATTAAACCTCACTTGTTTCCCACTTTGGAGAGCAATTGCATTTAAAATTTTTGAATTCATCACAGTATTAGAAGGAATTATTCCACTGCTTCTTGCTTGGTTCTCGCTCATGTTATTGGACAATCGAGTGACATAAGAGTTGATATTTTTCACCTTTGTCTCCCATTGCTCCATTCTCTTTTCCAAAGCATTGAACCGAGCAGCATTCTTTGAAGAATCTTACTAAATCAGAGAAGCTATGGCATTAAACTGATTGTTGTTAGAATTCCGTTCTTCCTTCATCAAGGTCATCATATTTTGCAGCTGGTTGGTATCCTCCTTGGGTGGGACAATTATGATTTGTTGTTGGTTGGGGAACTGGTTGGAGGAAGTACCCGTTCCTCCCCCTTGTTGAAATCCATTTTGATCTAGTCCTTCTTTATGCCTCAAACTAAATCTACAGTTGGCCTTCCATCCCTCATTGTAAGTGTTGGAGTAGGGGTCCCATTTCTAATTTGTTCTTCCCGGATACACTGCAGACTCTTCTTCATACCGACTAGGGCAAGCGCTGGATATGTGCATTACTAACCCACACGTTTCACAACTGGGTGCAGTAAGATCAGTGGAATAAGTGGGGTGATGCACATGCAAGTTTTTCAATTCTGCAGTGATGAAAGTCAATTGTGAAGTGATTATGTTCTCCAATGAGTTAACCTTAGACTCTAAAATCTCTATTCTTTTAGATTGGGCTGTTGAAGCTCCCGACTCATGTACCCCTTTGGTACCTCTCACACTATACTGTTGATGATGGGGGCATCTGGACAATAGATCTTGGAAGCGATTCCAATAATCATAAAGGGATTCATCATAATCTTGCCGAGCTGAATAGATCTCCTTCCTCATTGATGAAGTTCTGGAAGCTGGAAAATACTTCTACAAGATAGCTTTCTTCATATTGGCCCAGCTATGGTAGGCATTCGCCACATGCCTTGGGAGACTCATGTACCACTACCGTGCTTTTCCTTCCAAGGACAAATGAAAAACCTTCCATAGAACTTGATCTAGTGAAGCTCCCACTAGTTTCATACTCTGATAGATCATTGACAAGGATTACAAATGCATGTGGGGATCCTCTCCTACCAAGCCATGAAATTTAAGAAGAGAGTTAATTAGTAACCCTTTCACTTCAAAGTTAACATGAAAATTAGGACAAGCAGTAGTAAATGGGTCAAAATTCACATTACAAATTGTTGCTTCCCTAATGGTTCTCTATCTCTGATTCCCATTATTTTCTCCAAGTCTCTTATGCTTCCCATTTCCTCCATTATCGCCATTTCTAGGTTAGTTAGCATGAAAGTTAGGATTTTGTATAAAAGCTAGGTTCTTAGCCATGATCACTCTTTCTCTCGACTCACTCTCACTTGTTGGCTGACTCGACTCCTTTTCCACAACTACCTTACTTCTCTCATGTTCTTTCCTTTCTTTTCTAATCTTCCTTAAGTGTATCTCAATTTCAGGTTGGAAAGAAACAAGTTTAGCTCTCTGGGGCATGCACAGAAATAGTTCAAATGAAATAAAATGTAACAAAATTAACTCACTAGCACACAAAGTCAAATAAAAGGTGAGATGTGAAGGATGTGAGTGTATGGTGTGTAAAAGTATGTATGTATGGATCAACAAGTAATCAAAGAAAAGATTTAAAAACTATGTGAGTGCAAAAAGAGTGCTAAGTATGAAAAATCCAATTGTGGAAGTATGCTTTTGTTTGTGTTTTCAAAATTTTATGCTATGCAAGGAAAAATTTAAAATTCTATGTTATCGACAAGTATGAAATAAAACTATCCAAAATGTAATCTAGAAGAAAAGGTTCCTAACCTCAAGCATAAACAAAAATGACAATTGTTTGGTTCCCCGGCAATGGTTCCATTTTGATTCGCGATTTGTCTTTGGGTTTATCCGTTGGAAACCGAATCAAAAATTTGATTCCAAGGATTGCAATATAAAGTGCAAACTCGGGTCGTCTCACTTAATCGGAACCTAGTGCAATGGATCTAAGCTAGCCTAATTATCATGAAATGCAAACTAAGTTGGTTAGGAGGGGGTTTTGGATCTTTGAGAAAAGTAACTAAATTGAGCTAATTGAAAGAAAAGTATATAAAAAGGTATTTTTGGATTTTTGGGAAAAAGGAATTGAAAACTTAAACGATAATCAAATATGATAAAATCCTCTTGAAAAATGAGCTTTGGCTATCATAGTTCAAAATAAATCTTTATGGTAGTAAAAATCACTAAGTTTTCAAATGATAAACCTTAAAGAACTCATTAAGTCCAAGGTTTTAATCAATGAACTCCATTTTTAAAACATCTTAGTTGTGTAATAGGTAAGTTAATGCAAGTGGTCCATTTGAAATCAAGCATCATCTTAATATCAAACAGAACTAGGCAGATAAAAGAGAATTAACAAAATCATCAAAAGGACATATATGAGACTTCATATATTAAAGCTCTAGGTTCTACATCAACAAATCCCATAATACAATACATTGTTCAACACTTGATTAAACTATAATGAAGATAATCCAATTACAAAGCATAAATCCTAATTAAGGAGTTCATAACAACGTAGTTAAACATGAATAAACTACCCCCCTTTGAAGCCCATTGAAATCAAGCCATTGCTACATCTTCAAACGGAAATAGTGCTTAGCCAAGCATCACTTCGGGAGCACTCACAACTGTAAACCCACCAATAGCATCCATGGCAGTAGCAGTAGATGATGAAGGCGGCGATGAAAAATGGAAGGGAATGATGGATGAAGGTTAAGTTTCGTGAGAGGGACGAGTGTGTGTATGTGATGTTCTATAGTTGGCTCTCCCTTCTGTGTAGTGTGTATATTTTCTTTAACCTAATTTAGTAGGTTTTTAAATGTAGGATCGGTGGGTCGGGTCATAAAGTGAGTGATTTTTCTAAATATGGTTCGGGTTTTAGACGGCTCGCAGCGACAACAGATAAGTTTGTGACGGCGTACTTTTCTCAAAAGGTTTTGCCTCATTGTTGGATCCTTCGCCACGGCGAAAGAATTAATCTTCGCCTGGATTCTTAGTGTTTCGCTGTAGCGACAGATCTACTTTGCCGCTACGTACTTCCTATAGCACCTTTTTCTCTTGTTAACTTCACTTTAGCCTTCTTTGACTTTGCACCTTCTTCTTAAGCCCATTTTCTTTGAGGTTCCTATAATCAATAATGGTAGTTTGCAGTATCAATTGTTCTCAGAAAAATTAATAGTACAATTACTACTGATTTGTGACAATTTTTACTATCAAACTGTATAAAACAAAAGTACGCACTCAAGAATCAATTTAAGCACAAAATCAAGAATTAGGAGTCAAAAAGTATAGTAAAAGCTATGAAAGTGTCTCCAATTAATATAGTAAACTTGGGCTCAATCAGTTAAATATTTTGGAGTGGAAATGAGAGCAAATCACTATGGATTTTGTTATGGTTTGCCGAGGAATCCGAGGCAACATGATGCCATTTGGGTCATTGTTGATAAACTGACCAAATCGGCTCATTTCTTGCCAGTGAGGGAAATTATTCACTAGATCAGTTAGCCCAGCGATTTGTGAATGAAGTTGTAAGATTACATGGGGTTCCAGTATCCATTGTGTCGGATAGGGATCCTAGATTTACCTCGAGATTTTGGGGTAGTTTATGGGCAGCTTTAGGTACAAATCTAAATTTCAGTTTGACATTTCATCCTTAAATAGATGGTCAGAGTGAGAGAACGATCAAGACTGTTGAGGATATGCTCAGAGCTTACATTCTGGAGTTTCAAGGAGCATGGGATTAGTATGTAGCTTTGATTGAATCTGTTTATAATAATCAATGTCACAGTAGTATCAGTATGGCTTCATAGAAGGCGTTGTACGGCAGGAAGTGTCATTCGCCTTTATATTGGGATGAAAAGGGTCTAAGAATTGTCGAAGGCCCAGAATTGATGCAGGATATTATTGACAAGGTGAAATTAATCCTGTAGGAAAATCCTGGGGTGTCCATCACATGGACACAGTGCGGAAAAACAAAAAATTTTTGTTCCGGGACCTTCCCGAAGCCAGGATCCAGGTGAAGTTATAACCAGTCAAACCATAACGA
>JAOQMR010000003.1:24807837-24817970 GCA_027563865.1 Erythroxylum pelleterianum | reverse complement strand
CACTAGACAAGGCGCCTTATAGGTATCGTGACAAGATAAGTCGACTTACATCACATACAAGTCGCCTTATACTAACAGCTATAGGAACAAGATTCCATGTTGAAAGACCTCAGACTTTACCTCCTTCAAGCTGGAGACAGAATGAAAAGCATGGCTGACTGTCATCGTCGAGATATAGAATTTGCAGTGGTGGACCATGTCTTTCTTAAGCTTCAACCTTACCGCCAAACTTCGGTGGCTTTCCGGGCTTGGCTCAAGCTATCTCTATGTTTCTTTGGTTCTTTTAAGATTATTGGACGGGTTGGAGTCGTTGCTTATCAATTGGAGTTACCAGAGGGGTCTAGAATCCACAATGTCTTCTATGTAAGTTAGCTAAAATGTCGTGTTGGTGATATTCTAGTTACTTCCCCTTGCTTGCCTCCTTCTAGTGAGGAGCATCCTATATTGCCACAACCTGAAAACGTCCTGAGCCGATGGGTGAAGCAGAAAGGCCATTACAAAACCAAAGAAGAAATGCTCGTTAAATGGAGGGGAGCACCTCCAGAGGATGCAACATGGGAAGATGCACGACGGTCGTTGAGGGTGTATCCTGACTTTGTCCTTAAGGATTAGGACCAAGCGAAGGGGGAAGGAGTTGATATGTCCCATGCACACATGGAGGTAGCCCATGCAAGCCATTCTTTGGAAGATACCCGGAGCTATTGTGGTTAGTGGGGAAGTGGTATCAATTGGATAACGTTAGAATAGGTCCATTCAATAATCTCACTTGTTGTGGAAGTAGTTTAGGAAGTAATTTGTTGTTTCCGTAATATTAGGCTGGGACTTAGCCAAAGTAATTCTCCTAATTCCTCTTAAACTAAAAGACTATATATTGATAGAGATGTATTTTTAATAAAGGAGATAAAACATTATCGGAAGTATATCTCTCTGTGAATTCTTTCCTCTCGATCTTTCTATTTGCCTTTCCTAAACTGTCTTCAATTCCAAATTAAACCCAGCAATGATTTCCGTCCCGAATTAGTTACGATTTGTTACGTGAGATAAAGACGTTACATTCAATCCTCTGGGGACATGTAACTTACTGTCATAATACGAACATTCTATGAAAAGGCTACTTCGTGACGATATGCAACCACCCTACTTTATCGAAAGCAATTCATCAGGACACCAAATTCTAGCAATGCGTAAACTCAACGGTGAATACAAAAATCCTGAAGTACCAAAGTTGCTGGCTAGCCACTGTGATGGTGGCATGGCATTGGTAAATATATAAATAAGTCTCGAGGATACGTACAGTCCTGAAGTAACAGGCTTAAAGGTTGGCAATATATGGATAAAATGGTTCTTCCGTTGGTACACAGAGTTTAGAAGTCATGGGATTTTTATTTCTTTAACTGTATTAAAAGGATAAACACTACTCATACATATGAGTACTGTAGAATACAACAGATTCCAAATCTGGGGGCTGAAAGATACATATGACTTCCCATGTAGTAGAAACAGCAACTACTCAAGCATGGCATGCAATTTTAGGGCAAAGTTATCGACATATGAGTCCTCAAGGCCTTCCTTCAGTAAAAGCTCCCTGTATTTGCTATGGATTGCTCTCACTTCCTTCCCTACCTCACTATCATCATCCATAACTGCTCTTACTGCTTTGCATATTCCATCTCTGGTAAACAAGCCATCTTCGTCTTTCTTTACCTCCACTCCTATCTTCAAATCTCCAGCGAGAATCCTTGCAGACACTATTTGATCCATTGCATTTGGTAGAAATACCAACTGGCACTTACTGGCCATGGCCTCTGACAACGATCCAAATCCACAGTGGGTTATGAAACACCCTACAGAAGGGTGGTTTAAGATCAGTTGTTGTGGAATCCAACCTCCACAGACAAACCCTTTTCCTTTTACCCTCTCTTGAAACCCTTCTGGTAATGCTGACTCGATTGTTTCTTCACCTATCGGTGGCTTAAGGGCAGCGAGGAATGGCAAGTTCGTAAGTTCGAGACCAAGAACTAGCTCATGAAGTTGGTCTTTTTTCAGAATGCATTCACTGCCGAGAACGCATAGGACTAAAGTTCCAGGCTGGAACGTGGCCAAGAACTCGGCAAATGGTTCTTCAAGAACCAAATTGGTTGATCCTGTCATGGGAAGACCAGTCAGAATCACTTGTTTTTTGAACTGTGCCTCAAGATATTGACGATGAGGTTCTTCCAACTCTCCGCATGTTTTGACGCCTATAACATCACACTCGGTTAACCCGGTGAAGAAGCGTCTGGCAATTGACAAGTCCTTGGACTCCCTGTCAAAGGGCGTCTTGTTGTCGGACATGAATCGAGCTTCTCGTTCACTTAACCTGATAGAGCTAGGAGGGTAAGATTCTGGAGGATCCATGATATCAAGTCCTAGATCATCTTTTTCCATGAGTTTTCTTTCAGGACTTAGCAAAAAAGCAACATTTGAAGCACCAGAAGTAACGTAATACAGAGATTTAATTCCAAGTTTTCGACACAGAGCTGGCATCCAGTAAGTGAAATCGAAGAAGACGAAATGGGGTTTGAGTTCTCGAAGATAGCTTTCAACGACAGGTTTGGTACGATCCATGGCAGTCATTATTGAAGGAAACAACTCGGGAGGAACATCAGCAGTTGTTGCAGCTCCTAATGGAAGGTCGTCCACACGAGGAACAATGATTGGAATGAAGGAAATGAGATGAGGGTGAAGATTGTTAGACTCAAGCATGGGTACAACTTTTGATGGCAACAAGAAGGAGACTCTGTGGCCTCTCTCCGCTAGTTTATTAGAGATGTGTAGAAATGGATTCAAGTGGCCCATGGCAAACCATGGATACACGGCTATGTGCAAGGTTTTGGCAGCCATAGTTGTCGCACGAGAGTTTCTTTGGATGCTTTTGTTTTTCAGTACATCATGTAGTCTGATCCAGCTTATATAATATGTTTTAGAAATGCATTAAAAATATGCCTTGTAACGGGTGCATTAAATATTATGGCTTAAAATAAGTAAAAAAATATATTAAAATATTCTTGCATTAAATGCTAGTGTCTGAAAATACATCAAGAAGGCCCTTTAGTGCATTTAAGTGGATAGATTATGTTTGTATTTCAACTATTTCTCGTTTAAAACAAATCTCAGGTTAATATACCAAAGAAAGGACACAAACATGGTGAACAATATTTTGCTATTAGGTAGGTGGGACGATCCTCCTTGATGTATTTCTTATGCAATTACTATAATGACATTATCTTTTATTTCTGTTGACTCTCTTACTAAATAAAGTATTTAACTAAAAATTACTAATATTAAAACTTTCATTTGAAAATAGAAAAAATATTATGTTTGAATATAATAAGAGAGCGGCCAAAAATATTATTATCCTTTCTTAAAATAATATTAAAAGTTAGAAAAAATTTTCTAAATTTTATTTTGAGTTTTAATTCTTCCTATTTTTATAATTTAAAATAGCTATAATTTTTTAAGAATGTTCTATTTTAGTTTTCTTTTCATAACTTAATTTATTATTGACTAAATATATTATATTTAATTATTTAATATTAATTATTAATTAAAAATTTTCAATTTCTTTTATAATTAACTCATACCAATCTAATTGCTCGATCAAATTCATTAATAATTTAAGATATTATATTTATATTGATACGATGTCTAATCAATTTTAAGCATAATGAGTATTAGAGCCTAAATTTTAAAAGAGAAAATTTCATTATAAATACATAATTTTATATTTTTAAATAATTTTTTAAAATATAAATATTTAATTTCAAATAATAGCATTAATTTTAACAGTTATAACATATATTAACAAATCTGTAAATCTAGACGAAATTACAAAAAAAATTTATTCATTTACTTATTTAGTTGAATAAAATATAATAAATTTAGTAATAAATATTAAATAAATTAAGTTATAAATTTGATATATTTGTAACTCTTATTTATCATTATTATCAACAATAAAAGTGTAACTATTAAATAAATTTTGATTTTTGTTTAACAAACTAAAATTGAAAACTAAACACCATTAAAAAAAGTAAAATCAAACAATTCCCTAAACTATAAACCTAAAAATAATAGAACTTTCAAGCATGATATATCACTAGATGTAAAAAACAGCGAGCGCTGACGTACATTCAATGGCAATGGTAAACTTCTAGTAACCTAATATAGAAATCCTCTAAAACATTTCAATCGCGATTAGAGCAGCTTTCTCAGCAGTGTAAACCCTTTTTGAAGGATATATCCCAGTCCCGAATGACTAAAACGGCTTCTCTGAGATGCTCGTGCAATCAGAATTCCAGCACTGAACCCCCATTGGCTCGCTCACCCATCTGATCTATGATCGTCTCTTAAATTGTCAAATGGTGTCGTAAATGGCGATAACATCATGAAAACGAATGCTCTGCACAATCTATGTACGAAGGCCAGGTGGCAGCATCCGAAAGATGAACAATGAAAAATCAATATCCCACTGAATCTACAGAATCGGCTAAGTTATATGTCATCTTACAATTGTATATCATAGGGACGTTGAACTACAATGCAATTGCAGAATATCTTTCTTAGCGATTCTTCTTTGATCGCTTGGGTGGCTTTGTTATCTCTTTCCTTGAATCATCAGGAGCTTTTAAATCGACAAATGGCTGCACGTATTTAAACATACAGAAGTGAGTAAGTAGAGAACTACTTTATAACTGGTCTAACAATAACACAGCAGTAATAAAAATGTTTTCTCTGAAATATAAAATAGTTTATCTATCTATCCAAATGATGGCAATTTAATACTCTGCCAAATGATGTATAATACAATACAATCTAGTATCCACCAATGAATGAGACACGATCTGGTAGTGGCTTACTTTCTTATCTCTAGGTTACTGATGCTCATCATAACAATCTAATTTTGACCCAGCTGAATGAAAATGTGAAGATCATGGACTAGCTTGTGCAATCTTTTATCAAACTTGTGATATTTCAATCAAATCAACCAAACATTCTCATCTTTTAAGGCTTTTGTATAACGTTCCAAGTTCGGGCAGATTAAATAATAAAATAAATCCTGAATTAACATCAGATAATCCAAATGTAAACCCACTAGAAGCCATTATGGTCACATATCTGGTACTATTAGCAGATCACTTGCTGGTTCATTGGATCAGGTATGTTCACCGAATAAACATTAGCAAACTTGAAAGTGCAAAAAGTAGCAGTCCAATTGGTTCTCTATATCAAGTGATTACTACTGAATTAAGCAGGTAATGTCTTCCAGCCATTTCGCATCAACTTCCATATGTTCAGGAAATGATAAAGTCGGGTACAGGCCACCACACCCAGGTTTTCAAACAGTATAGACAGACAAAAAAACGAGATCATAATATTGGGGGTGGAAAAATTGTATTCACTTCATCAACTCCCTAGTCCTTCAAAATCGGCAGTATGCAATATATATAGGGCTTTATGAAGTGAACCATCAACGGAAAGAGAACGTTGGTTGTAAAAACAACCACACAACAAAACCGTAATACATAAAATTTCGAAGTTTTAAGTTTCAGAAGACGACTTTAGTATCCATTTGACAACTTTCTACTCACACAAATAGCAAGGGTCATAAACGAAAATGCTCTTTTTTTTTCTCTGACCTCTTCATATTTGTTCTGAAGTTCCAAGAGTTCTCTACAATAATGGAGGCACTCATTGTGGTATACTGAGGCCAACTCTTTTATCAATGCTTTCCTCTTGATGATACCAATCACTTCAAAATTGGAAAGGAAACCTTATCAAACTCATACAGTCACAACAAAGAAACGAATTTCAGTGAATTAATCAATTAGCACTAAATTGAAACAATAAAAGTTGTGTATGCGATTATTTCCAAAGAGAAGCAAAGTTGTGTGATTAAACTTCAAAAAAATTGATACAAGGAAGATGGTTATCACGGGTTCAATACATAAAAACTCGATTGATCAATAACGCATCATTGTTTAATATCCCAATAAGGCAAAGAACACAAAAGAGTAGCAGTAAACCCTAAATCACAGATCGCCTAAAACTAGAATGGAAGAAAGAGAGAAAGAAAGTTACTTCGACTGGGATCGAAAGGAGGCGGAGGAGAAGGTGGTGGTAGCAAAGGGTCCGATTGAGTCGTCGGCAACTCAGCCGGAAGGGTGGATTCAGGAGGCGGAGGTTGTAGTTGTTGGTGCTGTTCACCCATCGTCAACTCCTACACCTTTTCCGAAACGGATCAGGTTCGAAGGTGCTTGTGCGATCTCAATTATTTCTTCGGTTGAGAATACTGGTGAGCAATGGGCTGTGCCGGGCTTAGGCCGGGCTGAACAACTTCTACAGCTTTTCCCAAACGGATCGGGTTCGAAGGTGCTTGTGTCACCTCAAGTATTTGCTCGGTTGAATATTTGAGGACTCTCACGTCGGGATGACGATAGGTCAAGCCCGGCCCAGGCCTAAGACGGCTCGGCCTAGCCCGAGCTTAATTAAATTTTTATTCCTTTTAGAGAGGCCTGGCCTGTTGATTTTGAATTTGACCTATCATCCCTGCTCTTACATGATTTAACATTCTTTTACTTTTGAGTCCTAAATTTAAAAACTACTAATGTGTTCATTAATCATCATAGATACTATTATTTAGTAATTACTAGTCGATGTTAATATATTATTATTAAATAAAACATTATTTTATAAAAATAATATTTTATTATTTATAATATTAATTAATGATTTAAAAATTGGACCAGATCGGCCAGTTCGACGAGAATAAATAAGAATCTATCTGATTTTCAGTCCGATTTGTGCTTATAACCTTTATGAGAAAAAACCGACCGGTTAAGTAATAAATCGGCCGATTTTTCTGAAAATTAAAACCAAAATTTTGAAAATATGAATAACACAGAAAAAGGGAAAATAAATGCTATTATTTATTGGTTTTTCTCGAGAATCTGCTTGTGTATTAATTAGACAATTTATAAGATTCCTCTTTCCCGAGACGAGATATACTTTTTTATTCTTTATTAGCTTAAAAAGTCTATACCACTTTGTTGGTTTTTTTAGGAAGAAGTTATGTATGGAAAAAACTTTGTATTTTTATTTAGTAAAAGCTTGTCAATTTATACAGTCTTTCTCTAACCAAAATTCAAAAATCGGATAACATCTAAACTAAATCAGCATAAAATCTGTACTTAAAGCAAATATTCTGATAACAGCTTTGACGATTTTAAAATTACATATTCAACACTCTTCTTTGACTTTGATACAGCAAACTCTAAGCATCCCTTTTCTTTTTCTTTTTATTTTTCGTTTGCGCTCCCACAATTTCGTTATTAGGCTTCTTATGAACTTTTCTATCGGTCATTTTCAAACAGTCAAATCTTCCTTTGTCTTCCACGATGAAGGAGTGATCCATCTTGTTGGCCTTTTTTGTAGATATTCTTGAACTTGAAGAACTCATTTTGTTTTCATCATATATAGAGGTCTTTGTGTTAATTATATCTTCCTCAGCATCACCAGCGTGATTCTCTTTCGTAAAATCCAATGCAAATCTTTTATTTTGCATTTTGATATTGAACACTTCTCTGTCCGTTGCATCTTTGATCATGCATCAGTCATTTTGAAACAGTATCTTAAAGTCTTTATCGAGCAACTGACAAACACTTATTAGATTTTTGTTTATTGTAGGAATTATAAGACATCAGAAATTAACTTCAAACCTGAATACCCTTTAATTGCTATAGTCCCCTTTCCTTTTGCTTCAATGTAGTCTCCATTTCCACTTTGGACTTCGGAGATAAAACTTGTATCAATTTCTCTTAACATTCTTTTATTAAAGGTCATGTGATTTGTGCAACCACTATTAATAAGCCAGCTTTCATTTGAATTGTAGTTGGCTAAGCATGATGCTGCAAATAACTCCTCCTCCTTAAGTTGATCGTTTACAGCTTGCTTGACTTCTCCTGCATGTTGTTGCGCTTTACATATCCTTTCAACATGTCCTAGTTATCTATACTTGTTGCTTCTTACATCTGGCCTCCACCAGCACTTGTATTATGGATAATTTGTATTCTTGCAGTACGAACATGATGGAAAACTCTGAGCATTGTTGTTATTAATCCTCTTTTTGTTGTATGAATTTACTGGAAAAGTGCCTTCCACTGTTCCTTCTTGCCTCAAGAGTCACCTTTTTCTTGTGCCTGTAATGTACTTAACAATTCTATCAAACTAATTTTTGTCAAGTCCTTTGAGTTTTCGAGTGATGAAATTGTAGCCTCAAATCTTTATGGAATGTTTACTAGAAATTTTTGAACTATTTTAGAATCATCAAAATTAGAACCAAGAAATCTTGCGTTATTGGCAATGGCAATGAGCTTGTTGGAGTAATCCTTGACCGTTTCTAACTCCTTCATTTTTTGTATCTCAAATTCTCTAATCAAGTTGAGCATTTGCATTCCTTTGATTCTTTCATTCCCCGCATATTCCTCCTTTAAAAAATCCCAAATTTCTTTGCTCGTCTTGAGCGTTATGATTTTGGAATTTTTATTTTTCAATGAATTTATTCTTTTTTCTTTTCAAGTCTCTCACATAATCCAACTAATAAATTATATTTTTCAAAATATATATTCCTTATTTATCTCTTTATATTTTATTAAAATTTGTCTAAAATTATTAGTTAAAAATGAATTACTATTTTTATCCTTAAAAAATACTAAATTTGTTTAATCTTAGTGATAAATTATATTTGTCAAAATTTAGGTTCTTTATTTATCTTTTTATACTTTAGGTTCTTTATTTATCTTTTTATACTTTAATTGACATTTTAAAATTATTATTGTTAAAAACTAATTATTATTTTTATCATAAATTTGTTTAATAAATTGAATTATTAATTAATATATATAAATAATTTTGCTTAAAATAATTTAAGAATATGTTAAAATTGATATTTCAATCTCTAAGAACTCGTACCCAAAAGTATGTATAACGGAATTTCCAAAGCCTCCATCTCGAGGGTACTTAAATCACACTATTACAATTTCCCCAAATCTACAAAACAATCTTTCTCGTGAACATTTTCAAATAGCTTTCAATATTTGTATACATCTATTAGTTAGTATAAGAATTAGACATATTGCTTGCTTTTAAAAAAGGAATAAAATACTCAAAAGAATTTAATTATATAATGCATATAATTAAATTCTTAGAAATAGACCCCTTTATTCACGACCTCATCTCCCACCAAGCATTCCTTGTTTTCCCCATGCTCCAACCATTCCCATAACACCATATGTTGATAATGCAAAGGTTATGCATACTAAACTAACTTGGAACAAAGTGGTTGGAGACACACTCACCTTTAGTAAGCTCAAGAATGTTCTTAAGACCTAGGTTAATGAACTATGGTTGGGTCGGTTGCGTCAGGCCAAGGCCCAGGCTCAGATCCAAACGTCCACAGCCCATTTGCAGGTGTTAGTCTCCCATGCAAACGTAAAAGATCTACGTAGAGACCTAAACCTAGCATGACTCTCATATATAAGGTACTATTTCGCCATGATACAGGTACGAGACCACAACCCTAATTTTCTCTACCAGCTATAGCCAAAACCTTTAATAGAAAGACTGACTTGAGCGTCGAAGGGGCCTCCCGGGAACCAACCCCCGGCGTGCCTTTATTTGTTTTGCAGGTATTCAGAAGCCAGTGTCATACAAAACCATGGATCCAAACAACGACACACAATCTCAGCAGAATCCGGCTGAACCATTTGGCACCCACCGTGGGGCTCGGCGTCAAGGCACCACGTCCAGAACCACACAGATCAGTCAGGCGGCAGCAGCCAACCCTGATATCACCGCCGTCATGGCACTTGCACTGCAGCAGATGGCTTTGCAGTTACCTGCCGTTCTCCCACCAGCACATCCCGATTCTCGCACACAATCTTCACACCTGAGTGATCACCCATAGCCTCAAAACCAAGATCAAGAAAAGCAGAGCGTGGCCCTGGAGGATAACGCTGGAACTAATTCCCATCTCCACTCTCAGCATCCCCTGGATGCCAATCCTCCTGCACCGCAACAAACCCCTCTCACCCGAA
>JAOQMR010000003.1:24796220-24807737 GCA_027563865.1 Erythroxylum pelleterianum | reverse complement strand
TTTTCCTGATTGTGCCAGTCAGGTTTTTTAACGGCCCACACTTTTGCCGTCATCAATAAAGAGTTTCAGATTTCTTGGCACAAATAGTCTAATTAAATCAGAATAAGGGCAGAGCAATCTACCGATTGTTCGACAAGGTTGCCAACACAAGATGTTGGAACCACACGATGCTAAGATATCGCTCTACATCGACATCGTTCGACGAGGTTGCCAACACAAGATGTTGGAACCGCGCGATGTCAAGACAGGATCTTGGGTCGCTCGACATCAACATCGTTCGACGAGGTTGCCAACACAAGATGTTGGAACCACGCGATGCCAAGACAGGATCTTGGGTCGCTCGACATCGACACCGTTCGACGAGGTTGCCAACACAAGATGTTGGAACCACGCGATGCCAAGACATCGCTCGACATTGACATCGTTCGACGAGGTTGCCAACACAAGATATTGGAACCGCACGATGCCAAGACAAGATCTTGGGTCGCTCGACATCGACATCGACATCAATCGACAAGCAAGCCAAGACAAGATCTTGGAACTAGGCGATATCGAGAAGACAATCTCGGATCGCTAAGTCTCGATACCGTCCGATAGATGCCCAGAATCAAAGTCGTGGATCACTCGATCTCTGTATCGTTCGGACAATAACACACCTGCTATTCAAAAAAGCGATCACTCATATGAGACTAGCACGAGTTGGCGTTCACTTAACGGAATTAAGAAGCGAACAAAGGATAAAAATAAAAAGTTTTTATTTTCAAAAAATCGGCCCTGGTCACAAGCTCGACCAGGTAAGCTTCAAAACAGGAAAAACGAAAATCATCCCTTGGTAGGAGAGGAAGAGCCAACAGCCGGTTTCGGAAGAAGTGGCCTCGGAGGTCGGCAACGTAGCTCCAGGGGCCGACATAACATCTGAGGAGGGATTAGGAGGAGAAGCAGCCGGATCGGCAGGAGGGGAGGTCGGATGTTCAACCGGGGCAAGACCAGAGTCTGCAGGAAGAACCGGAGAGGCACCCCCGTGAGATTGCTCTTCCTCCTCGTCCGAGCTAAGGTCCAGGTCCTCATCTGGAACCACCTCTCTTTCTCTCTCGACTATCCCCCTCATTTCCTCTAAAGAGAGGCTGAGACCGGTGGGAATCATTGGTTCGGCATAATCTTCGAAGGAAGGAGGATCTGATCCGTCAGGAATGCAAACGCTATGGCAGTTCTTCAGGATAGAAAGAGCCAAGTCGCAAGCGTACTCATGGCACTCCTCTTCTAAATGCCGCTCTTTCCATCGCTTGATTGCAGATATTCTTTCTCCCTTGATAGAGCTTCGCAATTCCTTCAACCAATTCTCAACCCTTGCTCTAGCCTCTACCGCTTCGTGGCAATCCTGAAGGAATTTGGATCGGAGCTCTTCTGCTGTCTCTGCCCTAAAATTGGTAGCGAATACCTCACCCCTCAGACTCTCGTTATCACGCTGCAGCGCGCGGCATTTTTCCTCCAGCTCATCCCTCGCCACGGCCACCCGGCTCTTCTCCTCCTCTGCCGAGTCGAGCTGAGCCCTCAAGACATCCTTCTCCTCCACCAAACGTTCTTCTGCTCTTCTACCGAAACAAGTTGAGCGGTTGCAAAATCCCTCTCCTCCTTCACAGCTGAAAGCTCTGCCTTCATGACTCTAACCTAATCGTGAAGATCCCTAACCTCCCGATCTAGCTGCTCAAAACGTCGATGCGTCGAGGAGGCGAATGCCAGATCCCTTAAACAGTTACGGATGAAACGGGCCGACAACTCCTGATTCTCTAACGAGTCTATACGTTCCTCGTCCGTAGGGGGAACGACCTTCTCAGCAATGTGAAGAGCCACCTCAAAGTCCCCAATCGATGCAGCCTTGTCCAGACTGATCGCCGGCTCCCACTTCTCAACGCTCATCTTTTTCCCCTTGCCCTTCTTCGATAGGGAAACACATTCTCCCTCTCCCTCTTTTTCCTTTCCCTTGTCCTGGCCTGATGGGCAAAGCGGTCGGTTGATAACTCGAACAGTTTTCTTCTTTTTGAGAGGTCGTTCCACCTCCTCCTCTTCTTCCTCTACGACCACGCGGTCCTCGCCTCCTGACTAGGTTACCACCGTGGGCTGAACAAGAATGACGGCCGAAACGAGCACCGCAGATGGCTCGGAAATAGTGGGTTAGGCAATACCTTGCTCGGGAACAGTAGGCTGAGTGACTTCCACGCTGGCCTCCCTTTTCTTGCCCAGCCCCTTCGCCTTTGAAGGCTTAGCAGCCTTGCGCTGGCCTCTAGTGGAGCTGGAGGATCCGTCGAAATCCCCGAGCCTTGCCATGGCTGCATAAATATAAGAAACAAGTTAGAAACCAAAACCAATACTTGTAAAGGCAGCAAAAGGTTAAACCGCAAGGAGTCAACCAGGAGGAGCAGTTTCTTCCCCTAGCCCGCTAATTTGGGGCGGGGGGTTGATTAAGAAGAAGTCGGTCGATGCCCCCCCCGCGATACCCCCGAATAAGGCAATCAAAGTCTTATCGATCGAGCACCTTAATGCGGTAGACCACCTCTCATTCCCCTCGACTAAGGGTTAAACCCGAGAGGTCGTTCCATTGCTCGGCTAGAGGGTATCTCCACGGCCTGGACTCGAAGGATGATCCTGGGGTCTTCACAAAAAAGTACTTCGTCTTCCAAGACAGGATTTTCGAGGTTGTCCCAGCCGGACAATAGCTCGCATCCCTATATTGAAAATAAGGGACCCCGGTACCAACACTTGAACTCTGGTTCATTCTCAAGAAGTGGCGCAAAATTCCGATTGATGGGCGACTCCCGAACTAATGGCATAGCAAGGCCAGGCCGTTAATAAATCTCCAGCCGTTCGGAGGAATTTGGCTTGGCCTCAATGCGTAAATGTCGCATACATTGTCAATAATCGGGGCATATGGAAGCTTCATACCCCCGGTCGAGAAGAAGCTGTCCGAAACAGCGAAGTAGCCTCCCAGATTACTATGGATCCGTTCCTTCTCGAATGCCAGCCTGGGCCCCCAGGACAAAGGAATGTTGTTCTTGATGACCGATTGGTTCAATTCCGCCACGGTCATTATTGATTTGTCTTTCGGCGGCTCTTCGATGACCAATCCATCCTTTCGGTCACTAACCGTGACCTCTTCAACCCCCCAACCTCCAGCGTCGTCACCATTTCTGCTGCTACTTCAGGCGGCCCGACTATTCGCGAAGCCCTCTCAATGTTTTCATCCCTAGGGCTACCCACATCTCTAAGACCACTCAACGACATGATTGCAAGAAAGAAAGTTATAGGGTTAGGAGTGGAAAGGGGATGTACCTAAATTAATGGCTGAGATTTGGGGGTTTGAACAGCGGTGAAAGTAAAGCTCCGGAACTCGCAAGCAACGAAAGGAAAAATAACGAAAGCAGAGACTGGAAAATCAAATGCGAGGTAAAGAAGGTCAATAGTCCGCCGATTCTAATATTTATAACAGCAATCCACTGAATGGAAGTACCAATTGACATCAGACGCGTGGTAAAATCTGAGCCGAGATCGGACACGTGGCAAGATCTGAACCTAGGTAAATTAGGGTCATTAAAGACCCAAAGAGGCGTGACAGCCGAGAGGACACGCCTGACAGCGTGTGACAACGAATGACAGCTGCGCGGTAGTTGAGAGGACGCACCTTTTTAAATTCTGAATGGTGCCCAAAAGATATGCATCGTCAAATCATAACTAGGTCTAGCGTTACCACTAGACATCAATGTCCGATCGATCATCCTAGCACAACTCGAGTCGATCAATCGCCCTGTTCTAAGCCCGAATCGAGCAATCGTTCAGCTCTAGAACAAGACAACCGATCGTCCTATCCCAGACCGAACAATCGCGCATAATAAGAACTATAGCACATAGGGCATCGATCTTCGACCGCCCGACCATATAGTGAGCCGTCGTATAGACGAACAGCGTAATCCTGATATACTCCTTCGACCCTTCTCTTTGGTCAGACTCGAGGAGTAGGGGGCTTATGGTTGGGTCGGCTGCGCCAAGCCAAGGCCCAGGCTCAGATCCAAACGTCCACAGCCCATTTGCAGGTGTTAGTCTGCCATGCAAACGTAAAAGATCTACGTAGAGACCTAAACCTAGCATGAATCCCATATATAAGGTACTATTTCTCCATGATACAGGTACGAGACCACAACCCTAATTTTCTCTACAGGTTATAGCCAAAACCTTTAACAGAAAGACTGACTTGAGCGTCGGAGGGGTCTCCCGGGAACCAACCCCCGGCGTGCCTTTATTTGTTTTGCAGGTATTCAGAAGCCAGTGTCATACAAAACCAGGGATCCAAACAACGAGACACAACCTCAGCAGAATCCAGCTGAACCAAACTAAAATCTCCACCTTAAGAGATTCTCTAGTGGGGGGCAAAGGATTGTAATTGGCTATTGTGGGATATTTTTTTAATAAGAGATTATCATTTTCACAGGTAAACCACTAGGTGAATACCACTTGGAGATGATAAGGAATGGAAAGTGTCTTGATAAGTGAAAAATATTGCTTTATTTTTAAATTCACCTCAAATGATAAAAGGGATAAGGTTATTAAATAAGGACTTTAGTACATTCAAGATAGACACATTACGTTTTAAAAATAGAGACCAAAGCTGTCTTTGGATAACATCAGGCTAAATTTTATCCCCATCTAGTTTAACGTACCCCTCATATACGAGTCAGCTGAGGGTATGAGCCATATTGCTGGCTCCATTAGACGTCCCATAATCTTGGATGAAAACGTGACAAAACCTAGGATAATTAGTTTCACATGCATATGTATTGAAGTTGATCTTAACAAGGAGCTCTTTGAGGTTATCCAGATGAAAAGGTTAGCTAAAGATGTACACCAGAAGATGATACATTAAAAGCTACTTATCCATAGAAACCAATAAAAAGAGACCAAGTTCAAGTTTGGAAACTTAAAGATATGATACTTTTACAAGATTCCAACTTAACTAATCTGAATGTAGGCAAGGAAAATTTAAAACTACCAACCAGCCATAACTCTCATCTAAGTTTCTAGGGATAAAAGCTGCAACTCATAAGAGTTATGATGAAGATAATGTTGAATAAGTTAACCACTTGAGGAATCAAACCAAGAAGAAAGATGAAGTGCCAATGATTGATGAAGAAGTAATGGAACCTATTACACCATAAGGAATAAGCCGAAATCCTCCTACACAATGAAAAGATGGGAAACATGTGATACTAGAATATAGTGACCAAGAGGATAAGGAGATGTTACTAGGCCAAGTTGCTGATGCTGAGAAACACAGAGACCTTTCTAATAATAAGTTCAATAACTCTCAACCTTCTATAAGCTTCACCAACCATGGTAGGAAATTAATGAGGAGGAAGGCACTTAACTCCCATAAAAATAAATTTCCTAATATGGAATGTGAGAGGCATCAATAGCCTTAATAAACAACAAACTCTTAAGGATTTCCTCATCCTTAAGTAGCCACATTTTAGGCTTAGTAGAAACTAACATAAAAGAAAACCAATTCCACAATGGTCTTTGGTTTTTAAAGAAAAATTGGCCAACTCTTAGCAACCATGGAGCTTATTATAACAGTTGTATCATTATCTCTCTTTACCCTTAGGCTTTTCAACTTCAAAGATGGACTTTTTTGGACCAAATCCTACATTGTGAGGTACTTCTCTTATAATCCCATTCAATCATACATATTGCTGTCTTATATGCTTCAAATTATGATTTCTACAAAAAGAAGAAGTAGGATGAACTATCTCTTTTAAATTTAAACCCCTTAATCCCTTTGGATATAATTAGTGATTTTAATTGTATAGCATCTGCTTTAGAAGTTCAAGGTTCTAATAATCTTATAAAGCACAGGAATGAAGATCTTTTCACTACAATTAAGAATATAAACCTAGTTGCACTGAGCTTCAATGGTAAATTTTCACCTTGCATAATAAACAATCTGGCTAATGGTTTCAATGACAGAAACTAGACAAGTTTATGGTTAACCCTGCTTGGCTCTTAGGATTCCCATTAAGTTTTACAACCTTTTGTAATTACCTAACTTCTTATCACATTTTCATTTTTATCCAAATAAGAGTTTCAGGGAGCAAGATGAAGTCTCCCTTTAAGTATTTAATTCTCTTTTGAGCCACCCTAACTTTACAAAGGTTGTTGAAAAAGGTCTTAATGCTACAACTAAGGGCTCTTATGCTTTCATCTGACAATAGAAACTATAAGTTATAAAGAATGAGCTCAATTTTATTTAGGGTAAGAATAAAAACCATTTACTTATCGACAAAGATGAAGCTTGCAATGCCCTTTGCAAGTCCTAACAATGCCTTTCTGTTAATCTGATATGAACTAGAAAAGAAGGAAAATAGAAGTAACTGAATAATAGGATTTTATTGATAAATTTGAGAGCAAGAATCTTTAACTCTCAAGTCATCCGTATGGAGAGGACTAAACTCCAAAACAAAGGAATTAATTTCTCAAAAACCACTCACTTGCTCTAATTATCAGATATTTATAATGCTAGACTCCTAATCGCAATAAAAAATAGACTCCTAATCGTAATAAAAGATAATACCTAATCGATAGACTCCTAATCGTAATAAAAGATAATACCTAATCGATAAAATAACAGAATAGCTAAAATAATGGGATAATTACTAGATGTGTGTAATGGGATCAAACTACTGATTGACTAAATCTTAGCCCATCTGATCCTCGTGTGTTGGAGGTGTCGTATTAATGCATCCCTCCTGAAATTTTGCCTTGTCCTCAAGGCAAAAAGAGAGAAATCTCGGCAAATTCCCCTGTTCTGTCGCCTTTAGCCAAAACCTCTGTTGGTGCACCATTGCCATCTTCATCAGCCATCTCTATGAGAGTGAGGGTCGCGGCCTTGCAGCGATGGCCGGGAAAGAACTTCTCATTGCAACGAAAATACATCCCCTTCAAAATACGCAGTTATCTCTCCCAAGTGCCCAGCGTCGCTGGTCGAGAAGAAGCAGAAGCCGATGTGGAATGTTGTGCTGTTGGGTTGCTAGTGAATGGACCTACATGTGACAAATTGGAAGTTTGGGCCTGTGAGGTATTGGGCATATTAGAGTTGACCCATTGATTTGCTTTTGGCTCACTTTTAAGATTGGTCTTTTGTTTGAACTCTACTGTCAAACTCATAGCCTGATAGACAGATCTGGGCTTGTGGATTCTCACATCAGATTTCAATTCATCTCGCAGCCCATTAAGGAAAATACCCAAGAGACAATATTCGGGCCAATTTTTGACTCGAGCAGAACGTTTAGCAAATTCTTGATGATATTCTTGTGCGATACTCATTTGACAAACATCACAAAGATATTCATCTGGATTCTGGAATTCAGCGGAACCATATTGTTCTTGAAGCGCGCTCACTAACTCCTCCCAATACAAAATGGTTCTCTCGAAATTGATCCAAGTGAACAAATCAAGTGCATCACCTTCCAAATACATAGCCGCTACGTCAACTTTCGATTCTTCAAGTGTTTGATAATACCTGAAGTATTTCTCAGCCTTCAAAATCCAACCGCGTGGATCACCTCCTTCGAATTTTGGGAATTCTATCTTAGTATAAGGGGGATGCGTGGTACTTTTACAACCCCAATATTTTTCTCTTTCGCCCCCTGTCTCATCGTTCCAATGAGATCTTCCTCTTGTTCGCCGATCATTACTAATCTCAGGTTTCTTCCCCTTGTCAGCTTGAGCTTTCAATGCAGCTACATCAGCAATTATGGTGTTGAATATCTCAAGATGAGAGGCTATGGCAGCTAATTATTGGGATACTGGTTCCGGTATATTATTATGGGTTTGTGGTGGTGGGTCATTGGTGGATGAACGAGTGATAGCTATGGCTCTGATACCAATTGATATGAACCAGAAAAGAAGGAAAATAAAAGTAACTAATTAATAGGATTTTATTGATAAATTTGAGAGTAAGAATCTTAAACTCTCAAGCCAGTCTGTATGGAGAGGACTAAACTCCAAAACAAAGGAATCAATTTCTCAAAAACCACTCACTTGCTCTAACTATCAGATATTTATAATGCTAGACTCCTAATCATAATAAAAGATAGACTCCTAATTGTAATAAAAGATAATACCTAATCAATAGACTCTTAATCGTAATAAAAGATAATACCTAATCGATAAAATAACAGAAAAGATAAAATAATGGGATAACTACTAGATGTGCATAATGGGATCAAACTACTGATTGACTAAATCTTGGCCCATGTGATCCTCATATGTTGGAGGTGTCGTATCATAATCCCACAGGCCCTAAATATAAAGTGCTAAAAACTGAAGCACTAAGTAATTTTACAACTTCCCTTAATAACGACCAGTTACAACTGGTGAAAAAAATTAGGATTCAATGGTCAAATGATGGAGATAAGAACACTAAATTCATCTATAATGTCATTCAAGCTCAACGGGACAAGAACAAGATCACATCCCTACAAAAATACTAGTGATTTAATCACCTATGATTAGAAAGAGATTAAATAACTAGCCTACGATTACTTCAAGAAGCTATTTGTCACTAGCTCCACTATAAAGTTACTTCTAATGGAGATCAAGGCCTCACTCTCAAATTCATTCATAGCTCAATTATCCAATGAACTAACCATGAAGAATGTGACTAGAGATGAAATTAAGAGCACTCTTTTTAACCTCCATCCAGATAAAGCATTAGAGGAGATAGTTTTAATACAATATTTTTCCAAAGCACATGGGATCAAACTAGGGATTTGATCATCAACTTAGTGATTGATTTCTTTAATTAGGGGAAAATATTCACCGAATTAAATATGACTTATATATGTCTTATTCCAAAAATGGCGAATACATCTAACTTGTAAGACTTTAGGAGAATTGAATGTTGCAATGTTATATATAAGTTGATTTTAAAGATCCTTACAAACAGGTTGAAAGATACAATACCAAAAATCATAAGCCTTACTTAGAGTGCCTTTGTTTATAAGAAAAATATTAGGGACAACATTGTATTTGCCTAGGATATTTTTAAGGGCTATCACTTTGAAAAAAAAAAACAAATTAAGAGTTGTGCCCTAAAGATTGATTTTGCAAAAGAATTTGACTCTTTAAACTAGAACTTCCTCTTCAACTCATTGCAAGCTTATGTTTTCCCTCAAAATCCATCCAGTGGATAAGATTTCATGTTACTTTAACCTCTTATTCAACTTGTAAATGGTGAAACTACTGAGGTATTTAAAGCAACCAAGGGAATTAGACAAGGTGATCCACTTTTACCTTATTTGTTACATTAAAGATATAGGTTATTTCTCGACTAATAAAGCTATCTATCTCTAGAGAACCAAACTTAAATTTCATTATAAGTGCAAGAGACTTGGGATTTCTAGCTTGATGTTTGCAAATGATTTACTATTTCTCTATGGTACTAATCCCATATCACTTACCTTTACGCTCAACTCCATAGATATCTTTAAATATTAGGTTTGAAGTTAAACTCAAGTAAAAGCTCAATTTTCCTCTCTATAGGTGTTAGTGTTGAAACTAGTGGTATAGCCACTACTAAAAGGTATCAAACATCTCCAACTTCCGATCAAATACTTAGATTACCAATCACAGTAAGGAAGTTAACCTATGTGGAATGTCTATCTCTCATTGAATCAAGCCAGATGAAGCTAACAATTGGCACAGTAAATTCTTATCCTATAGGGGAAGACTCTAACTGGTGATTTCTATGCTTAGTTACCTTGACACTTACTGGTTTTCTCACCTCATTATACTACAGGAGATACTAAAGTCAATTGATTGAATTATTCAAGATTTCCTGTAAAGTGGCACTAATTCCAGACAAAATTATTTTGAGATAAGCTAGACTAAAATATATAAACTAAAAGTTAGTCAAGGACTAGGCATCACAAGCTCTAGACTCATATGCAAAATCCTATTAGTAAAAGGCTTACAGGGTGTTTGGAAGAGGGTTAATTGAATTCAATCTTATAATTGAATTCAATTCACTTGTTTGGAACCAAAAAAAAGTGATGAATTGAATTCCCACTTGAATTGAATTTCCATTCCCTTCATAAATTCAATTCACGGTATATTTCATGTGAATTGAACCCAACGGCTGCATCTCTTCTTTTTTAAAGTTGTGACCCAATAATACCCACGCAACGTCCGAGCAACAACATCTCTGCTTCCTTGAGCTGATCAGCCTTCCTGGAGGCCTCGAGAGAGTTCTTTGGACTTTTTCGTGCTCTAGGCAACGAGATCGGCGATGTTGTTGGAGGAGGTTAGAGATTGGGATCTCTTGGCGGCTTCTTCAGTGAAGAGCCGAGCCCTCTTCCAGATGTCTTCCATTTTTTCTGCTCCCTGTTGGCTGTTTCAAGTGTGATGTAGATATCGTTGGAGCAGAATCTATTTTTGTGTTTTGAATGTTGGAATAAGCTGCTGAAAAACATTGTGTTATACAAATTCTGGAATTGTCTTTGAGTTTTGTATTTGTTTTGAATAAGATTTTGAAAAACAAGAAGGAAAACATGAAAAATAGTGTTATTATGGTTATTGTGTTTCTGGAAAACTTGGGTTGTGCTTCGTCTACTGTGTATTGGTTGTATTGTGGCTGGATGTTTGAAAAATCACCAGCGGCGGTCTGGAGGATGGGCGTTAGTAACAACCATACCTAGAAGCAGCAAAAACAAGTTTGCTAGAGAGATGCCATACGCAAGACACCCATATTTTTTTTCTTCTTTTAAAAATGTTCTAAGCCTTTTTAATTAAAATTTTAATTAAAAATTAAGAACTTTTAAATCTTGATAAATTTGGAAAAGAGTTTTCTAATTGTTTTCAAAGGTTGATTTTATCAGGATTGTTTTAGAATTAAGTTTAATTTTTTTTCAAGAGTTTAATTATTAAATTATATTAATTATCAATTCAATTCCAAACTTAAGGAAATTATTTTTCTTAATAAGATTAAGATTAATAATATATTGATTCCTAATTAATTGTAGAAAAGTGGTTTCTAAAATAAGAATTAATTGGTTTCAATTAGATTGAAATTAATTAATTAGAATTCTTAAAATTAAGAAAATTATTTTTCAGTAATTAAAAAAGATGTTTCTTAATTAAATTTATTTATTTCAATAATTGATTTGGTCTAGCCTTATATTATGTGATCATTTTTTTCTTTTCATTTTAATAATAAACTTTTTTGATGATATTACTTATAATGAAATTGATGTTTATAAGTTGCTTTATGTAAGTGTGAATGTTTATTAGTTAATAATATTATTTTTTAATCAGGGCTAAATGTATCATATGAAATAATTGAATTCAATTCTAATCTTATTGGATTTGTTCCAAATAGTGTAATTAAATTCAATTCTAATATTATTGGATTTGTTCCAAACAATGTAAATTGAATTCAATTCAATCTCATTAATGTAATTGAATTCAATTCGT
>JAOQMR010000003.1:24715052-24726799 GCA_027563865.1 Erythroxylum pelleterianum | reverse complement strand
GAAATAGCGGCCGCTATTTCCGCGATCTGCCGCAAATCGCGGCCGCTTTAGCGCCGCTTTTGCCGCGACGCCAAACCACTCCGCTACAAGGGGGTCTGGAGCGGGTTGGCGCCGCTCCGCCGCGATAGCGCCGCTATCGCGCGCTATTAACTACTATGCATGTTGTATACAAATTATATGAAAAAAAAATTACCTAAGTTTTCCCAACTTGTTCGTACAGTGCTGGAAGGAAAAGAAAAGATTAGTCACATTACAAGGACTAGACCTAAGCCAGAAGATCCTCAATTTGAAGCACGAGATCAAGAAGACTCCATGATTATGGCATGGTTGTGGAACTCTATGATTCTTGAAATTAGCGACATGTGCATGTTTTTGACCACTGCCAAGGATATTTGAGATGCAATTCAACAAACCTACTCTAAAGCTAGGGAGGCAGCCCAAGCATATGAAGTTAAAGTGAAGACAATGGCTGCAAAACAAGGAAACAGAATAGTCACTGAATAGGCCAACCAGTTGAAATCCTTATGGCAAGAACTTGATAACTACAGAGTGGTAAAAACAAAATGTCTTGAAGATGCAACGCTTGTAAAAGACTTCATTGAGCAAGATATGGTCTATGATTTTCCAGTAGGACTCAATCTCGAATTTGATCAAGTCAAGATCCAAATTCTTGGCAAACCAGAAGTACCATGCTGTAATGAGGTTGTGGCACTAATCTGATGTGAGGAAAGTAGAACACTCATACTTAAAGGTTATGGACAGCTCAACTATGGTGGCTAGTGATAGTAATAAATCAATCAAAACATAGAAAGAGCATCCTCTTTTAAGACTAGTCAACCAGAGGCTTTAAATCGTGACAATTTGTGGTGCACTTATTGCAAGAAGGCATACCATATGCATCAAAAATGCTGGAAACTTCATGGAAAGCCTCCAAGCAAAGAATGGGAACAAAAAGGAGAGTCGCCAAGGAGCAACGCTCAAGTCTATGTTGCTGCAGCACAAAACGGTGAATTAGCACCACAAAAGCCAAGCAATCTCAGCCAAGAAGAGATTGAGAGCGTGAGATCACTTATTAGAAACCCTAAACACCCACTAGGTACTTGTTCTTTAGCATATTCAAGTGAGTTTTCATTCTCTATTAGATTAAATATCTCAAGTACAACCTTTATCAGCTCTTAGTTCATGGACTCTAAAGCTACCAACCATATGACTCATTCACCAAATATTTTTTTTACCTAATCTCCATGTCCTAATGGTAGAAAAATAGCTATAACTGACGGCTCTTTGACAACTGTAGCAGGTGTGAGAGATGTTAAACTAAGTCCTTCACTAATATTAAGAAACGTCCTTCATGTCCCTAACTTATCCATAAACTGTATCTTTATACAAAAACTCACTCAACATTTATGTTGTAATATAGTTTTTTATTAAAGTTATTGAGTATTTCAGGACAAGGATTCAGGAAAGATGATTGAATATGTTAAAGAACAGGATGGCCTATACTAACTTGAAGTATCGAGACAAACATTTTTAAGAGCAGATTATCTCATTCTTCTATTTCAGAATTTATTTCTTCCAATAAAAGAAAATTTGGCTACATCATCATCGACTTGGACATCCATCTTTTAGGATTATTAAAATTCTATTTCCTTCTCTGTTTAAAGGTTTAGATGTTGAACATTTTTATTGTGAAGTGTGTGAACTTGCTAAACACAAGTGTATACCATTTCCAATTAGTAATAAGAGAAGCTCTACTCCTTTTTATCTCATTCATAGTGATATCTGCAACCCTTCTCCTATTCCTGATATCTTTGGGGATAGATGGTTTGTCCCATTCATTGATGATTGTACTTATGTCACTTGGTTGTTTCTTCTCAAACACAAATATGAGGTTAATATTGTTCTTTCAAATTTTTGTTCCATGGTTAAAAATCATTTTGGAGTCCACATCAAAAGGTTTCGGTCGGATAATCTCTGGGATTATTTTACTCAAATTCTAACCCCATACTTTCAAAAGGAAGGGATAATCCACAAGTCCTCTTGTGTCAATATCCCCCAACAAAATAGGGTAGCAGAAAGAAAAAACTATCATCTCCTTCAAACAACTCGAGCCTTTATGTTTCAAAACAATATGCCTAAATCTTTTTAGGGGAAAGTTGTTCTTACAAAAACTCATCTCATAAATCATTTTCCTTCTAAGATCTTAGGATTCAACAGTTCCATGGAAAAACTCTCAATGTTCTACCCCGCACTACAAACTACTAACAATCTTATTCCTAGAGTATTTGGGTGTATATCATTCGTCCTTGTCCAAAGTCAAAACCAAAGGAAACTAGATCCAAGGGCAATAAGATGTGTGTTTGTGGGATGAGAGAAAAAGAAGTAGAGATTCTTTTATTACTAATTAGGAATGATATACACTTGTGTTTAGCAAGTTCACACACTTCACAATAAAAATGTTCACATCTAAATCTTTAAACAAAAAAGGAAATAGAATTATAATAATCCTAAAAGATGGATGTCCAAGTCGGTGATGATAAAGTCAATTTTTTCTTTATTGGAGGAAATAAATTCTAAAATAAAAGAACAAAGTAATCTTCCCCAAAAAAATTTTTATTAACTCGGTGCTACAAGGTAAGGAAGGTCATCCCATTCTTTAGCATGTCCAGACATCTTCCTCAAATCCTTGTCCTGAAATACACAATAACTTTGACCAAAAAAACCAAATTGCAACATAAATCTTGAGTTTTTGTATAAAGATAAGATTTGTAAATAGTTTAGAGACATGAAGGACATTTCTTAGAATTAGTGGACTTATTTTAACATCTCCCACACCTACTACAGTTGTCAAAGAATCATCAGCTATAGCTATTTTTATACTAGTAAGACATGGGGAATAGATGAAAAAACATTTGGTGAATGAGTCATATGATCGGTAGCTCTGGAATCCATGACCCAAGAGTTAACAAAGGTTGTACATGAGACATCTAATCCAATAGAGAATGAAACTCACCTAAATATGCCAAAGAATAAGTGTCTGATGGGTGTTTAAGGTTGCTAATAAATGATCTCACCCTCTCAATCCCTTCTTAGCTGAGATTGCTTGATTCTTACGGTGTTAATTCACTGTTTTGTAATGTAGCAACATTGACTTGTTTGTCCCCATTCTTTGCTTGGAGGCTTTCCATGAAGTTTCCAGTATTTTGGATGCGTATGGCATGCCTTCTTGCAATAAGTGAACCACAAATTGTCACGATTTTGAGCCTTTGATTGATTAGTCTTTCTAGTCTTAAAGAAGGATTCTCTTTGCATGTTTATGGTTGATTTATTGCTATCACTAGACACCATAGCTAAGTTGTCCATAACCTGTGGTTCCAGCATGAGTGTTCTTTGGAGTTCTCCAGGTTGTTGAGATCAAACAACCTCCTCTATTTAAGATGCAGCTATTGTCTCTACAACTTTTG
The DNA here is from genome assembly GCA_027563865.1 of Erythroxylum pelleterianum. Lineage (NCBI taxonomy): Eukaryota > Viridiplantae > Streptophyta > Magnoliopsida > Malpighiales > Erythroxylaceae > Erythroxylum > Erythroxylum pelleterianum. The sequence goes on along the minus strand of JAOQMR010000003.1, from coordinate 24,723,335 downwards.
ACATCTCCAAGGACTAAAAACCTTTTGTTTAAGCAATTAAGGCCTTTCACAAGAAGTAGAAATAACCAGCAATGAAGGCTGGCAAAAATACTCTGTTTTGATATAAAAAAACAGAGTACATGGAAAGGAATGGCTAACCCTAGTACAATATAGGAAATAAATTTGTACAGATTTGTTAGATCCCATAATTTATGAGATACTCTTTCCTAATGTTATGGACATAATTAGTACCAGATTGACATAATTAAACAGATTATATTTTCCCCCAATAGCCCAAAATATAAACAGCTAACTACAATACCAAGAAACATTTCTGCAGTAATGGTTGATTGTAACTAGAACTACAATGCAACCATGTGACCAACATTTTTCTAAATAAGAACTACATATTTTGAAGAAATATAGCACAAAACAAAAGCTATAATAATAATATAATGGATAATGAATTATAAAGTGTGAAACTCTTTTAAATTTTCCATTTTAGTGTCCAACCTTTTAAAGTTTTCAATTAAGTGTTTAAACTTTTTAAAGAAGGACAACTATGTTCAAAAAGATGTCTCTGCTAACCTTTTTCTAATATGGTAGAACACGCGAAGACTAGCATTTGCAGAGACTACTTGTAATCTTCTTCCTCACATGATTTTTAGCATCAAATAAGTGACCATATTTCAAATACATAATTACCAATGTGTTCGCTATAGGATACTTAAAAACTAGGTGACAAAGACGTAGATGAAGAGCCACGAATTCCTTCCAAACATTAGCCTTCATGTGCTCCATCAACCACGCTAGTAAAATATTAATAGAAACGAAGTTTTGATATAAGTTGTCTGATTTTTAAAAGTTTAGATACTTAATTAAAATTTTAAAAAAGTTGAACACTAGAACGTAAAATTAATTAAAATTTTTAAAAAGTTGAACACTAGAACATAAAATTCTAAAAAAGTTTGATACCTTATAATTTGTTATCCCATAATATAATTAGAGACAAGAAATAAAAAAGCTTTTGATGTGCATTTTAAAAACTAGGAAAAGTTGATCCAAGTTTACCTTCTTATAGACTGACGGTGAAGACCTGAATATTCCTTGACCTTGACTTTCAAATCATCAAAAAAGCTCAGCAAGGTGCACAATCGATGCGTTGACTCCACAGATGAGGTGAACACAATGCACTTTTCTCCTCCCAAGTTTTGTAGAAGCGCAATCAAGTATACAGGCTTCAACTTGGAGTCACAAATCTATATAAACATAGAACCAATGATTTGTGATGTAATAGCTATCCCAAGTTAATACTTTTATCAATGACATTCTTTTCATAAAATCCCCTTTACAACAATTCTTAGGCTTCAACAAAAGGTTTCTACATGAGAGCTACCACAAAATGAATTTCAATAGTATTATCTAATTGAGCATATTATCTTAGCATACCACTTTGTATGATTCCAATTTTTCAGGAAGCTGATATCGCGTTTTCCCTGTTGTCAACAATAAAGGGTGATGTAGATCAAGTTGAGCAATCTTGCTTGGATCTTGGGTCAATGTGGCAGATAAAACCATCTTCACAAGCCTAGGGTAAGGCTTACCCTTAAATCCCCTTTCAACACCACTGAATGTAAAGCATAAGTGGCCAAACGAATCAAAATTTATAAAAATACCGAAAAAAAGTAGTAAAAACATTAAAGGGCATGTGAATTCTTCCGAAAATCCAAGTAAAACTTTACTTCACCCAAAAGAAAACATTTCCTTGACATCATTGCAAGTATCAATTGCAGACATTATTCTCATTGTTCAAAAGCATGACAAAATTTAGAATGATAAACATCGTTCCTTCATTTTAAGGTAGGAAACCATAGCGGTCAATGGAAACAGGACAAAGCTCAAACCAAATATACAAGGGACATATGCATGACCCACCATCTCCTCATAGTTTTTGGAAACCCAAATGTAGTTATACTATCAACATGATTCATAAGGCCTTCATCATAAGAATGAGTTAATTTGAGCACAGTAGGAAGCCACGACTGGTATGCCTCTCTGAGCAAGCGATCTGTTTCATCAACAACCTAAAAACAATATGTTTTATTGGCACTTTTTACTACAATAGAGATTAATAAAAAAAGTATTCCATGAAATGCTTCTGGGTATGGCCTACACAGTGAAATTAAACATATAAAAAATCAATGAAATTGTGATTTTGCATATCCGCTAACACCACTATTGACTATTAATCCAATCCTCGATCCATCAATCATGTTGAAAAATGCAACTCGAAAGAAACTTCAGCATTACATCCTTACTCTTAACAATAACTTAAAAACAGAAAGTATAACTAACAAGGCCATATTAGATAATAGAAAAACTTGTTGAAGACTTCTTCCATCCAAATCTTTCACAAGAAATACATAAAATTCTTCATTCAAAAGTACAAATTTAAGTGGAGGTAGCACAATGTGTCACTTACAAGATAACGCAAGTGGTCCAGTGTGAATCCCTTAGTGGAAGTGATATGGTCCATAAGCCTTCCTGGGGTTGCCACCAATATATCTACTGCACTTTGTAACTCATTAAAATGATATTCGGGATCATAACAAATTCCTGCCTCAGTATTAGGTCTCTTAATAAGGTCTAAAATTTCCTGTGCAATTGAAGATTGGCCTACTGCCAATCCTACAGATAAACCCACTTCAGGTGCAATTGCACCAAAAACTTCCTTAACCTGAATTCCAGAAAGGAAAAAGGCATCTTGTCAGGTGAATGAACATGTACAGCTTAAAAGAAAGAGAAAGCATGTCAAAATGCACAGAGGATCAAAGGGGAATCACTGCTGAAAAGTATCAAAAACGCACAAAGGGATTTGAATCTTTTAATTCCATCTAACATGAAACAGTAATTCCATGAAAATGAAATAAATTGATCCACTAAGGTTCCGGACTAAGATCATCAGGTTCCACTATAAAATATCTAGCTCATAAAGCAATTCAGATGTGTTTATCTAATAATAATAATAATAATTGAGAGATCAACAAGTAATCCTAGTAGACATAGCATAATAACTAGAAGATATGAGGAAGTGATAACTTGAGGCAAAAAGCAGAAGCACGTAAAACCTGCAAGGCTAAATCTCGTGTAGGCAAAACCACCAAAGCACGAAGACGTTTAACAGCACGCTTGGACAGCATTTGGACTATTGGTAAAGCATAAGCAAGAGTTTTCCCGCTACCTGTTGGAGAATTGATGCAAAGGTCTCGCTCAAAAGCACCAGGTCCGATTGTCTCTTGCCAAACGGCAACTTGGACTGGAAAAAGTGATGAGAAACCCATGTTTTCCAACGCCGCCTTCAACCTGAATGAACAAAAAATTAACAATGCACTCCAAGACCAAGACAGCCAAAAAAAAAAAAAACAACGACAACTAGACGCTACACCAAAAAAGATAACCTTTTGAAAATTCAACTAACAATATTATGAGACCATTAAGTTATACCTAGTATCAAGGCAAGGAAGGAGATGAAGAGGGCATTCTTCCAATTGACTGACATCAACAGGGCTTCTCATCCATGGCAACACAGGTGCCCTTCTTCTCTTCCTTGATTCGTCCATTTTCCGACTTCCTTAAACCCCTTGTCGGAGGGTTTTAAGAAGTTTATTATTTTCCTAGAGGACTTGGGAGAGAGGAAGTAGAGAAAGAAGATGGGCTTTTTCTTTTTTAGGCCCAACCAACAGCCTATCTCTAGGCCAGATATAGTAAGGCTTGCTTTTTTATTATTATTTTGAATTATTAAATATGTTTTAGATACGTAAGAATCAATTAGATAATTGTCCTTTTTTATAATTAGCATATTGTAAGACTAATTAGCTGATTCTATTAACGGTTAATTAATAAGAGATTAATATAGTTGCTTTGACAAACAGATAATATCAATTGTTTATTTAAAGATGTTTGATAAAAATGTTTAATATTAATTGTTTATGTGTAAAATGACTTATAAACGCATAACTTAAAAAATATATTTATAAGAATATGAGTATTATATCTTAGTATTACTTTGAATATTCTCATAAGAATTATGCTTATATTTCAATTTGCTTCAACGAGTCAAAATTAAGAAAATTAAAACTTACTCGCCTTTATTCAAAGTAAAAAAAATAGTTATTTAAATTAATGTTTGAAATTAAAATGAAAAAAATGTAGTAGTTAATGAGCATAAAAAATTATTTTTACTTATATACAAATATAATCCCTTAATAAAATTAGTCTTATCTTATAATTAAAACTAAAAAAATATTTTTAATAATTTTATCTATCAACATTAAAATATTTTTTATACATAATAGCTATTCGTAGAAACAATTTAATGTTTAAAAACATTTAAATATAAAATACATTTTTAATTTAATAATTTAATTCTTCTTAACTACAAAATTTAACCCAAGTATTAATAAGTATAATAAATGCAATTTGAAACTTTCCTACTCAACCCAATATTTGAATATAACATTATAGAAAATTTTGGCTAGTATAAAATAATATGGTAGCAGTTTTTGTATTGTACAATATGAATCCAATGGTACTTATTTAATTTAATTAAAAATAGAATAATTTTTAAAAATAATGATATCAATACAAAGTACATAATTTTAAACTTTGTTTAATTTTTGAACAAACCAGAGTATTTTTTTTGACTTTGAGTAAATTGAATTTACTCTTTATGCTTATCTATCTGTATCTTTATCTCTCTCATCTCCTCTCCTGTATTTTGTAATAAATTTTAAGCACAGTAGTCTTTTTATCTCTTAATTTTTCAGTTATTAGAGTAACAAGCTTTTTATAGGAGTGTTTTCAAAAGCAGTGGATTGAATTTAATCTGCCAACCTAATCAGCTGATTACCAAATATGATTATCAGCGGTTTGACATAGTCAAACAGCCAAATATCTCTCGATTCATCAAAAATTAGTTGATTAGTCATTTACCAAACAAACCCTATAAGAAAAAATTAACATTTATTTTTTTAATAATTCAAAAATAGCATAATTAAATATTTTAATAATATATATTATCTATTATTAGTTTAATTTTTTAATTTAGTAGATTGATATTTTTTAGAATATAAACAATGATTTATATGTACTGGTATATATGATTAAATGATATTTTAGAAAATGGTTATACCATGTGTTTCTTAAGCTTGACATTGAGAATACAACAAAAATCTGACAGTGTGGAGGTTTTCAGGAATATCTTGTCTCTTCTACTAATAAAAATCTGACAGTGTGGAGGTTTTCAATTTTTAGAGCCATATAAATCCCTTGTATTAGATATTGATTTCCCGACAGCTTTAGGATCTACCTGTGTTTACCTTGGGTCTCCGATGACGTCCCTCGACCAGGAGGGACACCAACTCAAGCGAAGTCATACCAGAAAATGAGACAATGAGTCTCCTCGCAACCCAAAACTGACCTACAACGCAGTCTTGTCTGGCGATAACATTGCAGCCACCACCATCAAGGACCAAGCTTGGCCTCCCGAAAAGTTCATTGAACCCTAAGAAGGGGATATTGTGAAGCTGTCTGGAGAGGTGGGGAAGGGCATCACCTTGTCCCAATCCTTTAAGACGAAGCTGGACAATGCATGGAATCAAGCTGTAGTGGTTAAACTCCTTGGCAGGAGGATTGGCTATCAGAGCTTGCGTCCAGAATCAAGCTCTTATGGAAACCTCGTGCTCCTATCAAGATCGTGGATCTGGAACGCGACTATTTCTTGGAGAAATTTATGGATGAAGCCGACGACCTCCATGCCCTCACCATTGGTCCTTGGGTCATCTATGGCCAAGCCCTCTCCGTCCAACTTGGTCCCCCTCTTCCGCCCGACGCACAGCCCTCTCCACCGGGCGGTTGTCTGGGTTTGCTTCTCGGATTTGCCGATTGCTAGGTACCACCCGAGTATCCTCCAGGCCTTGGGCGATCTTGTTGGAATAACTATATGCATTGACGAGGCCACCATGCTCGCACAGCGCGGGAAATACGCCAGGATCACTGTGGACATTGACCTGGCGTGACCGTTGAGAACCATGGTCCAACTCGACGGGGAGACTCTGGCGGTAGCGTATGAAGGCTTTCCCAATATCTGCTACAGGTGCGGCAAAGTGGGTCACGATGCCACTGGTTGTCCGCAGCGAACCAGCTCCAACCCAGGCCGAAACGATGTCACCGTAACAGGTGAAGGCTCATCGATAAGGGCGACGCAGAACCCTGCCGTTGGACCAGCACCGGAAGGTAGCGCCACCAGGGCTATAATGACTGACCGACAGAGTGGGTTCGGACCCTAGATGCAGGTCCAACATCGTGCTCCACCGCAACGTCCTGCTAACGGTGTTCAAGGAGTGGCAATGGGCAGAACTCAAGCTCTAACGCAGAGACGAGGCTCGAGGTATGACGTCCTGGCAGATGCTGAATAGATGGAGACCTTGGACAAGATAGGCTCCAAATCGCTCCAATTTACCGCTAGTATAGGCATGGGTACCCGCATGGCAATTAACGAGCTAATGGGCCCAACAAAATTTCCCTTCCAAGCCCAAGGATCTAGGGTCACAGGAGCCAAGGCCATAAAGGGGCCCAAGGGTCCGAAGGCTATTACAAGGCAGCCTGCCGGGGGGGGAACCTCTAAGCCCAGGGGCCTCTAGGACTTGGAATTGACTACGCTCCCATACATTCAACTGCAACCATCCATCAATGAAAAAAACATAGCGATCACCATCGCCTCCCAAACCGAAATAGTTTGCAGCACCCAGCTATTAGCAGCTGAAGGTAGGGTCGAACCCGAACCCCCCCAGCTGATGGACGGAGTTGAAGGCACCATCAAAGAGGACACCGAAATGCCTCACCCCTACATCCATCCTACTGAACCTCCAAATATATCCAACGGGGAGGGAAGCTCAGCTTCCATACACCCCCTACCCTCAGAGGACGGTCATGAACCACCGGTTAAGGACGATACAGTAGCCTCTCTCGAAGTATAATCCTCTCCTAGTATTTAGTTTTATGTCGATTTTACTGTGGAATTGCCAAGGGGCAAGGGGACCGACACTCCCTGCCATTCTTTGAAATTGTAATATCTCGGTACCAGCGGGAAGGGTAAAATGGGAATTTTGAGTGATCAGTGAGGGTTAGAAATGGTATTGCATATTCATATTTTATATGGCATATTTATATTGTGAAAAAAATGACATTGTTGCACATGAACGTATTTGTACATGCATACATTGACATTCCTGGTCGAATTGGTTATAACTGTTATAACTGGAATGGATTGAGAATTACAAGAATTATAGGTTATTGATATTGAAAAATTATTTGGAGAGTGCCATTAATGGTTTTCTAATATTGGAGAATTTTAGGGAATTTTCTAGATTTTTTCGAGGTTAAATCCCGGACTAGGAAAAATGTCGGGCGGCAGACCGATTGGTCAGCGGTCACAGAATTGAATGCTTAGGGCCTTGAATATTGGACACATGGGTATATGAATTATTGGACAAGTGTCAAATTAGTGGAATTTAGGTTAAATTTAATAATTAAAGAAGGATTCATGGGAGCTTGACAAATGGCTTCATAATAGCCATGTATTTAACTTTTTAACCTAAGGTTACTTCATTTTAAAGCTTCCTTCTTGCTCCCATACGACACACTCATGTTCAAAGCATTGTTTTATGAATTTCCTCTTCTTTTCTTCGTGCACCACCTTCCTTCTCTTTCTCTTATTGAGTTGTGATCACTTGAAGCCTAGTTATTATCATCTTCTTGACTCTTGGCCATCTTGCTATCTTCTTCTTGCTCTTCATACAAGTGACCCTTATTACCCTTGATTGATGATGGTCGTTGGGGAAGAAGCAAACTAGGTCTTGGTGAAATTCTTGAAGAATTGGAAGATTTAGTGGTTCCATCAAGTAAGTTGTTATTTCAATGTTTTATGTATGGTTATTTGACGCTAGCATGATGATCATGAGTAGTTTGAGGATTTGAGTGTAAGTTGATGCATGTGTCTAATGTAAGGCTTATAAATGTTTAGATTGTGTTTTGAGAAGGTATGTTAAGTCTTATGAATGGAAGTGTATTGATAAAGTAGAAAGAATTGAATGGAGTGTGTAAGTAAGTAGGGATTTGATGAGTGTGGGTATGACTATGCTTTGTTTGGTGGTGTTAATGTTTTGACCATGCTTGCACAAGGGTCATATATGTGTTTGGTTAAGAAGTGTTCATGATATGTTTTGAGTGAATATGTAGGATTAA
>JAOQMR010000003.1:24675677-24710203 GCA_027563865.1 Erythroxylum pelleterianum | reverse complement strand
TGTTCACGGATTTGCAGTACTGTTATGTGTTTTCTAAAAAGTGTATTATGATTCTGATCTGAAGGGTTTATTCCCTCATGCGATATTCAGTTCTGATAAGTATGTGAATTTGTTTTGAAATGCGTTGTGTCATATTTTCGGATAAATATTTCTGAAATGCATGCTATATGTATATTGAAATCAATAACATAGATTAGTTATTACTCACTAAGCTATAAGCTTAGCACGGTGGATTTGCCCCGTGTAGGTTCGGAACGAAGAGTAGATTGGGACAAGTCAACTGCAAAGGTCAAAGGAGTCTAAGTTTTGTAAGGTTCAACAAAAATGTATTTTGTCTCGTTGTTTGGGCATGTATATATTCTTTGGATTTAGTTTCTGAAATTCTGATATGTAAGATATGTGTGTTGATTTTGAGTTATTAAATAAATAAATCAGTGTAATGTATGGTTTGAATTGTTCTGTCTTGGGTGGCATCCATGTATCCTCCCAGGGGGTATTTGGGTGTTACACAATATCTCTATTATTCTCTTCAAAACTTGAAGTATCTGTCCTCATCATTAATATAACATCTTTGTTTTTAACCACTTTGATCATCATTTTCATTAAGAAGCCCCCAGATAACCTCAATCCCATGAAAATTATCAACAATCTCTTTTTGGTAAACAATGGAATTCATCAAATCCTCTTGTTCTCTAAATTTTCTATTTCTTATTCTTATTTTTAGGTCAAATCTTGTTAGATAAGCATATGGTTACGAATTCAATGAGTTGGTTGTGATCGAAATAGTCACACATGTCATCAATAAATAGCTTAGCTTATTATTGACATACTATTTAACTTCTTATGAATCAGAGCCTTATAAGTGCTTCATAGCAGCATCATTATTCATTAATGCAGAGAAGGAGGTATAGTAGGAAAGCAAAGAGGACCAGGATGGTAGCATCCCTGCATATAGTAGGATAATGGCTATCATGATTAGTACATAATTCTTAGAATCTTGAAAATAAGAATAAACAATAATTACTCTTTTGGTCTCCTTTGTTCGGAGAACCAAATATCAAATTTTCCTATGATATAACTACTACTAAAACCTCCTTGCCATATGAGACTTATTTATATGAAGCAATTCTTGGGAGGCAGACGAACTATAACAAGAAATTGATATATCAAGACCAATTATTAAGTAGATGATATATCTAACCATATGATATTGATATGTTAAGATGGACTATTAAACATAATTTTTGTTGGAATTATCATCATAGTGATCTTTATAGTTATTAAACTAAACTATTTATACCTACTAACAAATAATTTATAATATATATGAATAATGTAGTTAATATGAATTACCATATCTATATAGCAATTTCAAGTGCTATATAGATTGAACTTAATTTCAAGTGCTCAACTCATCATCATCATCATCATCATCATACCCCAAAATTCCTGCATTGAAGCAGGGTCCGGGGGGCCTGATAGTACGCAGCCTTACCCCTATAATGTAGAGAGGCTATTTCCAGTAGGCCCGCATGCATATGTGACATGATAACAAAGATGTAGGTACAAGGAATGAATTAGTAAAGATTGGTAATACATTGAAATATATATACCTGATGTGGCCATAATCTGCTAATTACCTTTCGCCTTGCCAAGGCCATCTTTTCTCGTTGCCCTCTGCGCTATGCGTCTTCCCTGACCAGTGCCCTGCGCGTGCAGCAAGTCTACGGCGTTACTCGTCCAGCGTAGGAATCTCCCCATAGACCTATAAAAAATGCGAGGGCTCTATGGCATGTCGTTTACCCTTATCTTATCACGCCAGATTGTTCTAATTCGAGCCACTACGGCGGTGAGTGCCAACTCTGACAGATCTCTCTTGATCACCTCCCTCCAGGTCTTATAAGGCCTCCCTATCCTCCTCTTATATTCATTAAGGGTAATTCTCTCACCGCGCCGAACCGGAACATCAGAAGGCATCCTGCTCACATGCCCAAACCACCGAAGCCTTTTCTCTCGCAACTTGTTATTAATACTAGCCACCTGTAGCCTGACCCTCACTACCCTATTTCGCACCCTATCTCTTAGGGTAATCTCACAAATCCACCTAAGCATTCGCATTTCTGCTACTAACAACTATTGCATATTTCGACGCTTAATAGGCCAGCACTCTGCCCCATATAATATGGTTGGTCGAATCACCATTCTAGAGAACTTCCCTTTGAGCCTGATAGGGACCTTTTTGTCATAGAGAACACCCGACGCACTTCGCCATTTGACCCATCCAGATCTGATACGATATACTATATCGTTATCAATATTACCATCGCTCTGAATGATGGATCCTAAGTATTTGAAACTTGATTTCTGTGGTACGTTGTCAGTACCAATTGCTACCTCTGCTTTATGTACCGTTTGGCGACCCGAAAAGGTGCATTCTAAATATTTCGTCTTGGACCTGCTCATCCGAAAACCTATCGACTCTAACACTTCTCTCCAACATTTCAACTTGGCATTTACCCCCTCCTTTGTCTCATCCACCGGGACTATATTGTCTGCAAATAACATACACCACGACACCTCTCCTTGAATATGCTTAGTAAGTTCATCCAACACTAATGTGAACAAAAAAGGGCTTAAAGTCGAGCCTTGGTGTAGTCCAACACCAATAGCGAACGCTTCTGTGTCACCTCCAATCGTCCTTACACTAGTCAATGCTTCATTATACATATCCTTTACCACTTTGATATAAGTGTTAGGAATGTCCTTTGCCTCCAAACATCTCCATATGAGTTCTCTAGGAACCCTGTCATACACTCTTTCCAAATCTACAAAACCATGTGCAAGTCCTGTTTTCGTTCCCTGTAGCATTCCATCAATCTCTTAAGTAGATGAATAGCCTCTATCATGGACCTACCCGGCATAAATCCGAATTGATTGTCTGAAATCGAAACAGCTCTCCGGATTCTCCTTTCAATTACCTTCTCCCATGTCTTCATGGTATGACTTAATAATTTGATACGTCTATAATTGTAGCATTGTTGGATGTCTCCTTTGGCCTTATATAAGGGAATTAACCTGCTCATCCTCCATTCATCCGGCATCTTGGCTAACTCGAGGATCACATTAAAGAGCTTAACTAACCATGCAGTATTGACAGCGCCCAGTAGCTTCCAAACCTCGATAGGGATCTCATCAGGCCCTTCTGCCCGTCTGCTCCCCATTCCCCTAAGAACCTTTGTAATCTCTCCTCCGATGATCCTCCCCCATGGGTTCCTGTCTGGATATTGCCTCGACACGAGGGGTTCCCCTAACTCTACGTCAACCAATATTTCTTCATTATAAAGGCCATAAAAGTATCTTTACCACCGCTGTCTGATGGCATCGGCCTCAGTGAGTACCTGTCCTGCTTCGTCTCGGATACAACAAATGCGATTGAAATCTCCCGTCTCGCGTGCCCTATCGCGTGCTAACTTGAAAATTCTTTGTGTTCCTTTGGTCGTATCCAACTCCCTGTATATATCCTCGGAAGCCTCTCCTCGAGCCACTGCGATAGTCTTCTTCGCTCTCTTTTTTGCCAGTCTATACCGAACTTTGTTTGTAACTCACTCCTCCTCGGTAGCACTTTCCAACATATCCTTAAAAGCTCGCTTCTTCAGCTTTACCGTCCTTTAAACCTCTTCTGACCACCACCAAGATTGCATTCGTCCTCCTCCCTGTCTTTTAGAAACCCCTAGGAGTTTTGTGGCGGTCTCTCTTATCACGGGGGCTATTCCCTGCTACATCTGATTGGCATCCCCACTCTCCACCCAAGGTGTATTATTTCTAACTTGAGTCCTAAAAAGTTCCACCATGTCTCCGTGTAGTCTCTACCACCTGATTTTGCGAAATCGCTCGGTAAGTCGTTGTGCCCTCCAGCCCTTAATATGTAGATTTGTAACTAACAATTTATGTTGGGCACTTTGCAATCCCTGCACCACGATCTGGCTCTTGTCTTGATAAGGATATAATCAATTTACGTCTTGGTTGTACTACTTTGAAACGTTACCAATTGCGCTTCGTTTTTCTTAAACAAGGAATTTACTATGACTAACTCATAAGTGATGGCCATGTCCAGTAAATCAACCCCACTAGCATTCCTAGAGCCGTATCCAAAGCCACCATGAGTCCCTGTATAACCATCTGCATCCACCCCTATATGTCCGTTGAAATCCCCTCTTAGGAAGAGCTGCTCAGAGTAAGAGATTTGTTAAAGCACTCCATCCAGCGCCTCCCAGAACGTACGTGTCTGTTGATCGTCTGCGCCAGCTTAAGGGGCATACGCACAAACTACATTTATAACCATACTGCTTAGGACAATTTTTGCCACCATTAACCTGTCATTAACCCTTGTGATCTCCACTACCCTGTTCACTAGTCCCTTGTCCACTAAAATACCTACCCCATTCTGCTTCCCCAGACTACCGGCTTACCATAGTTTGAATCCCCCTATCTCTTTTGCTTTGGCTCCAACCCACCCAGTCTCCTGAATGCATGTTATTTGTATCTTATACTTGGCTAAAATCTCTACCAATTCCAAAGACTTTCCCGTGAGGGTTACCACATTCCAAGAACCTATTCTCACTAAATCATCACCGTCTTTACTCTTGCAGTTGCGTGGCTGCATCCAACAACTCTATCAGAAGACATCCCTCCTTCCCCTCATCTCTTACGCTTCTCGATAGTAAATGCTAAAAAGCCACGAAAGCAGAAACAAGTTGACCGGCCACAGAAATAATACAGTAGGATTAAGAATATAATAAATATAAAAGGATTAAAAAAGTATACAAAAATAAATAATAAATAATAACAATAATTATAACAATAAAATAATTACAACAATATATTTTATATTTTTATTAAATTATATTTTTATTATTTTTTAAATATATATATAAAGAGAGAGAGAGAGATAGAAATTTAAAAAATAGCAATAATAGAAAATAATAATAAGAAGAATTGTAAATATAAAAAATAACAGTAGAAGTAATAATAGTAATTAAAAAGATAAATACAAAAAAATGAAGAATAATACTAAGAATAATACTACGAGACTAATACTGATAGAAATATAGAGTCTACGGATACAATAATACAAACAAATAAATAATGAATAAAAATAATACTAACAATAATAAATAAATAACAGTAAAGTAGTATTAACAATAATAAATAAAAGAATAATAATAATAGGGAAAATTGAGAATCAAGAAGATAAAGTTAAAACCGAAAAAAGGAGGTAATCCTGCTAATAAAAGAAAGAAATAATACTTTTAATACTAGAACCAAACCACTATTAATCGAAAAAGCAGCTACCACTAATAAAGGAAATCAGCATTGAACCACAAACCCAGAAGCTAATAGGAGAAGAGTACAAAGGAAAACAAGCAGTGATTACCGTAGGATCAAAAAGGAAAAAGAAACATCAACAACGACACTTGTAAAAGCGTTGTCTCCCAGAAAGCCTCAACTGTCAGAACAACGAAAGAAAGGTGTTGCAAAAGGCTGAAGGGTCAAGTTAAAAGGAAATAATGCTAAGGGAGTTGTCTTGCAAGAAAAGTCTACGACAGGTTCGAAAGTGGGCAACCAACGGGCTGCAGAAGAAACGGAATACTGCCTCTCTCTCCTAAGAGTAAACTTCTCAGGTGGCTTCAGAAAACAGAGGGGACTTGTGAAGTGTGTCAGACGCAATGTTTGTGACAGACGTTGGGTCATAACGAGCAACGCGGGGACCCACTTCCCATCTCCGTCCCACGTTCTAACTCCGACGAAAACTAGCCATGAGATAAGGTGGTAAGAGCCGACGGTATTGGAAAGGATTTGGAATAAGAGAAGAGAAGAAATGATGCGTCGAAACGCTGTTCATGCATACACAAACTAGCAAAAACAAAACATTAAATTAAAAGTATACCTGCATACTTCCGACTTGCGCATGCCCGAAATAACTTACTCTGTGCCCATAATATCAGGCGGATCCCCTACTTCTCCTCCCAGTCCGATGAGGCTACCCTCTTGCTGCTGTAATTTTATAACTTACACAAAATTAATGGGTTAATACTCTACTGTATTTATCTACGATCTCATTACGTCGACCCGGTCATAATCATATGGAAGGTATATGGGAAATAAAGGAAAGCAAAGACAGAGGAGTTGTTACTCTAATTGTCTCATTCGACGCTAAAGGAACCTGGGCTGATGTCTGGACGGCAAGGTCGGAAGTTTCTTAAGCTTGAGAAGAAGATTGACTTACCATGCATGTCTCTTTGCCTATTGCATCAGCATCAAGGCCGGCATTGAACTTTCTGATGAAGCTCCAGGCTGCTGGGCACCGCAACTTCAAGCTAGCAAGCTAACAAAACAACTCTCCCATTATTTGCAATGTAAAAATTTGCTTAAGAACATAATTTATTAATTGTTTGATAGTGCTAATGAGAAAAGGGTTTGACAGGTTTTGATGAAGGAGGCATAGCTTCCATCGTTGTTGGTTGCCCACACATCCTCTTAACCGCATCAAGGTTCGCATGCACTTCAAGGGGAAACTCCGACGACAACCAAACCTTCACCGACTGTCCAAAACTTACGACCAACGCTTTCGATCCACACCCCCACCCCCATAACCAACATCCACGTGCCTCAAACACCACCGCCACCCTCGCCACCTGCATACTCACATATAAATTGGCCTCGATGAATCAACTGATCAGCGAATAAGCACCAACCTTTCCTACTATCCCTCACAATCTTCAACTTCAAAGAAATCCCTCTCTGAGTCAATCGATTCCCACATTCCAACCCACACCCACAACAAGGTCCACAGTCACTCACTATTTCCAAACCCATCCGGCAAGCCCTTGAGCCCATTCCTCGCCGCAACCGTTGCAACCGTACCCACAAGGCACTGGTGAGCAGGCCTTTGGTCCTTTGTAGCAGGGGAAGGAGGGGGAGCCCCAAGGCTGGCGTGAAGAATGGAATACGGAAGGGAGGACTTGAGATGGGGTGTAGAGAAAATAGGCGTAGGGAGCGTTAAGAGCTATCTTCATCAAAGGCAAACACAAGCACAATCAATCGAAATAAATGACGAAACTAAAAAGAGAAACGTATGAACCAAGCTGATGTGGAGGCAAGGGAACAGCAACTTGTCAGAGCTTCTCTGCTCTGCCACTCTTGGGGCATTTTGACAGGTTTAAATAACTTGTATTAATGTATAAATTCGCTTGCATACTTGCATACTTGTATTAAACACTAAAATCAATTGATAAGCAAATTTGGATTTTTAATGATTTATCTTATATTGAACAAAACCGAACCTTTATAATCCTTCTTCTTTTTTTTTGGTTCAATTTATTTACTAAATAGGATATAAAAGAAGAAAAAAGAAAACTTGTTGAGTCAATAAGCCAACACATATAAAGATAACTTGAACCCACCATCCAATTATTGCAAATTACATAACGAAACGACAATGATTCTAAATAGTAAAAGAACTCGTATATGTCCCGCTACAATTGAACAAAAATTAATAACATAAACAACATTAGCATCAAAGCATACTTTGAATAATATCCCATTGTCGCAACCATATAAGAATATTGTATAGAACAACTTATGTACGTATTCCACCCATCCCATCGATTAGTTCGTCATTTTCATTATTGTTTGAACTCACATAATTGATTTCTCAACTGCAATCCTGATAAAGTAGGTCATGAAATCTGGTTTATGAGAAGAAGCAATAACTTTAATAGCCATAGACATTTAAAACAAGGAGAAAATCATTAAAGAACCCACTTAAAACTTTCATCGAACACTTTAAAGGCATAACAGATTCATCCCAATTAACTTAAACAAATCATATCTTTTTCCTATCTTAACGTTTTCCAAAACATTGCAAACACAAATATACCATAGACAATCCAAAACAAACGCAAAATACCTCAAAAACTCCTAGGTTCGAACATATATGTCAACATGAATTATACAAAAAATCACAGAGAATAAAGGCTGAACGACTTACCTTCGCCGAAGGACACAATTACAGTGGCCGGAGAAGACAAACGAACATACACGCCGACGAGCAAAAGACGAATGACAGAGAAACTGGAGGAATCGACGATAGAAAAATGAAAACAAAAACGCAAGAGAGAGAGAGGGGGTCTTCGGGTAAGTTAAATGCGTAGGAAAACGTCGCAGTTTGGTGTTAAACTAAACAACGTCGTTTTCATTATGTTAAAAACGTTGAATCGAAAAAACGATGACGTTTACTCTAAAATTTACGGACGGAATTTATCGATGCAAACATTTCTGTCGATAAACCCAAAACTTTTTTATTCTGCCAAGCATTCCCACCTCCTTTACTGACGGGACTCTTCTACTGTCGCTATATTCCGTCAAAAAATTTGTCGGGATAATTTCCCTCCATTTTTACTAACGGATATTTTTACCGTCGCAAATGTAATCTTTCCTGACAATGTTACCTATGAAAAATCTTTGCTACGGTTTCTCTTCCGTTGGTAATTTTCCGTCGGTAATTACTAATTTTCTTGTAATGTACCACCATCTAGTCATTGTCATATCTACATTATGAGCAATTTTTCTAAATTGTAAGGCACTACAAATTGAAGACTATAGCTCCAAGAATTCGTGCAAAAGAATTAGATACATACCTTATTCTTTTCCTAACGTCAAGTGCAACATTCCCATCTCGTTGGGTAGGAATACTAGCACCTTCAATATTTCCACTATCATCCTGAACACCAACAAAAAAAATTTCACTACCACTTTTGTAATTCAATACTTGCTTTCTATCTTTCTCATGCCGATACTATTCAAGCAAAGTCTTCATTTGTCATTCTCATTGCAACTTACTTTTTTACAAGTCTCCACATCACTTTTGTATGATTTTTCATTTCGCGAACCAATTCACAATAAGCCTAAGCTAGATCATTGAATCTTCTTGAAATGATTGAATTATCAAGAATACTTGAATTTTCTTCCATTTATTTGTAAAAATAAATGAAGTCATGCGTTAAAATTAAATTAATAAATTAACATACTATTTTCTACTATATATTTCAGTATCCATAAGATAAGATGATGAATATGTATTTACTACTTATAAGATAAGATTAATATTTGTAATTTTATTTCCTAATGATAATAATAAACAATATAAAATGTAAACATTTAATTTCTAACTTAATTACATATACTAAATGGTGTTATTATATATTAAATATTACATTTAAATGACTAATTATATATTAAATACTTTTTTTTATGTACAAGCACTAATTAGTAAATTGTATGCTTCATATAAATTAATTAACAAATTATCAATTTAATGAATTAAATTTGATCTCATTTTTATTATTGTTAAAATAACAAATAATATGATATATTCTTGAATCAAAATACTTAAATATTCTTCCATAATTTGTATACCATATTATTTTGATCTCATTTTTTTCATAAATTTACAATACCTAAATGTGATTGAAATTAAACTAATTCACAAAAGCAATTTCAATTTTCAAAACCCTCCTATTCATATTTTATAAAACATTCATAAAATTCGGCACAATCAAAATAGAATGGAATTGCAATTTAGAACAAAAACAAGCAATTTAAATCATACAAGAAAAATCAGAAATTGCAATTTAGTTAGGGTCGGGTCGGGTTAACTAATGAATCTGAATCTGATAAGATTTCTACAATCTGTCCAGGCGAGTGGAGGCGATGGTGGACTTGAGAAAAGCAACAAAGGTTGACTGGAGGGTGGAGACAACTGCGATGATGGATGGGTGGAAAGAGCAGACTTACGTAGGCGGTCCGACCATAGGTGGAGGCTTGCAGCGTACAGCGTTGGGTTTGGGCAGTGGAGCGTGGTGCGATGGCAGTGAGCAGCGGGTGGTGGCACGACGGCAATGGTTGACAAGTAACAACGCTGTATCCGTTTAGAATGAACTATGAAGATGGGTGGAGAATTGAGAGAGAGAGAGCAGATGTGGGAGTGATCTGCGTGGTGTTTATTTTGTTAAATTTAAATTTTTTTTACAATTCAGTCCTTAAAATTTTTAAATTTCACAAAAACGACTTGTATTATAATGATTAAATTTTATATCATTTTTTGGGATAATGATTAAATTTGATTATAATACTATATCCAAACAAATTACAAGCTCAATATTATGCTAGAATTATGATTATATAATCGTAAATTTTAATTTAATTATGATGAGGAGAATATAATTTTATTGTAAACTTGAAACTATATCCTATCTTATGTGTGTCAGAACAATGGTTTGACTGTTGACCACAAAGGCACGAGAGGATCGATACTGTCACGATTTAAGCCAACACGCTTCACGCGCTTGTCTGTTCTTTCTTTGGGAAACGAAAGCTAACGAAAAAAGAAACAGCAGAGTCTGGAGACAGCGAAAATGCGAGAAGAAGACATCAGCTCTGGAGGGACCATGGATCCTACTCCTGCTGCCAGGTACCTGATCGCTCCTTTCCACCTCTATCAATCTCACTCGCTTTCTGGTTAACACGAATTAGGGATTTTAGTTGTTGCTTCAGTCTCTGAATTCTGTCGAGCTTTGGGGATTAGGGTTTTTGAATTTGGTGTTTAGGTGATGCGGGTACCAACTTAAGGTGTATTGATAGGTTTATGATAGCAGAATTTGTGTAATTGTAGATTCAGTCCGTCAATTTGTAGTAACAATCTGAGCTGAATTTAGTGACCACCTGGAGTGTCTGTTGCTCTGTTTTACTTCTCTAACATGTAAATCTATTGGTTTTTTTTTTTTTTTTAAATTGTCGGCTTTTTTTTTTTGTATTTATTGGATGGTGAATTGTAATAGTGCTCGATCTATGTTCCCGTTCTTTAGTTCTGCTGAAGCGTCCTCGCCTGCAATTGCTTCACATGTTGGTGGTATGGAGGGAGCAAGTCATGCTCGTAATTCCAAAGCAGCTTCTCTCTCTTGTATTGGTTCACAGCTACCATGGACCTCTTTGAGCACCAGTGCTGGTGGCTCTGTTCTTGGATCATCAAGACCTTCATGCAGACCATGGGAAAGGGGTGATTTGTTGAGGCGATTGTCTACGTTTAAGCCATCAAATTGGGTTGGAAAGCCCAAGGTACTCTATTAACTGATCTTGGCAGTTATACATCAATATTCAGTGTTGTGATTGCCCTTCCTTTCTCTTAACTGATCAATGCCATCTGAATTGTGGAGAACTAGTACTTTTTTTTTGTTTATTATTTTTGCTCGGCACAAATATTGGTATCTTTCATGAGGGAGCAATGTCTTTGTCTTTTCTCTTGTCAAATTCCTTTAAAAGATCTTTATTTGTTTCTTTTCTATAGGCTTAATAAATGTGTGGCTCTGTAGGAAAAGACATTCTCCATGTTGTCCAATTCCTTTATTTTGACCCAATAATTTGAAGTTGGATCACTGAGGCTATCCTATAAATGAAACTTTGTGTTCAAGAATTCCTTGCACAAGTGGGAAGGAAATGAGATGAATTTTTAGTACTGAGAAAGTTGTCCGTAGCACATATTGTTTGATGGATGTAAATCTATCCATTATAGCTATAAGAAGAATTTTCTCTTGCTTAAGAATGCTTTCAAGTAGGGGCTGAATATTTTCCACACTCTTTAGTAAATTTTAACTCGTAATTTAATCTTAATTGAAAAAATCTCATTTGAAGTGTTAGCAATGTTAGCACTTCTCCTAGTGATCGACCCATATTACCTAAGCCCATTAAAAGTTATGTTCGTAGGAGCAAGATGGGGAAGGGGGAATCTGCCATGTGGGCAACTTGTTATGAGTTTGTTATAGCCTATAGGTAGTTAAGGAGAGAGAATATGTAAGAGGAATATCGCTGTACTGGAAGAGCAGGGGGTATGTTTATTTTGAATTGTGAAGGATTGTCTAGGCCTGGATATTTTTCCAGGATGGGAGCTTGCTCCGATTGTCACTCTTACATACATAAATAATACAATCTCTATAATATTACCTATCAATTGGTGCTTTTATTGAGAGGGTGAAGAAGGGTAGAGATTGTATGCAAACTCGAATGGAATCAAGAGTCTCGACGATAGAAACATCTCTTAGGAGACAAGAATCATCACTTTCAGCTGAAGAAGGGATGGTTAAATCTCACAATGCTACTCTGAAGGACTTATGGACACAGTTGAGTTCTTTGATGGCCAGTGTCGAGACATTGGCTATGTCCCAAAATCTCCTTTAGTCGGAGATGAGGGAAGGATTCCAAGCATGGCTGGCAGAAACCCGAAAAGTTGAGTATGGGGGAAGGAGCCGAAGGTTTACTAGTGTTGACTCACCTTGCGTCTTCGTCGTTTGGTGGTAAAAAACCGATTAATGGTGCTCATGGGATAGAGACTTGTCAACAGGAGAATCGCACGATGTCTGCGACAACAGAGCGTGCATTGGAAGAGTATAGGAACGCAACATGACGTGTAGATCTCCCTTCGTTCCACGTGGAGGATCCTTTCGCATGAGTTACACGTGTAGAGTCTTATTTTTTGATCCATGGGATCCCTTTTGAACTTCGTTTACAGATGGTTCAGATCTGCATGGAGGCTACTGTGCTATACTGGGTCATGTCCATACGCGAGCTTGATCCATTCATGACGTGGGAACGCTTCAAACGTTCCCTGTTCGATTGGTACGGTGGGAAGGATGAAGGAAACCCGATCGAGTAGCTCAAATTGGTCGTCCAACATGGTTCGATGGGTGAATATATTGATGAGTTTGAACGGTTGTCCTCGCAAATCTCCCACTTCCTAGAAGAATGGTTTATGAGTTGTTTTCTGGGTGGTCTATGGGAAGAAGTTAAGAATTGGGTCTGGATTCATGACCTGCCGACTAGGAATTGGTTGTTGATTGTGGCGCGAACGGTAGAAAGGGAGTTGATCAATGAAGGGGTAATCCGCGCTAGCGAACCAAGACAAAGGTCGGGAACCCAACCTTCTAGACATGGCTCGCAGATGGGAACGTCAGTTATCCCTCATTTGGGTCTTTCGAACAGAGGATATGTTAATGCGAGGAATGAGGACGCCCAGTAAATTCTGAGGTGCCATGGCAGACAGTAATAGAAATAGTGGAACCAAGTGGAGGGGAACAAGGAATTTGTCGTATGAACAACTTATGGAGAGAAGGGCCAAGGGGTTGTGTTTTAAGTGTGGCCAAACCTTCGATTCACTACACCAATGTCCAGACAAGGGTACATGTTGACTGTTTGGGAAGGAGACGCAGACAATAATATGGTAAAAAAGTCAGGAAACAACGGAGGTAGAGGAGCAACAAGATGATTGGGAGATGATATGCAACTGGTTTGAGAAATGGGAAAAGGTCAGACCTCACTTTCAAAATCCGTGGTTTTGATGGGTAAGCATTATGAAATGCCTATCTTAATTTTGGTAGATAGTGGAGCTAGTCATGATTTCGTGGCTAGTAGGTTGGTGCAAGTCATGGGAATCTCCATTACTCCTACTAGAACCTTCAGAGTAAGATTGGGAGATGGGCATCGGTCTTTCTCATAAGGAGTTTGTAAGGAGGTGAAACTGGAAAGAATGGAGTTGAGTTTAGTGTGGATGCATATGTTTTCAATATTGGGGGACCTGACCTAATACTAGGCGTTGCGTGGAGACATTAGGAGTGGTGAAGGTTGATTGGAAGAAGATGTGTATGTCCTTCGACCAAATGGGAGCAGAAGTCACTTTGCTAGGAATTAATATACAAGGCTCTTCTCCTCATGCTCTACAACAAATACTCAAGCACCAGGAAGTGGAAGTAGAACGGCTGCTGTGGTCCATAGGAATCAGTGGATCTGTATTTGATGAAATGGGAACCCTGAATGCAGTGCAACAAAAGGAATTTCGGGCTGTTTTGTTCAGATTTGAGTTAGTTTTTCAAGAGACAAAAGAGCTGCCACCTACGAGGGTTAATGAACATGCAATCAAGCTGAAGGAAGGGGCAAAACCTGTGAACATTCGTCTCTATAGGCACGCACATCATCCCAAGCATGAGATTGAGAGACAGATTCGAGTTGTTGGAAACCAGGGTTATCAGGCCCAGTATTAGTCCCTTCTCAAGTCCTGTGATTCTTGTTAAAAAGAAGGACGAGTCATGGCGGATGTGTGTTGATTACAGAGCTTTGAATAAGCTCACGGTGCCCGACAAGTTTCCAATTCCAGTGGTTGATGAGCTGATGGAGGAGTTTCACGGGGCCAAGTATTTTTCCAAGGTAGATTTGAAGCCGGGTTTTCACCAGATCAGGGTTAGAGGAGAGGATATCTATAAAACGGGGTTTCGGACTCATGAAGGGCATTATGAATACCTAGTGATGCCCTTCGGACTGTTAGAGACCACCTGCTCTAACAATAAACTCTCTCAAATAACAGTACTCTGCACTACAAGCACATACACAATAGCAGTAGAATAGGGAAGATGATGGAATAGAGATGAAGGTGTACTGAAAATTGTTATTCCTTAGCTAGACTTAGGGAGCTAGCTGAATCTCCATACAATCACCAATCAATCTAGAATAACCGAATGCCTATGCCTTTTCCTCTAACAACCTTTTATTCGCTTCTTCTGACTAACTACTACATGACTCATCTCTCTCTCTAATTCCCCCCTTTATCCTCATAACCTCCTCACATCTCCCCTGCATTCGTATTCCTCCTCTTGCTATATTTCTGCTGAAATCTAGTCTCAACACGGACTCATGAACGCACACGCAACGCTTCGCAACGCTTCAATCCACTATGAACTCTATTTTCAAACCTCTGTTAATTAAGTTCGTTCTGGTTTATTTGACGACATTTTGGTTTACATTTTAGATTGGAACCAACATATGTAGCATTTAGCTTGGGTGTTAGAACTCCTACTGGACAATAAATTGTATGCTAATAGGAGGAAATGTATTTTCGGACAGCAATCTATGGAGTATCTAGGCCATGTTATCTCGTGTGAAGGGGTAGCTATGGATCCATCGAAGATCAAAAGCATTTTGGAGTGGACTATTCCCAACAATGTGAAGGGACTAAGAGGGTTCCTTGGTCTAGCCGGGTACTAAAGAAAATTTGTCCAGTATTATGGTAAAATTGCAAAAACACTTACTGAACTTACCAAGAAAGACGGGAGGGAGGAGTCGCAAGAAGCTTTTGAGGAGTTGAAGAGGAGAATGACTACATCACCAGTTCTAGCCTTACCAAATTTCTCCAAGGAATTTTCCATCGAGTGTGATGCTTCAGAAAGGGGTTTGGGTGCTGTCCTAATACGCTGAATCAACTTATTCCAAATCTGTTTATGAGAAAGAAGTGATGGCGGCGGTAGTGATGGCAATTCAGCATTGGAACCATTTTTTAACTGGGAAACATTTCAAGTTTTATACCGACCATAACCGTCTGAAGCATTTATTAGATTAGCAGATTCCATCAGTAGATCAACAATGTTGGCAAGCTAACCGCCATCAATTTAGCATTGGAACCATTTTTTAACTGGGAGACATTTCAAGTTTTATACCGACCATAACAGTCTGAAGCATTTATTAGATTAGCAGATTCCATCAGTAGATCAACAATGTTGGCAAGCTAAGTTATTGGGATTAGACTTTGAAGTTATCTATAAACCTGGAAAGCAAAATGGAGCTGCAGACGCCCTCTCTAGAGTGGAAGATGATAAGATATTGTTCGTTGCAATATCAGCCCCATTTTGGCTTGATATGGATGTGGTCCGACAGGAGGTCAAGGGGGATACCAACCTGAACTTACTCATTACAGCTCTCCTACAAAACCCCAACTCTAAACTTGATTATCATCTAAGGGACGGCTTGTTGTTCTATAAGAACATGTTAGTTCTTTCATCCACTTCAACTTTAATTCCCCAATTACTGCAAGAATATGATTCCTCACCTTTAAGGGGACATTCTGGTTTCTTAAAGACCTATAAGAGGTTAGCTAGCAAATTGTTTTGGCTAGGAATGAAGTCCTCAATACAGAAGTTTTTTCGTAAATGTGCCATATGCCAAAAGAATAAATACACAGCTATGTCTCCAGTTGGTCTCTTGCAACCCCTACCTATTCCTAAGCTGATTTGGGATGAAGTCTCAATGGATTTTATTACAGGACTCCCAAAGTCCCATGGTTATGAAGTCATAATGGTTGTAGTAGATCAACTATCAAAGTATGCTCATTTCTTACTTCTCAAACACCCCTTTACAGCCAAAACAGTGGCTGAAGTATTTATCCGAGATGTTGTGAAATTGCATGGCGTTCCTAGCTCCATATTGAGCGATAGAGACACACTCTTCACTAGTAATTTTTGGAAAGAGTTATTCAAGCTACAAGGCACAGTATTGAAGATGAGTTCTTCCTACCATCCCCAAACGGACGGACAAATGAAGGTAGTTAATAGGTGTCTAGAAACCTTCCTTCGTTGCTTCAGTATCGAACAACCTAAAAATTGGTCTTATTGGTTGTCTTGGGCTGAATTGGTATAATACTAACTATCATGTCTCAATTGGGAGGACTCCTTTCGAAGTCGTCCATGGTCGCCTTCCACCAACCTTGTTGCATTTTTCCCAAGGAGAAACTCAAGTGGAATCAGTGGCGCTAGCTTTGGTTGATAGAGATGAAGCTTTACGCCAACTCAAACACAACCTATTGCGTGCACAATCTATGATGAAGAAATTCGCAGATGTTCACAGGAGGGAGGTGAAGTTTTAGGAGGGAGACTTTGTTTTTGTTAAGCTAAGACCACATAGACAGCTTACTATTGCAAGGCGAATTTGTCCCAAGCTTTTTGCATGTTATTACGGTCTTTTTAAGATCATTAGAAAGGTGGGGCAGGTTGCTTATAAACTACAGCTCCCACCTACATCCAAAGTACATCCGATTTTCAACGTCTTCCAACTAAAGAGGGCAGTGGGCGATCATCCTGTTGAGCATAGTCTTTCTCAAGGTTTAGAGATGGATACCTCGGAAGCAGTCCTAGCCTCACATATCACTAAGTCCAACGCCAGAAATATTCAATAGTGACTCCTCCGTTGGAAAGCTAAACCAGCAGAGGAAGCAACTTGGGAGGATGTAGAATTCATTAAAGGGCAATTTCCTTCTACCCACCTTGAGGATAAGGTGCATATTGAGGAGGAGGGAATTGTTAGTAATGTTAGCACTTCTCCTAGTGATCAACCCATATTACCTAAGCCCATTAAAACTTATGTTTGTAGGAGCAAGATGGGGAAGGGGTAATCTGCCATATAGGCAAGTTGTTACGAGTTTGTTATAGTTAGTTGAAGAGAGAGAATATTTAAGAGGAATATAGCTATACTAGAAGAGCAGGGGGTATGTTTTTTTGAATTGTGTAGGATTGTCTAGGCCCGGATATTTTTCCAGGAGGGGAGCTTGCTCCAATTCTCACTCTTACATACGTAAATAATACAATCTCTATAATATTACCTATCATGAAGACTATTCAAAACAGTTAATGATGTTTGGTTTTAAAAAGAAAAATGAAGAATTGAAGTTCATGCCAAGCTTAATATTTTATTAGGTGCTTGCTTGTATTTCTTACATTGAGGTATGAATTGGGACATTGCTAAGAATATTTGTCTATATGTTATTGCAGGCAGCCAGCTCATTGGCTTGTGCTCAAAGAGGTTGGATGAGTAGTGATGTTGATAAAATTGCGTGTGAATCATGTGATGCATGCCTGAATTTTGCTTTGTCACCTTCATGGAGCCCTGTGGAAGGTTTGCTATCAAAACTGTGTTGCTTAGAGTCCTTTTTATTACCTTATTATTGTTCATTTTGAGACACTTGACTCTCACCCTTCATAAAAGTTGTCTTATCTTTTAAGTGTTTTTTGGAGTGGTAAGTGGGTTGGCTTTGTGACTTGAAGAGATGCTCAACTAATCAAGACGATTACCCATTTCTCGCTCTCTTTTTTTTTTTTTCCCTTTCTTAAACAGAGGATATACTTAGATGATATGATCTTCTGATATGAGGATAAAGTGCAGGTAGATAATTGCCTACTAGAACTGGTGTTTGAAATCAAGAAAATTCTATTGTGAGAAAGCATGTGATTTTCACATTTATGTTAATATCATCGTAATGAATTTGTTTCCATATAGTAGTACCTAATAAGTTGGCCTACTCTTTAGGCCTCTGATCAACATCATTAAGGTTGACAAATAATTGAATAAGATCCTTTTTCTTTTTAATTGTCACTCTGATTTTACTACATTGGTGAATTGTTTCGCCGGATTTATGTAGTGAAAATGATTTGTGGCCATTCTTTATATCTTTCCCTTTCCTATTATCCCAGACCATGAATTTGTTTTGCCTACTTTTCTAAATACATTGTTGATTTCTTAATTGCATTATGGCTTGATGTATGCATGTGTTGCTTTTTCTCTTGCAGGTGATCTTTGTTTGATTGTCCAAAACTGATTATGCCTGTCATTTTTAATTATCTTAGCCGTTTTTAGTGTTCACTATTCATCTCACTTCTCTTTTGCATTTCTTGTATTTAGTTGAAAATGCTGGTGAAGCCTTTGCCAAGCAACTGGTTGTTGGCCACCAAGCTAGCTGTCCTTGGAAGGGAAATAGCTGCCCTGAAAGCTTGGTGCAGTTCCCTCCAACCCCTCAGTCTGCCTTAGTTGCAGGATATAAAGATAGATGTGATGGACTTCTGCAATTTCAATTTCTTCCTGTTATTTCTGTATCAGCAATTGAACAAATGAGGGTTTCTCGAGGGCAGCAGATTGATCGCTTTCTCTCCCAGTTGCAGAACTTTGCTGCTGGGGAAGGAAATTGTAAGTCAGACAGTATACCAGAATACGAAGCTTCTCGAGATTGGGCACTCTGTTTATATTCTCGTGTAAGATTTATTTATGCCCCTTTCCTGCGGGAATCTGCTGATTATTCATTTACATTATGTGTCTTTGTCTGGCTTTAGTTGTTTCTGTTTGATTTGTCCATTTCATCTGACAGGCCCAAAGGCTTATAAGCCTTTGTGGATGGGAGCCAAGGTGGCTTTCAAATGTTCAAGACTGTGAAGAGCATTCTGCTCACTCAGCAAGAAATGGGTGTTCCTTTGGTCCTGCTCATGCCCAGGTTCGTATTTCACATGAACCTGTACCAAGCATGAAAGCTCACTCTTCTTCTGGCAAAAAAGAGACTGGGAAGGCTAAGATGCTAGCTGTAGATTCTAGAAGTGACTTCAGATCACCTTTGCTAGATTGTAGCTTGTGTGGTGCTACCGTCAGAGTATTGGATTTCTCAACTGTACCAAGGCCTTTTCGTTTTACTCCCAACAACATTGATATTCCTGATATGAGCAAAAAGATGGCATTGACACGTGGAGTAAGTGCAGCCAGTGGTATCAGTGGTTGGGTTGCTACCGATGATGCAGAGAAAGAACTGATTGAAGACCGGGATGAAGTGGCAACAACAGATGAGGGGAAACTGCTGCAACATTCAGAAGTTGATCTGAATCTTACAATGGCGGGGGGTTTGTCTTTTACTCAGGCAGACAGGACAACAATACCTGAAAACAGTCATAATGCAGACATGGGAAGGGATTTGATGATTGGTCAACCTTCTGACAGTGAAGTTGGTGATCGAGCAGCATCATATGAATCAAGAGGACCTAGTTCTCGTAAACGGAGCTTGGAAATAGGTGGAAGTTCAGATGATAGAGCACACTTGATGATGCAGCCAGCTGATAGTGTTGAAGGAACTGTAATTGATCGTGATGGTGATGAAGTCACAGATGGAAGACAATTTTCTGCTGGGCCCTCAAAACGTGCTCGAGAAACAGATTTTCTTGACACATACTGTTCTCCATATCAAAGAGACTCATCTGGTGCAGGGCCCAGTCATTCAGTGGGTCTTGAGACATGTGCAGATGGAAATAGAATTACTTCGTATCTTCAAGGAAGTGATCAAGTTGTAGGAATCCCATCAGCTATAGGTTCAACACGTGCATCATCTGTTATTGCAATGGATACTGTTTATCATGATGCTGATGATGACTCTATGGAAAGTGTTGAAAACGTCCCAGCAGATGTTGATGATGCTCATTTCCCGTCTTCTAGTACATATGGCAATCTGGACGTGCATGAGACATCAGAACTTAATTATAGCAATCAGGGACAGCAAAGCATCTGTTTCCGACCGGCTACAGAAGTCACTGCTGGAGAAATGGGTGTCAGCAGTACAAATGATGGTGAAGAAATTTTTAATGCAGAAACGGTGGTGGCTCATGCCAGGGATGGTTTTAGTTTTGGTATTAGTGGCGGAAGTGTCGGTATGTGTGCTAGTCATGAAGCTGAAATCCACGGTGCTGATGTTTCTGTTCATAGAACTGACAGTGTAGTTGGTGATGTAGAACCGAGAGTAGATTATGCTGAAAATCAAGGTCAGACTGGCGAATCTGCTCCTGATCCTGATTTAATGGATGAGATTGTCCCCGATGAACTAAACAGGGAAGATCCTCATGGTGATAGCCATGAGATGTTGTCTCGATCGTTGGAAAGGGCTGATAGTGGCTCAAAGATAGATGGCCTGACAAAGGCTGAGTCGGTTGAAAGTGGTGAAAAGGCTAGCCAGAGCTGCAAGATAGTCCTAGATACAAATGCCCATCCATCTCATTCTTGTAATGTAAACATTTGTTCAGGCTATGAAGCAACTGATAAAGAAGTCACTAAGGCTGGAAAATCCTCATTTACAAACAATTGTCCGCAAATAGAATCAAATTTTGCTAATGGTATAGGTACGCCTTCCATTTTCATTATCCCATTTCTGCCTGGATTGCACTCACACATGGATACTTGTTAAGCATTGTAAATACGGTGCTGAATTCACACACATATCTTCTTGCTTCCTTCTTATTTTTGGAAATCTTCCTTTGTACAGATTTCTTAATGTTCATTTTTATATAGTAGACTGCTTTGACATGTAGTTTGCAGTGTATGACTAAAACTAGACGTTAGGCTTATAATTCTTTTGATCGGTCGTCCTTCTTGTTTAATTGCTAAAATCCATATTTGGCAAGCCGTAATGTTGTTAAGAGACAAGACACTGAGTGCAGTTTGCTATTGGAGGTGAGTTAAATTGTTCTTGGACTTTTTTTGTTGTTATATATAATCTTATCCATGTACTAAAAAAAAATATCAGGTACCGGAGAAATGTTCAGTAGACAAATTTCTTGAGTGTTTCAATTTGGAGGCATGCCCCCCATATTATTTTCTTTTCTTCTGGCTATTTTGTTAATGTATGGTCTTTGATGTTCAGGGCCTCCAAAGGGTGAAAGCAATTATGAAGAAACTATGGAGTTTGACCCAATTATTTATCACAACCAGTTCTGCCCATGGGTCAATGGAAATGTAGCTGCTGCTGGTTGTAATAGTCACGGATCTGGCAGCAATGCTGATGCTGATGCATTATGTGGGTGGCAGCTAACATTGGATGCATTGGATACTTTACGAACTGTGGGACAAATTCCAGTTCAGACAGTTCAGTCCGAGTCAGCAGCTTCTTTGTACAAGGTCAGTTATTTGTTGCCCCTGGAATTGATAAATTTGTCAGATTGTCAAGCAGTTGGAGGGATCTTTCTTGCAGAATCTTCTTAACTATGTTTTCTCATATTATGTTCATGTTCATCTTATAGAAAATAATTAATTAAACTTGGATGGTGCAGGCTTCCTCCCTGTAGATAACAGGAAAACTCTTCATGATGTCTCTGCAATTTGAACTTATTCTGTCAATTTAGTATTAACTTATCCAATTACCATGTAGTAACCATGTATGCACCTTTCTTTACCAAATCTCACTGTAATAATCATCTGTCTCATTTGGTCTAGAGAGAATAGAGGATCTGTCTCTTGTCTTTGGTGGTTTTTCAGTATATTTATCTTCATATCTTCCCATGCAAGTTTAGACTTTAAAAGGAGTAAAAGCATTTTCTAATTAAAATGCATGAATTTTTGTTTTTTAACAGTTTCTTGGTTACAGTTTTTTGGCTGTGTTTTGTGATCCTTTTTAAAACTTTGTTGACAAGTCTTTGTAGCTTATATTTTCTCTATGTTGCATGGAGTTTAATATTGTCATGGATTTTCACAGGATGATCATCAAACTCCTGGACAGAAACTCATTCGACGGCATTCTATGACCAGAAGCCATGGGCAGCATTGAGATTAATCCAAATGACAAAGGTATTTATAATTATAGACAAGTAGATTAAGGGCAACTTTGATGGATACTCATTTTGCTTCTCTTTGCAATGTCAAGTACTGTTTTCTACTTCAAGCACACTGCCCTTTGTCAATAGTTTGAAAAGTGGATCTGATGTATGACGTATAGAGGACTAATTGTATGCTAAAATCAAATAACTAAGGAAAATATAATATATATTGTTGAATATCAATGGAACTTAGTATTAAATATAAGAATATTACATATATCATCTTAATCAGCATTATAGTTGTGATCAGGTACCTAATAAACATGTAGATTTAATGGCAGTGTATGTAGGTTTCACAGTCAAACAACATAAAGGCAAAACCTTTTGTAAATTCTTTGTTTCCTTTTCTCTTCACTTTCTACATGGTGGCTGTTGATCCTCTGTTTCTTTATTTGCATCCCTTATCTCTCTTTTTTGGTGAATTCCTTCTTGGCAGCCATAGTAGAGCACCAGGATCTCTATTCATGTCAATTCTTCTCTTTTTGCTTTCTTCAAGATGATAATTAATCTCGCCACTAGATCCTACTTAGTTTAATTTTTTTGCTGGCATGTCACCTTTTTCTTATCTTAAGCAAGTTTTTTCAGAAACAGCTTTTCAGCTTTTTTCTCTGCCAGCATGTCATCTTCCATAGCCACCCTCTTTTTTCTTCTTATTTCTGGTGAGTCCATCTGTAGTCCAGCAAGTTCTACCGTGGTCTCTCTCAACTGCCTGTCTCAGTAGTCTAACTACTGCTGTTTCCTACCTTTGGCCTGATTATCATGCTGTTGAAGTGTTCTCTACCCTGTGGTTTTGGCGCTTCTTCCTATTTCTTTTCCTGTTTTTTGAGCACTTCTTGCTGTTTCAAAGTCCCATCCTTGGCTGTTTTTGCTGCTTGCACTGGTTCTTGCCGATAATATCCCTTCAACTCCCATAGGCTGCTACACTACCTTCAGGGATAAAAGGTGGCAGCTTTTTATTCCTTCTTAATTAGGGTTTAACCAAAAAAAGGAAAAAAAGAGAGAAGAGAAACACAGAAAAACCAAAGAAAACAAAAATGAATAATGCAGGTAATTGCAAAATATCTTCTAGTATTTCTTCTTTCAGTTAGAATTTATACCCCAACTGATACTAGAAAGTATCTATTTATCAGCTTAGGAAGGAATCTTGAATATCTTAGGAATTAAACAGTATTATTTGTATTCTCCTAATTAAGAATATATTTATGATGAGAATATATTTGACCTAATAAATAGGGGATAATTGTACTGTGAAACTTACACAACACCCAAATAAAGATGTAGCCTTAATAGATTTGTGTTTGTGGATGTAGGCTTTGCATGTACTACTTGCTTTCAAATTCGTTCTCTCTTTCCTTTTGTCTTTACTCCTACTTCAGATGTTCATTAACATCAATGAAGAAGATTAAAATTTAAGTTACATTAAAAAATTTTAGCTTCACACTAGCAACTTCTAGAAATCCCATATAGGGTTTCCAAAGAATTGTGCATCGCAGCTAGTACTTAGAAATCACTTATAATATTTAAGAATCACTTTTAGGTGAGAAAGTATCACACTTTTTACTTTGAAATTCGTAACTTGAAAGTTCTCTTCACTCTCTGGTAATTGAAGCGTATGATCTTACATATCAATTTTGGCATCACTCATCAAAGTCTGTCATCTGTCCTTAAACTTCCTTCAGGATCCATTCCAGCATGCCTGTGATTCTTACGCTGCTTAGATGCGTATGTGCAAGGTGGCACAGATTGCCATAGTGTGCTTCAATTGTCCTGATACATTTTTAAGTATAATAATTTTTGGTTCATCTTTTCATATATACTCACGTGTCCATTATAACATCTGCATTGCTTGATCTGAATTTTGTAGACTGTTTTTTACCGTCTATTGCTTGTGACACTCTGGTTGACTGTTTAGTTTGAATTTATTTGTCTATGTAGTTCAACTTAATATGGGTTTCAGTTAGTAAGATTAAACCACATGGTCACTTCTGCATGCCAATCAGCCTGACATTCATTCTTGCGACTAGTATACTTATTTAAATTAGCAATTTTTTCAATTAGTATATTGAGTAGGTGAACGTAGGCTATTTATGAGACTTGAATGCTACTTGCTAACCGATGTTCTTGTCCCTTTTGCTAGTTTTATTACAATTGCATATATAATCCTTGTAACTTCTGGCAACATTTGGTATTATGTAGAATGGAACCAAGTAATTCTGATAACGTGCTATTTATGTTGTGTGTAGGTCTCAAACATTGTCAATTCCAGAATTAACTGGGGATTCACTTTTGCCATCGTATCAGCTGGTGATGAAAGCCGTGAAAGTTAGAGAACCCTTGTATTACGTTGATGTCTCTTTAAGATTCTATTTATGTAGCAGAACTTCTGCTCATGCATTTCATTTTCCTCGACTTGACCAAATTGGCAATGCACTGCTTACCAGATTCTATCAACTCCATATTATTGCTCCTTATGTTTCCAAAATTTGGCTTTCTGGTCTCTAAGTGGATGTTCATGGCGTTGGTGCTGTTCTCTGCAAAAGCACATCTAGGAACACTAACAATAATGGAACTATGTATGATTATATGGCACTCATCTCACTCTGCCCCCCGTCCTTCTTTCAGAATCTGTTCATGATCACCTAATGTTTGCTTCTCTTACAGATTAAGAAGATGGATGGAGATGGACAGACATTGCTTATTCTCTACGTATCGTGTTTGATGAACTTTAGGTGTTCGCAAGATTAATCCAATTATAGATTGAAATAATTTGCGAATTTTGCCAAATACAGTGCGTCTATAATTCTGTTTTGGTTAGATTTTTGGCGTTTTTATATTTACCCTCTCCTGCTCTTTTTCTTTTTTGTACAGGGTATATGTCACAACTAAGTATTCTTGAATATGACTTGCTTTATTATGAGATCTAACTTTTGTAGTTTTTCTTAGTTTCTTTCTTCTAACACTTATAGCCTGTTTGCTAAAATCTACGGCTGACATAATAGATAAGGAATGGAATAATTATTCTTAAGAATAGAATATACGAGGAATAGAATGATATGAGTATTACATTTTTTTGATTTATTGTTAAATAATTTTTATACCTAAATAAATAAAAACTTAGAATGTCAAAAGAATAACTAATAAAAAAATCAAAATATTCATTATAGTCATTAATAATTATATTATTATTATTATTACTACTATTATTATTATTTTCTTCTTCTGTTTCTTATTATTAAATTCTTATTCTTATTTTCATTCTTATCATCATCATCATTATTATTATTATTATTATTATTATTATTATTATTATTATTATTATCATCATTTGTGATTTAATTTATTCCTTGTTATTATTCTTATTCTTATTATTAATAATTAAATTCTTTATTATTATTAATTTTCTTTTTCTTCTTATTATTATTATGAAATTCCTTATTACTATTAATTTTCTTCTTCTTCTTCTTATTAATTATTATTATTATTAATTTTTTCTTCTTCTTATTATTCTTATTCTTATTTTTAATTTTATTATTTTTATAAAATTCTTTATTATTATTAATTAGGATTATTATTTTTATTAATATTCTTCTTATTATTATTAATTTATTATTCTTATTATTAATTATTATTAATTTTCTTCTTCTTTTTCTTCTTCTTATTATTATTAAATTTATTATTCTTATTATTAATTATTATTAATTTTCTTCTTTTTCTTCTTCTTATTATTATTAAATTTATTATTCTTATTATTATTCTTATTATTCTTATTCTTATTAATTATTTTATTATTATTAAATTCCTTATTATTAATTTTCTTCTTCTTATTATTATTATTTATTTTTATTATTAATTTTCTTCTTCTTATTATGATTGCTTTTATTTTTATAAAATTCCTTATTATTAGAATTTTCTTCTTATTATTATTAATTAGGATTATTATTATTATTTTGTTATTCTTATTATTAATTTTTTATTAATTTTATTCCTCCTCCTCCTCCTGCCTCTTCTTCTTCTTCTTTTTCTTCATCTTCAAAATTCCTTATTATTATTAATTTTCTTATTATCATGTGATTTTTCAACATATTCTAGTGGTTAATTTTTCCTTCATATACTTCGTGAATATGGTCTGACTTATGTCAGCATTCATTAGATAGTCGCAATTACAATATAAAATAACAATAGAACGATATTAAAAATAAATATAACATAGGGCTTTAAATTACTAAAATGTTATTTAATTGAACAAAAAAATCAGTTTCAACCTTATTTTAAATAACTAGACAAAATATTTAAACTTAAACATAATCTTCAATGTGTGGCAAGAAAACCTCCTCACCCACCTACCTAAGTCTTCGAGAAGGCATAAGATTGAAAAACACAAGCATTTGTATAGGATGATCATGATCTTTGCCTAAAGCAGTATCCCTTTCTATCATTTGTATACACTATTTAGTTGTTCAACTCTTCGTTGAATATACATTTCAGTCCCAATACTATTAAACAATTTTTCTCCAATCTAATTCATAGTATCACCCAACATTTTGGCAGTAACAATAATTGAATTTGCACAGCTTGCTGCTCCCATATCATTACTTCTTTTATTCCTCCTTGCTGAAATATTTTCAGCTTATCTTTCAAATTTTTTTGTTTGAGGTTGGGTTAAGGACTCATCTATGTCATGCAAACCTTGCTCATATTGATCTTCACCACCTTCATTTATCCCACCTGTACCTTCTTGCCTTCCATTTCTTCAAGAATATCCCTAACAGTTTGTGCGTCATTTCCAGTTGCGCGATCTTCTGCATAGATCCCGGTCAATTCATTATAGAAAGGAAAGCTCTTTCTTCGAAGTTGAGCCACATCTTTATGACTCTTAACAAGATTTAAAAAAAACATCAATTTATATAAATGACAAGAAGGTAGTTAAAGAAAATACTTAAAACAAGTTAAAAGTTCAATATGTAAATAAGAATCCCTTACATGATCTTCAGCAGCGACAATCTTCCTTTCGGTGTCCCATCCAAATCTACTAGTATCTTTTCTTACCATATCATAAACAATGCTCCATTCTTTCTTTAAAGTCTTAATCCTAGACTCTATGGAGGTCTGACTTTTAAGTTTGAATTGGGAGCTTTGTTGCTACCATTCTTTCTAATTTATTAAGATAGCCAACTTTAAATCTCGTATCAACATTGTGCGTTCCCACATTATGCAAATCAACTATGCATGAAACTAGCACAACATCCTCATCATAATTCCACTTTCTTTTTGTTCCTTTTGAACTTTGAGAATCAATAGTTGATGGAGAATTCCTCGACATACTTATCTACCAAATTAAAACAATATTGATAAATAACAAAATGATCATTATAATAAAGGAAAAATAAAAACATTCATAAAATTCTTCATTTTATTAACATTATGCATCAACAACTTATAAGAATAATATAGTCTATAATAACAGTGTACAATATAAACAACAAAGAGTACAAAAACTTACATAAACAATAATATAAAATCTCTTGACACTCAAACATAACAGAACACCTGAAAAATGTCAATTTTCATTTTGCCTAGATGTTCACCATTCATTAAACATTTCGCGTGCCAATTCAACTCTCCAATTTGCCCAAGCATCAGTTGGGTCAATAATAGTTATACACTCCTCCTTAACAACTGGATTGGTGTGAAAATAATCCTTTAAATCACTCTCTATGGGATCAAAACTCATCTCCTACCTAATAAAATTATGAAGCAAACAACAAGCTATAATAATTCGATTGTGTGTCTTTACTGGATAAAATGATGGACTCCTAACAATGGCCCACCTAATTTTTAGTAACCCAAAACACCTTTCAATTACGTTGCGTGCAGTTACGTGCTTCATAATAAAAAATTCATCTGGGGTTCTTGGTTAGTAACATTGACATCATTCATTCAAATGGTATCTTCGACCCTTAAAAGGTGCAAGGAAGCCCTCACAAATTGTATAACCTGCATCGACTAAGTAATAACAACCTATATAAAAAAAAAACACTACATAGGTTATTAAATTTACATTATCTCATATATAAAATTTCAAACAACCTTCCTATATTATATAGGAAAGCTTACCATGAGGCACTTTTAGTCCATGTCTCCTAGTAACTACATCATGAAGAACTCGATCATTAGCTACTAACCCTTCTCAACCAGGAAAAACATAAACAAATTGCATGTCAAGTATGGACATACCTAACATATTTGTTGCAATGTCACCCTTACGAGTTCGAAATCTAGGCTTGACTTTAATTAGCACATTAACCTTGATATATGTCCCATCTAAAGCACCTAAACAATTATACAATTCAAATGAAATAAAAAAAATAATGAGGAACCTTAATTACATTCACTATATTTTATAAAAATAATAGCATGATTATTTACCTTAAATCATATCCACAAATGGTCTGAAGAGTTTGTTAGTATGGGCTCAGGTTTTCTAAACAAAAGATCTTGCAAATGCATCACTGCATTTAAAACATTATGAAAACATCTACTAATTGTCTCACCTAACCTTCTAAAATTTTTCCTAATAACTCAAATTTTAACATGATGAGCAATAATATGTAAGAAAATTGCTATTTGTTCATCAATAAGCCTGTTTTTTTGCTGACTTTAATCCTCCTATACCTTCTAACATTTCACATAGTTTAAAAAAAGCTTGCATATTCATCCTAACCATTGAAATACATGACTCATCATTGTCATGCACAATTCGCCTCACATAATCTCGATTTGCATAAAAATTTAGAAAATAATTTTTGACCCTTGGCTTATAACTATATAAAGAAGCCTCTGATGCCAACAAACTGAATAGTGAACTAACAACATTACACAACTGCAACCATACAGTCAAGACAACCACGATCTTTTTTATTCTTTCGGCATTTCTACGCAAACTCAAATTAAAACGAGCCATGACTGTAAAAAATAAAATTTTTATTGTATTTACATAAATTTGTTCAAACAATGTACAATGTAAGAAAACAACCATAAAATAATTCAAAATAGTTTCAATGTACGATGTAAGAGAGCAACCATGAGATAATTATAATCTTACAAAATTTCATTTCTAAAGTTGGTCCTTGGAAAAGTAGGGCATAATTGTTAATGGATACTATTCCATTTTTCCATATGGATTAGAAAAGGAAAAGAAGTCAATGGGCCTTTGATTTTAGAGGCTTAGGCTTCTTTCCTGCCAATAGTGTATTTGTAAATGCATTAAATAAATTCTTCACATTGGCATAGTTCTCAAAATTATCAAAGATCAAATTTAGTAAAAACAGTACGGTAAAATAAAATTAGTCCGTAACTCTAAACGAGAAGATTCATGGCTTAAGTCTTTCATGCACAAACTATATCCAGGATAAACAAATACTACATTTCATTGATTTTAAGAAAAATAATAAGCTAAAATCACATTTGTCAGTTTAAAGGTTGTCCCAGTTTTTTGACAAAATGTTGGACAAACTTAAAACTACAAGAATGGTCATACCTTGGAGCAGATTGGAGGGCTTCAAAGTTGGAAACACATTCTAAAGTAACTACAAAAGCATTGAGAGGAAGGATGTAATTGATAATTAAAATATGAGATGTCAAATCTGTACTGTCGAAGCATAATTTCAAGTTGGAAAATAAAACACAAAAACATTTCACTAAAAGAGGATAAATTTGTTTATATCCATTGGAAAATCGAGTATCTCATTTGATTTTCAGTCTATTGTTTAAAAAACATAACACTGCATATGACAATATAAGATGTTGGAAGATAATAAGAGGATCAATTGCTGAAATTGACAATTTACAAAAAGATTTTCTTGCAAAGGATACATAAAAATGTTGTGATATTTACCATTTTAAATATCCCATGTACTTCTCCCTTTTGAATTGAACACACATAGAAAATGGGAAACAAAAGAAAATTTATGAATCTTTATCACCGTGACAGTGTTATTTGGGAACATTCATTTTTACTAGCGAAAATAACATTAACACCATCTAAAACATTTTATTCAAGTTACCAACCTTTGGACAGGACTAATTAACAACTAATAACTCCATCAACAAAACTGTTATGAAACTGCTTGTTGTAAGATCGAGTGACCCGTCAGTCTGGGTTAAACACCTGGAAATCAGATTTGGGAACCTAATTTTTTCCCTTGCCCCGCTTCTTAGACTTTCGTATGTTGTTGTTAGACTCGTTGAAGGGAGCCTTAGACCTTAGACTCTTCAAAGGGAGCCTTAGACCTTGAATCCGTGTGAGAGAGGAACTCAATCTCGTGAACATGTGATAGAAAAAGCTTCCCTTTACTTCAACTTGGTCCCGTTAAATAGGACTCAGCACTACATGAAATAGAGTTCTATTCTAACAAAGAAACCTATCTTGCTATGAAGGAAACACAATAACTACCAGAAGAGATAAAAGATAATTGCTATCATAAGTTAAAAGATAATACTAGACCAATGTTATCCTTAATCCGTAGATGAGATAAGATTATTACGCCTTGAGTAAGTCTGACCTATGAAGGAGTCTGTAGCATTTCCCCCAACCTGAAGAATGTGCTTATTGGTGTGAAATTTGTCTAGATCCTCCCATGTTGTGTCTTGGACAGTCATACCAGACCAATGCACCAATTGTTCCCTCTTGCCACGATTTAACCGAGCCTGTAGGATGGTAAAGTGCTGGAGCACAACACGCCCATTGTCAATGGAGGCAGAGATCACGGCGAAGTGGGTGCTAGACCCTTGTAGGCCTTTAAAGAAGACATATGGAAGACGTTACGTATTTTTCTATCTTCAGGAAGTTGAAGTTCATAAAGGACAGGGCCAATTAGGTGAACAACAGGAAATGGCCCACAAAAATAGGGGGACAACTTGTTGCGTCCAGCAACACCAAAAGATAACTGCTTGTGGAGATGCAAACGAAGCCACTCAAGCTGTTCAGCAGTAAATTCCACGTCCCTATGAGACTTATCATATATTTCCTTCATCCTTTGTTGTGCTGTTAAAAGGTTGGCGTGAACATCCTGAAGTATTTGGTCACGCATGGCCAATGCCTCATCCACGACCGCAATTGGAGTGGAATCGGAACTGTAAGAGAGAAGGTGGGGTGGGTCTCTTCCATAAACAACCTTGAATGGAGTAGGTATGATATGAGGTGTTATAAGTATATTCAGCACATGGAAGCCAAGACACCCATTTGTGAGGGGCCTTGCCAACAAAGCAGCGCAAGTACATTTCGATTGTGTGGTTTGCCACCTTAGTCTGGCCGCCAGTTTGGGGATGGGAGGCGGTGGAAAACTGCAATCTTGTGCCATGCAAACAAAAAAGCTTCTTCCAAAAGAGGCTAGTGAACACAACGTCACAATCACAAGTAATAGTTTCAGGTACTCTATGCAAGCAAACAATATGTTCAAAGAAAACTTGTGCAACTCGAGTGGTAGTGTAGGGATGAGCCAACGGCATGAAATAGGCATATTTGAAAAAACGATCCACTATAACCAAAAGGACTGACTTACCCCATGATTTTGGCAGTCCATCAATGAAATCCATGGATATATCTGCCCAAACTTGTTGAGGTAATTGAAGCGGTTGAAGGAGTCCCGTTGGGCTAAGATTATCGGTTTTGTTTCGTTGACAAACTGGACATGCTGTAACATAGGCAACAATTGCAGCTTTTAATCCTTGCCAATAAAATCACTACGGACATGATGTAAGGTTTTTTGTATGTCTTTATGCACACTATCATGGTAAGTGGACAAGATAGAAGACAGGGGTGCCGATGTTAGGAGGAGAAAAATATGCCCTTTGCGCAGAAGTAACCCATCCTGTAATTTCCACTCATCTCCTAATTCCCCTTGTTCTGTCTGGTGCATGAGTTTCTGCAATTCCGGTTTGCCATTGAGTTCGGCACAAATGTCATCGAGCAATAGTGGTCGGGGTTGATTGATGGCAGCAAGGGAGATAGGGGTCGTATCTCGGCAAGACAAGGCATCAACATCTTTGTTTACAGAACCAGCTTGATATTCAATTATAAAATCAAAGCCCATCAACTTAGTTAGCCAATGTTGTTGGGGAGGAGTGGTGAGACCTACTCCACCAGATATTTAAGGCTGTAATGATTGATGCGAATGACAAAAGTACAACCCCATAAATACGATCTCCAGTGTTGCACAACTTTGGCTAGTCCAATGATTTCCCATTCATAAGTGGCCAACTTAAGATGGCGTGCAGCCAACTGATGGCTAAAAAAAACAATAGGGTGCCCATACTGCTGCAAGACAGCTCCGATTCTGCCACCTGAAGCATCACACTCAACTGTAAAGGGAACGAAAAAATCCGGAAGTTGGAGTACCGTTGACGTAGAGAGGGCTTGTTTCAGTTGTTTGAAGGCGGCAAGAGTTTTGTCATCCCATTGAAAGGAATTTTTCCGCAACATGATTGTTAAGGGGTGGCCAAAGACCGTAATCTCATATGAACTTTAGGTAATAACCGGTGAGCCTAAGGAAGCCATGGAGAGCCGTAATTATGTGCGATTGTGGCCAGTCTAAAATGGACTGGATTTTGTTGCTATCAACCGAAACACCGAAGGCTGAGATCGCATGTCCAAGATATGCCACCTGGCGCTCCCCAAGGGAATATTTGGAACACTTCAAGAGCAGCTTGTGGGCACGAAGTAGTCGAAAAACTTGTCTGACATGCTCCATATGAGTCTCCCAGGTAGGATTGTAGATTAAGATGTCATCAAAAAATACAAGAACAAATTGACGAAGGACTGCCTGAAATACCTCATTCATCAAGGCTTGAAATGTGGAAGGAGCATTTGTGAGACCAAATGGCATCACTAAGAACTTTAAATGACCGTGGTGTGTGCGAAAAGTAGTTTTCTCCACATCAGCAGAAAACATTCGGCTCTGGTGGTATCCCAATTTGAGGTCAAGTTTAGTGAAATACTGAGCACCATGTATCTCATCCAGCAACTCATCAACCACCGGAATAGGAAACTTATCCTTGACGGCTTTGGCCTTAAGTTCTCGATAGTCCACACAAAACGTCAAGTGCCATCTTGTTTAGATACCAACAACACAAGAGAAGAAAAAGGTGATTGGCTAGGGCGTATTATAACTTGCTGCAACATTTGTGTACACTGGCGCTCAATCTCATCCTTCTGCAGGTGTGGGTACTGATATGGTTGGACCACGACAGGTGTTGCGCCAGGAAGTAAGCAGATGCAATGATCACAATGCCTGAAAGAAGGTAATCCCGTGGGATCCTGGAACAAATCCTCGTACTCTTTCAACAGGTATTCCAATTGGGACTGTGAAGGTTGTGGACTTCCTAAAAATTGACGGCAATTCCGGAAGTAACTTTCCTTCCATGCAATGTTACTTACTGCCCGGATAATGTAAATGCCATGGTAAGAGCTGAAAAATCCCAAGTAATAGGCCCCAATGTTTGTAACCATTTCAGTCCCAAGACCATGTCAAAACCATCAAGAGGAGTCACATAAAAGTTAGTTAAGAATTAGTGGTCAGCAATAGAGAATTGTACCTGACTACATACCCCCAAGCTATGCAAGTTGTCACCGTTAGCCACGGACACACTAGTATTCGATAGTAGTGTGACATGTAGCCCTAAACTTGCTGCAGCTACTCAACCAATGAAATTATGGGTGCTTCCGGAATCTACCAATCTAAGGAGGAATTGTCGGTCCACCTCAACGGCTAACTGCATTGTTTTGACATATTGTGGTCCCGTGATGGCAAGTAGGGAGAAGGCAGGTTCTGTTTCTTTATCTTCCTCCACATCAGCCAGGAACACATCCTCCACCTCTAGCCAAAAGAGTTTCTTGCATTAGTGGTTGTTGGAATAAGGTTCATTGCAGTTAAAGCATAATCCCTTTGCACGTCGCTCAACCATTTTAGCACGGCTTAGACGCTTGAGAAAGGAAGGCTGAGAATTTGGTTGATTGGATGCGGGTCGGAACCCTTGGCCTGGGGTTGGGTTAGTTGCCATTCGTGTACCTTGCTATGGCATGCTGCGATTGAAACTCGCCCTAGTCACCTGATACGGCAACAACCTAGAATCAATATCTAGATCACCTCCGTTTCAATGATTGTCCCCAAACCTAAATTCAATCAATCTAACAAGACCCTTCACCCCCAAAAC
>JAOQMR010000003.1:24643678-24653843 GCA_027563865.1 Erythroxylum pelleterianum | reverse complement strand
GATGAATGTGATGAACAGAATTTGTATTCAATATATTTCTGTACAAGGTTTAACAAGGTTTATATACAAACTTCCTAAAACTATTCTAGCTATTAAATCCCTCAATTATAGGAGAGATTATAGGAGAATTATAGGAGCAATCAATGCTAATATATCTAGTCAAATATCTCTAGTGAACATCCCCTGCTGGACTCTTGCAGCCCCTACCCATACCTCAGTTGATTTGGGATGAAGTCTCTATGGACTTTATTACATGACTTCCTAAATCTCGCGGTTTTGAAGTCATCTTGGTGGTAGTGGATCACCTATCCAAATATGCCCATTTCTTACTCCTCAAGCACCCTTTCACTGCTAAAACAGTGGCTGAAATATTCATTCGTGAGGTAGTAAGGTTACATGGCATTCCTCGTTCTATATTAAGTGATAGAGACCCACTCTTCACTAGCAATTTCTGGAAGGAGCTGTTCAAACTACAAGGAACAACTCTAAAGATGAGTTCCTCCTACCATCCGCAAACGGATGGGACAAACGGAAGTGCTAAACCGGTGTCTAGAAACTTATCTTCGTTGTTTCTCCTCTGAACAACCAAAGAACTGGTCCTATTGGATAGCCTGGGTTGAATACTAGTATAACACTAGTTTCCATGTTTCCTTCGAGAAAACTCCCTTCGAAGTTGTCTATGGCCGTCTACCTCCTACCCTGCTTCAATTTTCTCAAGGGGAAACTCAGGTGGAATCCGTGGAATTAGCTTTGATTGATAGAGATGAGACTTTGAGACAACTAAAACACAACCTATGTCGTGCACAGGTTAGGATGAAGAGAGCTGCCGACAGTCATAGGAGGGAAGTACATTTTCAGGAGCGAGATTTGGTTTTTGTGAAACTTCGACCGCATAGGCAGTCTTCTGTTGCACGAAGGATATGTCCTAAGCTCTCAGCCCGTTATTATGGACCTTTCCAGATTATTGGAAACGTGGGACAGGTTGCCTATAAACTCCAACTCCCTACGGCATCCAAAGTCCATCTGGTTTTTTATGTCTCTCAGTTAAAGAAGGCTGTAGGTGACCATTTTGTCGAGCACACTCTACCTAACGGGCTAGAAATGGACCATGAGGACTTGGCTGAACCAGAAGCTATATTAGCTTCACGAATGTTTAAGTCTAAGGGTAGTAACACTCTCCAGTGGCTTGTTCAATGGAGAGATAAACCAGCTGAAGAAGCAACTTGGGAGGATGCAGATTTCATCAAAGGGCAGTTTCCTTCTCTTCACCTTGAGGACAAGG
The DNA here is from genome assembly GCA_027563865.1 of Erythroxylum pelleterianum. Lineage (NCBI taxonomy): Eukaryota > Viridiplantae > Streptophyta > Magnoliopsida > Malpighiales > Erythroxylaceae > Erythroxylum > Erythroxylum pelleterianum. The sequence goes on along the minus strand of JAOQMR010000003.1, from coordinate 24,652,561 downwards.
TGCCTATTGAGGAGGAGGGAATTGTTAGTACTCAGTCCTAGCCCATAGTGCAGCAGCCTAAGCCCATCCAAACCTACATTCGTAGGGGTAAGATGGGGAAAAGAACCATGGCCACATAGGCAGGTTGTTAGGCAATCTGTTGAGAGTTAGTTATAGAGAGAGGTTGTGTAGAGTGCAGCAGTATATGGACTGAACTTAGGAGAAAAGGGGGTATTGATTATTCATCATTAACAAGCGTATTGGCCTGGAGATATTTTCCAGGAGGAACCTATAGCTATAACTCTTATCATATACGTAAATCATACAATCTCTATAGTTCTCCCTATTACTATCTCAGATCTTAGTTTGGATATTTTTGTTGTTCATGAGCTCTACGATGGTGAAGTTCACCTATGTAGATGTTACTATTTGAACATACTCCCTATTGTCTCCTTCTGTGTTTCCATGCCTTCACTTCTCTACCTGTCTGTCCTCTAATTGGCCATCTTCCATTAGTTGCAAATTCTTTCGAAGTTTATGCCACCTACTACTCCTCCAACTTTTCTCCCTCACCTTTACCTAAGTTAGACTTTTGGCTGACTGCTCTAAAGATGAGAATATGTCTTCTTTAAGTGAGGCTATGATTGATGTCGCTACAAGTATGATTTCTCCTATTGATACTCCTTTAGTTACAATCTCACTATCTAAGGTCAGTATGCGTATTTCTGTTTGCAAAGTTACTTGCCCCTACACTAGTAGCCATCCTACCTCTCGTTACATATCTTATTGTTCCTTATCTCTTTGCTATATTGCCTTTGTTTTCACTTGATCCTCTATATCTATTTCTGAGATATTGATTGAAGATTGGGTTCATTTTAGATGTTTTACTCTTATACTTGAGGAGCTAAATATGGACACTTTCTTCAACCCTAACATTAGAGGTGTACCTAATAGGGGAGAACCATATTCTGATCCAACTCGTTGTTGAAGATTGGTTATAAAGTTACAAGATTTGATATCACCTTTTTTTGTTAGTGTGGTGAGTAAGTTCATGTCTTCATCTTGTGTTGAACATTGTGAAACAACATTTTGTATCTTATGATATGTTAAATAGGCTCTTGGACAGGATTTCTTTTACCTTAATCATGAACATACTCACATACTGTGATATTCAAATGTTCATTATGTTTATTTTATGTCCAATAGGCATTCCACCCACTTAGTATTTGTGGGAGAAAACTTGGTATGGTGAAGAAGTAAAAGCTAGAATGTGGTAAAGCATTCTAGTATGATGGAATCATGTCTATTGCAGCATTTATGTTACTATGGTTTTGCTATCTACTAGAGGATTTTGGGACTCCTAAACATGTTCGATAGAAACTTATGAGATTAATATATGATAATCAATCAACATCACAGTTTGTTTCTATTGTAATTTATCAATCGATGACAAAATGGACTTCAACTATCATTTCCTTAAAATGAAGATTGTATCTCAATAGCTGTTTATATTGCTCACAGCTTATGCAATTCATTTGGCCAATCTTTTCACTAAATTATTGAAATATTTGATAATCTTATACCTTTGTATTGTAGGATTAAGATAATACAAATTCTCCCACTTAAAATAGTGTTAAATCTTAAATGTTGATATGAATTTCGGAATTCAACTGCAACTACTATATGTTTTTTTGTTTTTGGTAATTTCAACTTCTGTATGTTTTCATATATATAATATTCATAATATGATTAACTAATCCAGTTATGTTTCAGTTCACGTCATCATAAGGTCAAAATAACACGAAGGTTAGCTTTGTACGACACTAACAATAAATTACACAAGTCAGCATTCACTACCTAAAAGTTCTTCCACAAAAAGCTATTATATGGGGTGGATTCTCAAGTTTAGAACTTACGTTTCCAATGCAACAGCATAATTCGGAGTCATTAAAAACTACTGTGGAAGTTGGTTTATGTGTTTTTCCTTGTATTAGCAAACTGTAGTTTCTCAATTGTAATCTTGAAATAAAAATGAAAGATTCTCTTTCTTGCTTGTTATCTATTTCTAATTGTAAAACATCCGATTCTGATCACATAATTTTGATGGATTATACAGGCAGTTGTTGAGTGTGAAGGTGATTCCATCGATTTGAGTGGTGATATGGGAGCTGTAGGACGGGTAATAATTCCAGATAACACATCTGGTAGTTGTGAAATGTACTTAGACTTGAAGGGTAACTATTTCTTCTTCTATGATGATGATTGTTTCTTTTAACAGTAATTATAATGTGTATCTTCTTCCATCTATCATTAGCTTTCTCTCATAGAATCACAGTTATCTGAAGGCTTCTAGTGGGTGGTAAATCTTCTTATTGGATTTAAGAAATAAAAAATGTCTTTCCTGTTTATGTTCAGAAAACATTCTGCGCTTTAGCTTAACTGTCTTAATTTTCTATTTAAATGTGTTATAATATTTGTCTGTATATGTGTTTTCACTCTTCTTGCTTGTTTTCCTTTTCCTTCACTTTCAAAGTTGTCTACTTTTCTCCATGTTGAATATATTGTCTCCACTGAGCTTGAGTCTACATCTGATTGGCATGGTTTTAATTTATTTTGGATTGTTTCAGGAACAATTTACAGAACGACAATTGTTCCTTCCAGGACATTTTGTGTTGTATGTTATCTCTACTTTTTAATATTTAAAAATGACAATTGGAGGCTAAAAAGCCCCTCTATTTTGTATTTATTATTCAGTTCTTTCAGAAATAACGTATATCTCTACTTCTTCAGGTTAGCTTTGGTCAGTCTGAGGCAAAGGTTTGTTGACTGATCATTTGCTTTTTGGGGTCTCTTATGTGTGGTGGTCTAATTGTGCATCATTTAGAATAATATGCACTTAATGTATATTTTTTATAAAAATTGGTTGCCTTGTTACTTTTTTACTTTGGTCCCTATCCATTGTATGAAACTGTGCTGTGGGTCAAAAAAGAAAAAGAAAAAGTCATATGGTTTCTCTAGCTAACTGCTTGTATTATAACTTGTTTTGTTTTCTCATCAGATAGAAGCTATTATGGATGACTTTATTCAACTAAAACCACAGTCAAATGTCTATGAAGCTGAAACTATGGTTGAAGGTGGGGATTCTTAAATGACATTCCTAAGGCAATTGGTTTCATTTTCAAATGCTTGAAATATCAATCACCCACCCCCACCCAGAAAAAAAGATGAAGAAAGAAAGCACACCTGCCCCTGCACTTGTGGACAACTACTTTGTTATTATTCTTCTCTGACATGAAGTGGGGATTTATTCTTTACTACGAATACGGTGTATGACAGGAACACTCGAAGGTTTCTCTTTCGATTCTGAAGAAGAAGTAGATGTGATACCCAAAGGTTTCTATCATCAATCTGATCAGAATGAAGGCATTGCAGTACCAACAGACGGGAAAAGTAAAGGGAAAGCTGAGAAATCATCAGTATGCTCACTCTCTCTTTCTTTGTAGATCACAGTTGTTACTATCTCAATCTTTTAGGATATTGTTTTTCTTTTTTTGTGCTGCAGGGAGTTGTACAGAAAAAAGGTAAGACCAAAGTTGGAAAGCCGCACTCGACAAAGAAAGCAAAAAAGAAGGTTTTAGTATCCAAAAGGGCTAAAACAAAGAAATAAGGGCTATGTACATCCAAAAGGTTTTAGTACCTTGCACTCTCAAAATAATGAGTGCAGTGAGTGTAGAAAAAAAATTTCAACAGCTTCTTTTCCCTACAGGTACTTTTTTAAGTAGACAAGGATATCCAAGGTCACATTCTTACTAGTTTGTTTCTTCAAATGCAAATCCTTATAATCGTAATTGAATCATTTAACTGCAAGCACTTTTCCAATCGGTTTACATGATAAGTCCCGTATGTGGCTAACCAATTGCATCAACAGCTTAGAGAAGTAATACATTTCAAGCAATAGATGCTTATGCATAATATATAAATTTAAGAAGATATAGAGCTGTTCTCAGCTGTCCTTTTCTTCATGAAGTCTACTGCCCGTTGGATCGATCTAGGCAACAATATTTTGGACTGAATGGGTCTGGTAAGTAATTTACTTCCGCAGCAATAAAGCGAGGATAAGGAGAAGGATCGACCCTTGGAGTGGTAGGATAATGGTTGAGGAGGAAACTGAAGGCGCAGCTTCCCTACTCCGGCTACTATGAATAACTGGAGGTACGGTCCTGACTCTGCAGGATTAGAAATCGTTATTCCTTTGACATGGGAAAAAGAAATAGAAAGTTTACATAATAAAGAAGAATAATAGTTGTACTCCTGAACGAATAATTGATATTATGTGAGAAAGGCAGTGTAAATGAGCATTGCATACCTGTTACTATTTGTAGCAGTCGTCGTTGGGCAGAAAATGATGGCATAATCATAAGCTTTGCATGTAAAAGTGCTGGTGGCATCATCGAAAGCATAGCTGTAAGCCTTTGGACAAGCTCTCTTGAAAATGTCGGAGTAAAATGAAGGACGACATGTGGCTGCGTTTGCAAACTCTCCACTGCAGCAGTACTGGTCCAGGCCAAATGCCTCACAAGCACTCTTGCATGCAACCACTTCCCCTCCCTCATCTCCATTTTCCTCATCACCATCTACTACCTGAAGTTCCTTTGGGCAACCTTCAATGATGTAATGTCAGACATACAAGTCTGTTGCTAAATAACCCAAAAAAAAAATTAATATTGTATCTTATGGGAAATTACGTACCCCTGTTGATATCCGAAACACAACCAGTAGCATTACATGATGAAGCATTATAGACACCCACAGGAGCTGCTATGAGAGGCAAATTGTAGCCATCTACGAAGCTGACATCGTAGAAATCTTTGTCATCGGGGGCTGATGACCTCCCCAGCGTTATCTCGAATAATGACGCAGGTGGAGTGGCACCGCTTCCATCGCATTCCAGCCTTCCTCCACAGTCTCCAGTTTGACATGTTCCCATCCCAAACTCGTCGAATTTACAACCTGTTCTCGCCCATATCCGACCAGACCAACCAGGAGTACTTGGGATTCGCACAGTTTGTCCAGAATCCAACTGGAACCCTGTTGTAGGAAGTTGGGCGGTGCCTGAACCAGAAAGTGTGCCAGGCCATATGGTATAGGGACAGTCATTTGTTATGGTGAACGAGCACGAGTAACAAGAAGAGAAGAGGAGCCATGAGCAGTTAAAGATGGCCAAGTAGAAAGCAACAGCCGAGGGCCTGCAGGATGGTATCCCATTCATGTTCATTTTGAGTACTACTATTAGCGTAGGGTATGGGGGAATAGATAGGGTGGCATTTTGCATGCAAGGCCTAGTACCTATACATAAGTACGTAGCTATAGGCATGAAGAATCTACAAGAGAGAAATTGTCTGAAGATTGACAAATCAAAAACTGAAGGGTTACGTTGCTTAGTTTGCTGAACGTCCCAGCCGCAAGTGGCCGCATTAAAAAGTGATTCCTTTCTTTCACATGATATTTGCATTGCATGCAAACCTCTTCTCCGTTTTCATTCAGCTCACGTTCAGTGTTAAGGTCAAGGAATCAAGGCTATCTCTGCCAATATAATTCCTCCTCCAACACCAACAAAAAGAAAAGGAAGTGTACCACAAAATTTTCATGAAAGAGAAACGAATAGATTTCTTGCCAAACCTGAAAAGGAATTTACTTGGGAAATAAGAATGCCATAGACAATTTCAGAGATTTGATTTTGGGGCAAAGCATCAATCCCATTTTGGGAAATTCCTAATACCTTATAAGGTGGTCTATGGATACAATGGAAACCCTTCATGAAGACCCTAGGCTTAATTGTTACATAAAATTACACTGCCTACATACGAACGAGAAAGAATGAAAAGATGCATGGGAAGTCCTTCATGCACACCGTTGACTAAAGACAAACCCATTATTAGCCAAGCATGAGAATGAGAGCCCTTCCTTAGACAGACAAGCTTGCTTCTTCCTAGATTTAAGTAAAACACCCTATGCAGGGTCACGTAATTCTCATGCATCAAAATTCTGATTAGTCTGATACTATCATCTTCAATGAGCTTCTTCCTGCTGCAGTCAATGTCTAATAACCAAATACTCATGGATCACCACTGTTGATCACATCACCCCTTTTATGGTGTCCGTCTTTCATCCACCACTCGATCTTTCAAAACATTGTCCCTGACCATGGATGACATACCCTTTGCCTCAGATACTTGACATCTAATCATTTCAAAAGCAACAGGTCACGGTGACATCAGGTCGCAAGAAGGAATAATAGGAGAACTTCATTAAGCAAGACAGGATGCAGATAGCTTAAACGTGGAGAGAAAAACTAATTTTGAGTTCATCAAAGATTTACAATCAGGTCACAAACAGTGTCTGGCATCAAATCCCACAAATACCAGCAAACTAATGAAATTTAAAATCAACATAGAGATTGCAATACCGAAGATGCCCTAAAGTCCAAAGAAAATAAGGCTCTAGAAGGTAGTAATATAGCAAAATTTTAACCAAGATAGGATTAGATGTAATTTACACCTTGAAATTACAAACAGCCTCTGGATTCAATCCAATGCGTTGATATGAACAGAAACCATTACCTTGCATTTTAGCGTAATTCAATCAGGAGACATGACCAGTATGTCTGCAAGTTTAACACACTTCATAACTATGGGCTAGATGGGGGAACCCTTAACCACAGTCGGAGTAAGTGCACTTCATAATTCTACAGCAAACCTTAATAGTCCCACACTGTCCAACATATCCAGTGACCCAATCAATTTACTTTCTGCAACCAGAAAATCGTAGCAATTGAGCACATATATCCTTTTCCACGGAATCTGATCAAGCATAAAGAATTTGTTGACTCTATAACCACAACTGCAGTCGAACATCAATTGAAAAATACAATAAGGATTCCATCATTCAAGCAAAAAGCAAAAGATCGCTGAAGTCTTCCTCCTTGGCATCAACACTTAACTGTAAACTAGTGTGTCATTCACCATTGTAATACAAGTTACCTACAAAGAAAGTTAAAAAGATCAGTTTGTGCATGTTATAAAACGTCATTTATTTGCCATAGAAAAATTCTTGTAAACCATCCTGAATCGCACACATTTCAGGCCCTGCAAAAATTAACATGTACTTCAGGTGATCATATATAGAATCAACAAACAATGAGAGAAGCGAGCAAGAGATCAAACGATCCTCTTAACCTGCAATTAAAAGAGTCAAGCACAGTAATTTCAACCAAGCAAAAACTATATTTTACAGAAGACCTCGAGAAATGCTTTGCTGCAATATCAAAAGCCGCTAAAGACTATCCAATAGCAACAGATCTTGATTTGAGTTACAAGATACTAGTAAATCAACAAGGTCAAAATAGAGGGATCAAGTTTAAAAAAAGAAGAATCACTAATAGAACAATACATCCATACTAAACATACATACACACGATATAAGTATACACATAAGACTGGTGAAAGGCCTTATGCAGGACTGAAAACTAAAGCAAGTAAATAAGTTGAAGCTAAGGACAGCACAATCGTAATGTCCCCCAAAAATCAGGAAGCGTCAGTTCAGTCATTAAATGTCGGATTCCCATTCAAGTGTCATAAATGAAGGAACAGATACCTCATTCAAGCATGAAGGGACAGAACCTAATAAGAATATCCTACAAGAAGTGAAGCTATGCTTACGGAAGTGCTACGTTACATTAAAGGAATAAAGAGTTACTACAGGCAGGACACATCAAGTCCATCATTTAGAGTGCTGACAGTTCAAGTTATCCAAATTGGTTCCATGATAAAAGAAAAAGACTAGGGAAAAACTTCTTAAGGAACAAGAAGAGTAAAAGGAGAAAACGTTATTTCAATTATCTGATAGGGATATATCTAGCTCGTGTCCATGCCATCTCTGACTTGGCTATAGATGGGACTGACTGCAGAGAAAGATCTCTCGAAAGGAGAGGACTGAAAATGCATATCACGCCTGCGTTTAAAAGCACAGCTATCAGTGGGGGAATTGTCAGCATCAAGCTTCCGGCGAACTCCTCGGACAGCCTGTTCCTCTGCAGGAGAAAGGGGGAAAATCTGGCGACTTGCTCGACAAAGGGAATTATGGTTATCGTACAAAATTCTCTGATCACAGTTCTTGTCACAAATGTGGGTCCGGCCAGTTAGTTTGCAGCGGAACATGTTTCCACATACATGTTCATTTTCACATTTCCAATCACAATTGTGGACAGGGACTGGCCCATCTCGGCCCAGAATAGTAGACAGATAAATAACGTTGCCAGGTTCTGAGCCGATAGACTTTCCATAAACCTCCATTGCTTCTGTGCGACGTGAAAGGTCTTACTGAATTGATTCTGCAAAGCCCAAAATAATCCAGAAAAAAGGGGTCAAGCTTGAGAGAGAACAGAAGGACCTCTTTAACTCCAAAAAAGAGTTTACAATTTTGAATGCCTTCCTTCTACTTTTATGTTTCATCATGTTTGCTTCCAAATACTCAAGTGGTTCTACATGTTCACAAACTAGGCTCCACCTTTCATTCTGTTAACGGAATCTTCCAGCTAAAATTTGTTGCCTTTCTGCTCAAAGGCTGATGTAGATTACAATAAAGACATTGTGGAACGGGAGTCGTAAGTTAAAGGTCGCATCTTTACAAGAAACAAGCTTAAATTTGCACTATGAATATCATAAACGCTTAGAGAACAAAAAATATCGAAAGGGTCAACAGTCAACGAGAATAACAGTGCCACCCAGAAACAGATCTGAATTAAAAGCAAGTCTTTCTCCTTACTACTGCACATCCAATCCAACCCAAAAGGCAGATAGAGGCCAGCTTCCGCTCGAATAGCAAATTAATTCCTAATCAAAGTAC
>JAOQMR010000003.1:24618755-24641215 GCA_027563865.1 Erythroxylum pelleterianum | reverse complement strand
CTTCAGTCCAATATTTGAAAATTCATAAGTCCCAATTCTGTTATCCAAAATTAACATACTATATCTCATTTTCAAGACAATTGCTTCCTCTACAATTTTCCAGAAGATCACTTGAGCCAATTCAATTCACAAAAATCTATAAATTTGCAAAGTTACACTTAGGGCTAGGTTCCAACAAAATGTACCTAACCAGCCAATCTTCACCAAGTCATATCTCCCAATATACACATCGAAAAATTGCAAAATCAGTGGCAATGGAAAGCTAACAAGATAGGCTTCAACTTTCATGAAGACCATTTTCACTAATTCCTTCTACATAAATCTAGAAAAATCACCAAAAGTTTAGGTCATTTAGGTCGGGTACTGTTCATACAGCCCCTAAGATTTTCCAATCCAAAATTCAACCTCTTAAGGCTACAATTAGACAACACCTATTTCACAAGAAATTGTAGCCAATCAACTAGAGTTTCATTTGGCACAAACCTCACCTCATTTGCTTAACCACCCAATTAGTTATAGCAAAAACAATAAACCATGTACAAATGACAAATTTCCAGCTTTGATATTCAATTCAATTTCTTTCATTCCCATGTCCATTCTACTTCAATTAGCATTCAATTTAACTCATTCATTCACCCAAACCTTCATCAAACACTTCACTTCAACATCAATACATAAAACGGCAGTATCATACACAATCATTTTCTTTTAAGGATTAGTCATCTAATATCACTACAATCACTTCAAACTATGAAAGTCAAACACTAATCATCTTCACTTTATGATTTCTTACACACAAACATACCCAACAATTCAAGCCATATGTGTCATGAAATTAATACATCATAAATCATATGTAATGACCAATCACTTCCAATCAATGCAACTAACTATGAATTCATGCATTAAATACATAAGTAAAGCTTAAACCATAACCTTACCTAATCCAAACTTCTAACTTTTCAATTCTTTTCTTTAATAAGACACCAAAACCAACTTCATTCACACCTTTAGCACACATGATACTCATCAACCAAAGGAAGAAAAAGGTTTACACTTCAACATTTGAAGTAAGGATTTTCGAAAATCAATGGAGAGGAGGGAGAGGAGGGTTTCGGTTGGATGAAGGGATTTAGCAACACTCTACTTTTCATTCTTTTATTTGGAAGAGTCGTGAATAACCAACAAAGCCAAATTTTCCTTCTTTCAATTGGAACCACCGAAAAAGCTTAGTAGGCAAGCATTAATTAAGAGGACACTTGGCAATTGAGAGGAAAAAGACAAAAAAAAAAGGATAAGACAAAACATGTAATAGGATTTAGAAAAAATCATAATAAAAGTTGACCCATTCAATTTTAATGGTCCTAATGTCAATCCCAAAGTAATATACCCAATATTGTAGTGCCGTTGGAGAGTATTTTTTGCTACCGAAAATCAACCGGTTCGCACTTGGCGTTTTTTCTGGTCCGGAAATTTTCTCCGAAAAAGTCCAAAAAATTCTTAAAATTCTCTTAAAATATAAAACACACAAAAACTCACTCCAATAAATTTTTCAAACACAAATTCCACATTATTCACAATAAAATTACATTTAGGCCCAATACCGGGAATTAATAATGAAATGCATGTACAGTTACTTTTCATGTGCAAATTATACTGTTCACAAGTACCAGTACGCATGTACAATTCTAATTAGTCCCTATCAATCTCATCCTATGCCAAATTCCTATTTTACCCTTTTCGTCGGAAGTGGGATGTTACACTCTGTGCCATTTGAATCTCAACCATCCAATTTATTGCATTGGATGGTTGAGATTAATAGGGTATTGAATAGGTGCAGAGTAGAGGGTACAGAAGATCTGTACCCGAGTTTTAACTAGTTGTGGGACCTACTTCTATTTTAAATTCAGAATTCCAAACTATGTGGGACTCAATTTTATTTTAAATTTAAAATGTCACATTAGCCAAGGTGGGTCCCACTCTTATTCAATTCTTTTAAAACCACGTCGAAAAAAACATCACGTGGCATTTTACTAACAGATCAAGTTTTTCGTCCAAGTAGGTCTGCATTGAATATTTTGTAAATGCTAGATTTCAATTTGAATACTTCACAACATTAGAGTTCGTGTAAATCGTGTTAGGGTTTAAAATGCTCTTTTGGCTTTTAAATTTATTATAACTATTCTTTTGTTAAGTTATTTATCAATTCGTTAGTTACAACATATTTCTCTTTCTTTTTTCTAATTTTATTTTCAAATTTAGTAAAAAAATCTAATTGTTTGAATTTTTAGTTTCATTTTCTATTTTGTTTCCTTCTTATCGTTAAAATTTATGAAAATCACAAAAGATAGTTTTTGTTTTTTGTTTTTTTAAATATGATTTATTATCAACAAAGTATATATTATTTAATGTATTAATTAATAATAATAATTGTGAATAATTTAATTTAATTTATATTTAATTAACTAAAATTTTCAATAATAAAATATAATATAATAAATAATTATTAATAAATATAATTAACTTTAAAATATCTTCAATATACTTATTTCAAATAAAATAATTAGAATATAATTTTAAAATTATTTTAATAAAATAAAATAATTTTAATTGAGTTTTTATCAATAAATATTATATAAGAGACTTAAATAAATTTATGTATTAAAAATAATTTATCTTTAGGTTTTATCTAATATGTAATTATCATTAGTAATAAAAATATAAATATATTGACTTTAATAATTAAACATATTTTATTTTTATTTTAAAAAATATAAAATAAAAACAAGAATAGAAAACTAAAAACTACAACACAAAAATATAAGTGGAACCAAATGACTCCTTGGATTGTGACAAAATAGAAATATAAAACAAAAACTACTTTTTTGTGGCTTTCATGGACTTTGAAAATTGGGGAAAAAAACTAAAAACTCATACTAACAATTTTTTTAAATTTTGAAATCAAAAATAGAAAACAAAAAATATAATTGTAAATAAAGCCCTAAAATTTTTTATTTTTGATTTTTAGTTTCTTCCGATTTTTATAATTTATAAAAATCATAAAAATGGTTTTTATTTTTATTTCTTTTATAATATATATTTATCATCAATTAAATATATATTATATAATATTCAATACTATTTATTAATAAGAATTATGAATAATTTAATTTATTTAATTTTAATTTATTATTTACTAGATAAATATAATTTAAATTTAAAAATTGCTTTACTGATTAAAAATTAATGTATAAATTAATTGATATATAAAATTTTAATTATTTGATTATTTATTTTACTAAAAATAATTTTTACTAATAATTTATATATCAATATTATTCAAGATATTGAAAAAAATTATTTAATGAATTTATAAAAAGATAATATTATATTTTGTTTATTATTATCAATAATAAAATATAATTATATGAACATTTATAATTAAAATAATTTTGTTTTTATTTGAAAAATAATTTTAAAATAGAAAGAAATGAAACACAAAAAACCAAAGTGAAATCAAATTAACTGCTAATTACTCCTTCAATCCTATTAAATAGTTTGGTGGATAAGATCAATATTTTAAAAATTGAACTGAAATTTAAATTGACAAGATAAGAGATTTAAAATGTAAAATTCAGACTGTCATAAAATGGACTAAATATTAAATAAAATTAAAGAATTTAAAATATGATTAAAAGAGATTATCTTATCATAAAAGAATTTGAAGTTTAATTTTGTTAAATGAAAATTAATTGTTTATTTTAGTTTATAAAAATTTATTAATTAATAAAAACTAACTGATTAATTAATAAATTAATTAATTTTTAATAATAAAATTATTAAAATAAATCAATCAGAGTTAAAAATTAAACTAAAAAATTTAACGGATCAAAATTTTTAGAATTAAACTAATCAAAACAGTTGCGTTATTGGATCAAAATTTTTAGAATTAAACTAATCAAAACAGTTGCGTTATTTTAATATTGGATAAGACAACGTTTAATTATAAAGTAATTTTTTTCTATAAAAACTCGGCTTTTAGTTTGACGTGCTACGCCCAAGTACCCGTTTCAAACTTGGACACTCTCTATCTCTGCACATATTCACCTTGCGATTCTCTACGTGTCAGCCATTAAACATGAGAGACGAACTAGGCATACTGTAACAGTATCCCTCTCTTCTGTTTCTGAAGTTGATTTTCTTATCTTAAGCTCCTAAGAAGGATCAAGGAGAGGGGTATCATCAATAATCAAGTTGGTTAAATGGAGAGAAGGATTCTTGATTACACACTGGTCCCAGTGGGAATGATTATGATGGTAACCTACCATTTATGGCTTCTTTATCGAATCATCAAGCATCCTAGTAAGACCGTCATTGGCGTTAATGCCGTTAATCGGCGCTTTTGGGTCCGAGCCATGATGGAGGTAAGGAGCATTGTGTCATCATCTGTTATTTTTGTTTGAGCTATTACAACGCACGTGACTCCATCTATGAATTGCCGATATGAATGATAACAGCCTTCTACGCATATGAAACTAGTGACTGGCAGTCAATCAATCCCAAATTCCATCTTTTTATTTTGTTTTGTTGTTTGGTGACAAGTAAATTTAATTTGGATACAAACAAACAGGACGTGTCCAAGAATGGAGTTCTTGCAGTGCAGACGCTGAGAAATAACATAATGGCTTCGACGCTATTGGCATCAACTGCGATCATGCTGAGCTCACTCATAGCAGTGTTGATGAGCAATGGGAGTTGGGAGCGTCCGGCACTGGTATTTGTATACGGGGATAGGAGTGAGTTTGGTGTTTCAATAAAGTTCTTCTCCATACTGGTATGTTTCTTGCTGGCATTCTTGTTTACTGTTCAGTCCATAAGGTACTACAGCCATGTAAGTATTCTTATTAATGTTCCTCTAAAAAAGATGTCTCACCATCTTACACCAGAATATGTGGCCAGGTCCGTCAATTGGGGTAGCTATTTCTGGTCATTGGGACTTCGCGCTTTTTACTTCTCTTTCCCGTTGTTTTTCTGGATTTTTGGTCCAATTCCCATGTTCATGTGTTGCTTTGTCCTCGTCTCTGTACTCTACTTCTTGGATGTCAACTTTGAATTTGGCATTTCTCATGATGGTGATGAAGATGACCACAAGGATGAAGAATTGATGATCCAAAATTAGGCAATTTAGAATAACTTGGTTTAGATAATGTTTATATGCGGTGAATATTAGCAAACTGCAATTCGCATTCAATTTAAGTTGAATTGAATTGCACTAACAATTTGCGAATTTGAATTTGAATTTCTTTCCTTTCTTGCTGGAACTGTGGGGAGTGAATGATTGTTTCCACATTCTAGAGTTCCTTTTCTGTTTGTATAAGGAAAAGAGTGATGATGGCTTATTACTAATATTATATTAATGCTTCCCTGTGGATATGATATAAGACAGTCTTTTTATTCGTGGAACATAAAGGAATGAATGGAACTTGCCCTGCTCCTTCATGCATCAGATAACCTGTGCATATGCCTTGACAGTCAGAATCATAAATATCAGAAACTGAGGTTGGAATGCATTTAGTATTCTAGAGGCCTGTACATAGGGTATAGTGAATATGTACATATAATAAGCCTCATGTTATCTGCAACATCTTTCAACTAAGACCCGGGTGTGAAACATTCAGCAAAAGTGAAACTGTGCAATCGATTCGGTTGGAAAAAACAATGGAGGAAACACATCTATTCATTGTCATCATACTCAGTCTGAATTCCGCACTAATACAGAGTTTGAGGAGGTCTAATAATATGCAACCTTAATCCTACAAAGTAGAAAAACTGTCTCCAATAGAGCCACATGCAAATGTGACAATGGAAAAAGTGATGCAAGTTAAGAGAGTAGATATGTTAAAAAAAACTAATAAATAAATAAAATAAAATAAAATAAATAACTGATATGGTGCCCAAATTTGCTAATATCTGATAAGCTGTAAAGTACGGCTCTTCATGTCTCGAGTTGTGCTAGGGATCCGTGCTCAGTAGCCATGTGAGTATCAACAATCCAACAATATCAGATGACTTCGAGGGACCTTTTCCCATGCACCAGAGCTGAAAAGCCAAGTAGTAGGACATAAAGACTTGTTTACAACTTGCCACTAGAATAGACATATTGGATATTAGGATCAGACTTTCTAAGTGGTAAATACGTCGTCAGAGCTTTACAGTAAACGACTCCCAATAACTTCTAGGACTGTTTTAGCGCACTTTAAATGATATCCTTTACCCGTATCCTAGCACACCAGAATTTTCTATTTCTGGTCAATACCTCGGTAAGGGTCAACTCTGTCATATCCTTTTAGATCACTTCCCTCCAGTTCTTGTTTGGCCTTCCTTTCCTCCTCTTGCAGTCACGAAGGGTTATTTTCTCATAGCGTCGCATAAGAGCATCAGAGTACCTCCTGCTTACATGCCCAAACTACCTAAGCCTGGTTTCTCTCAACTTTTTGGCAATATTAACCACCTGTAGTTTATCTTTCTCACACGATTCTAGACCTTATTTCTTCTGGTAATATTACACATCCGGTGGAGCATACACATCTCAGCTACCAACAACTTTCTTGTATGTTTATGTTTGGTGGGTCAATATTCTGCCCCATATAACGTAGTTGGGCAAATCACCATTCTATAAAATTTCTCTTTAAGCTTTAATGGAATCTTTTTTTCACATAAGACTCCTGATGTGTTTCGCCATTTGACCCACCCAAATCTGATACAACGAATTATATGGGTATTAATATTACTATCACTCTGAATGATAGACCTAAAGTATTTAAAACTCGATTTTTGTGATATGACGTTACTACTAATTGCTACCGCCATCTTATGGACCATCTGATTTCTCGAAAATTTACATTTTAAATACTCCGTCTTAATCTTGCTCATTTTAAAACCTTTTAAGAAGGAAACATATATATTCTTTACGGATAAATGATAAACTACTTCCCAGTGTCATTCATAAGAACACTACCTTCAATGTACATCTCCTGTATCTTTAGCATGTTAATATCAGAGCTCACTGCATTTATAGCATCTATTTTGTCAAGTCTTTGCAATTTACAGCATCTGAAGTAGTCAAATTCAGTTTCCAATTCTGTAACAAATATTTCTCACGTTGACTGTAGTTAAATATGATTTTAAGATGTTCGACATACCTTGTCCAAGAAGGGTTGAAGAGTAAGTCCAGGAAAATTGGGAACTCACACAATACGCAGGTGCGCCGCACAACGGAGTGATTGTGAGACCAATAAGATACGTGCTCATCTAATGGAAGAAATAGATTTGGAAATGGGAGTAGACAGAACATATCTGTCTATTACTTGAGAAACAATGAATTCAAATATTATAGCATCACAAAGTAGAGCGGTGGACAAACAAATATCTGCGATTCTAATGTTCCACATCCACGTTCTCTACAAATTTCTTTTGTATTGGATCCAAATGATTGTCCGTTGATCAACATGAAGAACAAAGTAATAAACTAGAATTCTCAGAATGCTTATTTTCACAACGAAAAGGAATGAATTTGGGGCATGGTTTCTCAACCACTTACCCATGAGTTTCCTTTTTCTCATCATTCAAATGCCAACATCAGCTAATTTGACTTTCAATTTCATGTTTCCAGCTTGAACTAGCAGTTCTTTTCTAGATGGATCCACTCTTAGAACCGTAGCTTCCTTCCCCATGGATGGAACTTGCACTGTCTCTCCAACCTCAGGGAACCGTGTGCTCCGTACTGCGATGAGAAGATGTTAAACAAACCACTATGCATAATATCCATCATTCAAGAATGATAACAGCTGAAGACTTTAGTATTTAATGTATTATGGAATTTCAAAATATATTTCAACTTGAAAGAGACTAATTGCAGAAGGGAAATAATTTCATAACACACCAAATACAGATTTCGTTGGAGCTTCAAATGCAGATGAAGTGCTGCTTCTAGAATCTTGACTATCCTCTGCAGTAGAGCACTTGTTCTCGTTTGACAATATTTTTTTCTGATCCGCTGTAGTGGGCTGATAAGATTGTATTGTATATGCATAAACCTGCCGTACTTTCTTGTGAAGGATAGAACGTGCCACAGTAGCAGCCTCAGATACTTCTTTCAACTTCCTGTACTTTTGCATCATACCATACTCCATTAATTTCCTTCTGGCAAGCAAAAGACTTTCATGAGAAGTTCTTGATAACCTGCAATTAGCAAGAGGACACTATGATATATTGAAGGTCACAAACTTAAGAATGCACACCTGCTACTCAAAAAAAGTCGATTTATCTTGTTAGCAAGGACAAAAGGAGGAATCACAAGCAATTACCATTGTAAGCTCGTTATGATATTGCTCAGCAATGAGTTTGTTTTCAAGAAGAGATGCGACGTTTCGTTTCATTGCAATGCAGGCTCAGTTTTACGGCTTAAAGTCTTGGCAAAATTTCTCAGTTTTCTTTCAAAGACATTCTAGGATAAGAAAATTTTGGAAAAGTAGGCATGATAAGGAAGAACTTTTAAGGAAAAGATTTTCTTCATGGACAAGCGTCCGGCATCTTGTTAATGGGAAGAGTTCTCAGTATATTTTAAATAACAGGTGTTGCAAACTGATTAATTATGAGGAAATCAAAGATACCTTATTATGTAAATCAAACAGAACGCAGAGGAGTGACACATAAATTTCAGACAAAAATTAAGTTCAAATAAAGCAAAAGGAGTAAAAGGCCATGATTTTCGGCATGTGGAGTTTGTGCTTTTACTTAGAACATTTGCGTTTGTGATTTGAATGACTACAAAGCGTCAACAATCTTGGCAAGAAATTTGTGTACACAGTATAAGCTTTATACACTTACATCAGATGATATTGCGCCTCACATAATAGCTGTTGAAGACTTTGTTTGAATTTTTCCATATCTATTATGATCTGCAGGATGGAATAGGAGTTGCCGTTGACATTTGAAATTAACACTGAGATAAGAAGCTTTACAATAAGTAATATATATAGTATTGAAAGCTTCTTTAACTAACAAATACATGCACTCTTTACCATGTGCTGAGACAATGAAGATTACATCTTTGGAAACCTACCATGGCTTACTAGATCATTTTAGAACAGTTGGAATCATGAAATCTTTACAAAAGTCTAGTCTATCCACCATGATGATTTCCCTCACAATGAAGACCACGGTCATTCTTCAGTACTCTCTCAATGGGATAAATAATGCCTTGGGTTTTCATTTAATTTTCATGCAGTTATATGAAAAACAGAAGTAAAATTAAGTAGGAAAAGAAAAAAAAATGGACATTTTGGTCTGCTAAAAGAATGCAAAACATTTTTCGAAGTCAACCAACTTTGCTGAAACATTTCAGCTACCTCATTGATTTGTTCACTGTCACCACCATATAGCTCCCGTGCATGGCTCAAAACTCTACTGGGCAGTCCCAATTTTTCACATATATTGATGGCATTTGAGCGACCTACAAATTGACATTAACCAAGAGAAGAGAAGCTTAAGTAATCATGTACCATCATTGCGACTAAGAAGTAACTCATAACTATTTAAAGAAAAAGAGCAGGGAGTGGGGGGTGAAGGGATAGGGATCACATTATTGGAGAGAAGATAAGAAGGTAAATAGTCAGCAAAAGAATCAAAATATCAACCAGCTTTAACATGAAGATCATTCCAGACTATTTAAATTGAGGTATATCCACAGCAAAACCAAGTTTTATGGATCATAAGTAACAATACCAAATCACCAAGGCCTCTCTCTCTCTCTCTCCATACTTTCCCAGCAGAGTCAGTAATTCACAGGCATATTCCATTTTACCATTTCTATCCTGTAATAACTAATCAAATCTTTTTTCCAGGGCTTCAAGATCATGTAAGTGCATCCCTTTAAACTAACCAAATGCATTGTGGTTATTCCTGTTTCTGAGCATCCTCTTATACCCTGGATGCTCTGCTCCTGTTCCTGTTGGACTACATGTTCAACCCATTAAGATAAAGGTTGAAGGGTGTGCTTCTGCTCCTCAAACATAAACTTGCGAACAAACCCAGACGCAGCTTTGAATGCATTATAATGCATATGCTACTCTAATTGAGAGAACTGGGTTGACAAGTCTCTCAAAAGAAACATGATGTAGGATAGATGATCGAGAAACTTCTTCGTACCAACATAGAGGAGGTGCAAGGAAACAAAACCAGTCATTAGAATTAGACAGCTAGTATGTGACAGAAAGCAGTTAATAAATAGGCCCCACTTTCAATTGCATAATAAAAGGTTGCGTATTTCAGCTTGATGGTGTTGCAAAATAACAAAGTCTTCTCTACCTTAGGGATCTACTCCAAATATAAACTTTTAAAGTCTAGCAAGGAGACGATGAAAATAAACTGCAGTAGTATCATTACTACTCACTGAGTACTCAGTGAGAGCTTCAGAAAAAAAAGGTTTATTTTCAAATCATGGTCTTTTCCTTTCTCAAATGAACATCCATATGAAAGAAGAATGATATTAGTATTTGGAACAACAGATGACAAATATAACGCTGCAAATTCCACTGCATATCAAAATGCTTCACTGAGACAGAAGACAAACCTGGTACACCCCAGAGAATTTTATAAGTTGGCTTTAGATTCAGTTCATCAAACTCCATACAGGCATTTTCAATGGCATCATTGCTGCAAAGAAAATTTTGAAACGTTAGGCCAAAGGAGTAGGCAAGAAGGTCTTATACCTCAAATTTGTGCAAAACTATTGCCTCTATTATTTTAAACTAGCATATAAAGATCCGATCATACCTAAGTAAGTTTTATGAAAAGTAACATAAGAAAACTTAAGTGTGGCATTCACCAATGAAATATCATCTTCATGTGACAATTTCACCTGTATTTCAGGGATTTCAGTTCACCATGATGTGTTGTTGCAATTGTCAGTAAGGCACCAGTGTCAGCAAAAGATTCCAGCAGTGACATACCCAGTGCAGCTCCTTCAAGCGGATTCGTCCCAGCACCAACCTAAAATGGGCAGAAGTTATGTATATAAATACCAATATTTTTCCCCTTATAATCTCAACTGGCAAGTTGGGGGATTATCATTAAACTCATCTAGAAAAGATTATGTTGAGGCATAATAATCAATAAAACAGTTCTAAGATGTGAGTCCTATATGTCAAAATTGATAAATTGTTAGTAGTAATAATACCCTATAGACTAGGGAAAAGCTATCAGAAAAAAGGCTGTCCGAAACATACTTCATCAAGTAGCACCAAGGACAGACTTGTTGATTGAGATCGTATGTCCTGCAAAATGATCAAACAAATTGCATAACCATTTGTTCCTCAATAAATTACAGTATTGAGAAATGTATACCAGACATCCTTTATAAAAGCATATAGAAAAGATCATGCATGTAACCAAATCAAACCTCTTCAACTGAAAACTTGTTTGGTTTCCTATACACCAATACTGCCACAGACTCCCAGTCCAGGCTTTTAATAAACTAAAAAGTTTGTTATGCATAATATGCCCACTTTTGTTAATGCCACATGACATGTTTGAAAAGTCTAACAAAAGCAACCATAGTGCATTTGCTTACATCTTCTCAACATTAATTCACAAAAAAATGAGCTGGACAATAATTCTGGAAATTCTTACACTTATTTGTTTCAAATGGCCAGAGAATGTTGACAGAGATTGGGACAAGGACTGTTCATCACCAATATCGGCAAAGACAGAATCGAACCAAGGAATTTGTACGGATTCAGTAGACAAAACATAAATGCCTGTAGTATTCAAGTTAGAATACGGATACATCAGACCATCACAGGTTCAGTTAAAAATAAAGGATAATCAGTATATCTGCATATACTAACTTTATCCCAGAAAATAATTCCATTTTATCAAGAGCCACATGGGCAATAAAATTGGTGACCTTTTCCATAAGAAATCTCATGATAACAGTTGACCTGATCAATCCACAAAACAGGCATGTGACTTTGAGTTTGCAAAATTTTTATCAATTAATTGGTTTGTATATTGCTGGAATTGAGATCTAGTTAAAAGTCTTGTCGCCTTTAAATACTTTGGTATCATATCAGGGGAAAAGCATGAAAGAGCGGAAGACTGAGAAGATGTAAAATTCAACAGACCACAGGAAAAAAAGAGCTTTAGCCTGAGCATTCAATAGCCAATGGCAGATGGTGAAGAGAAAATGACAGAAACGATTTTAAACCAACCTGATTTTGCCATCAAACAAGCTAATCCAACTGTTTTTAAACAAATGGTTTTACCCCCTGTATTAGGGCCAGTTATAATCAAGACTCGGGTTTTTTGACTAATAAAAAAATCAACTGGAACAGGATGAGCTTGTTCCTGCTTAGAAGCCTGAAAAGAAGAAATTCATTGTCATACAATAGTATTTCATCTGAAAAGCCACAAGAATACAAGGAAAAAGATATAAAGGAATGACATGAGAAAGAGATGGCCACTGAAAGCCGTAAAAATTTACATGCATTAAAAATTTTACATCAGTTTCTCCTTTACATTGGAAAATATCTACTTATACATTTACCATAATTTCGTCAAGAAAGTATATGCCATTATAATGAAATCCATAAGTGCACCAATAGGGATGACTGCTACCAACTACACTTTCAATACTAGCATCTCGTGAGTGTAATTGGAGTTGCACACCACCACACGAAGTAGAAGTTAGGTAAAAATTAAGGACTACGGATTATAGGTTGTTAGTTGGAGGTAACTTACTGCAGCAACATTGTTGGTACCCTTTCGTGATTTCTTCTGATTTTGCCTGTGTTGTAGTAGTAAAAAAGGGTGATAAGCTTTAGGCATATACAGTAACCAGTCTCTCTTACGGGAAGGCCCATTTATGTCATGTGGCAGATATAAGTTGGGACATACACCTCCAAATGAAAGGCTGTAAGTGGCCCGGGCATTGATCTACAAAACAAGAACCAAAATTAAACAGCAGGAAAAAAGAAATGATTTCACAAGCAATTTTCTCATTGATTTCATGGTTCCAGATCCATCTTTAGGCCTGTTACTTTTGGTTCCTTTAGGTTATCTTCTGTTACTTTTGGTTCCTTTAGGTTATCTTTAGCAACTTTAAGTGCTGATAGTTAAGTACACCACCTTCTATTTCAATCATATATACTTTCCACTTATTCTGATAAAGGGAAAACTGAATGTGCAACTCATTAATTAAATGATATGCATGGTAATAAGCCCATTGTCAATCAGATCATCCCTTTCTACCAATATTGCTCAGACCTTTGGTTTTTCAGTTGAAAAGAGTAAATCACATAACCATGTTTTGAACAAATCAAGATTAGTTACAGTCAGTTTTCAGTGCATGACTATTCAATGCAAACGTAAGAAAGGAGTTCTGCACACAAAGATGAACCGTAAGGAAGACAAGTACAGTGATGTGGAAGTAGAGTTCTTTCCACACCTGCATAGAAATAAACTTCTCTTGTGATATCATAAGGTCCTGGTTTCATGGAAGAATCTAAGCAGCAATCCTAAATATCTTAAATGCAAGCTGTCTTTTTTCCGCCATTGTGGAAAATATAGTGAGGACATTCCCATTGAACAAGAGAAGCATTTCTTGTGCTCAACACTATTTTGGTCTTTTGGAAAAATGGCTCTGCTTACAAGTAAGAGTTGTAGTGTGTGCACAAGAAGGTGATGTCAAAGAATATTTATGTTTGTGGCCAAGATTTTTGAACCATACCAAATTGGTGGAACTTGAAGATCAATCCATTCAATAGATGCAAATGCTGATGGATAAATTTTTAAGAGAACAAGTATACCAAGTAGTTTGATGTTTATCTGGATAACTAGTCAATTAAATGATGCAACTGAGAAATACAAACAATCATCAAGATAGAATTATAGTTCTACCATTGCTATTAAATGAAGTTACAAGCATTGGTGAGTTTAATTTGACACTTGCATGAGCATCTATGTTTTGGGAAGTTTTGGTCTTGAAGGAAACAAAAATGCCAGTGTTCTGACTATGACCATTATTTACTGTTCAGTAACATATCCTGAACTTTTCAGGATTTTCCCATAGCATGAACAAAATATGACTTCACAAGCTCACAAGTGTCAACTACTCCCTTTTCAGATAATGACACATTTTCCCCAATAAATAGTTAGTTCAGAAATAATTAATGCTAGTTAATAAGCATGATAAAGAAAACTACAGAAGTACATTTATGAAAAGATAATGAATATACCGAATCCAGACGAATGATACTGTTGAAGATTTTCTCAATGTCACCGAGATCCATTTGCATCTGTATGGATAATAGCAAGGCTAAAACATGGTCAATGAAGCCATGACATAGATGTGGTTACAGCTTCAACATACACCTACCTTTTCTGTCAACATCATAAGCACATCTGCCTCTGCCTTTGCCACTGAAGCTCTTGTTCTTTGCAGCTCATCATTTAAAGGAACTGCATCGAGTGGCTCCAAAATGCTTCCTACTCCTGAATTACTACAGTGGATATTACTTCAGAGTGGAATACTTAGTAACCCCTTCCACCAAAAGGAAAATGATGATCAGAGTGCAAAGAGGATGTCAGAAAAGGTCAAGAAAACTGTAGAATCCCCTTTGTGATGAGCATTCTTTATTGCAAACCATCAACTAATATTCCTTTTCACATGAGAGTAATTATCAAATAATGCGAAATAATTGTTATGCACCTGGGCATCAGAAGACCCTTAAAATCTGGCAGCTGATGACTTGTTGATTTTATGCACCATCTACCTTCAACATTACTCACTTCCTGAACAAATAGTGTCAGGTTAAATGGTGGAACAAAAAATAAAGTACAAAAAGCAATTGCTGCATTTAGAGATCATCTTACCATGAAGGATGTTCCTTCGTATTCATTCTTAAGAAGGCCATCCATCAACTGATGTAACTGAATAAAAGTGATAATAACAAAATTTTAAACATAGGAAAGCAGATGACAATTAACACTAATAAGCTTTTAAGCCTCAACAAGAAAACAGATAACGAGATATGTGATAAGTCACTTGGTGACTAAAGTTTCCTACTAAAGAAGACATTGTCTATGAACATGTATTAGTGGCAATGTAATTCAAATAGATATCTGAAAAACTTAAAATAGAAGATCCCAGTGAAACACTAAAAATTGGAGGTCATTAGGACACACATTCCACTCATGAAAAATGACTTATCAAACAGTAACAAAAAGCTCAAGGCACCAACAAGAGCTTGGATATACTTGTAGCCCAAGAGAAAAATGACATGCCTGACAGAAATATACATCCCAACCATGTGGGTTTCTGAAACTCTAGCAAAAAATTGAAAAACCAAAAGTTAAGAAAAACAACACTAGGCATCTAAATTGAAGGCAAGATTTGAGATTCTCCAAACAAAAACCCTCATCCCCCCCACCCCCTCTCTCCTTCCCATCAACATGGAGACAAATGCAACAAAAAGTAGGAGATGAAGCTCCTACGAAACTGTTCAACTTTCATGATTGGGACCAAGGCAATATGGGATTCTATAGAACGGTATAAAAAGTTTTTTTTTCTTTAAAAAAAGTCTTCGCATAAAAAAATTGATGTATGTCTTCTTTCATAATATCCTGGGTTTGTAACTGCAAAGGGTGTTGCATAAGGATATCAACATAATTGTTCAAGTAATAACATTACTAGAACAACACAAATGAATGCCAAAATATGCTGTACCTTTTTCTCAAGCACCCAAACTTGATTACGTGATTGTTTAAGGGCAGAACTCTGAGGTAGGAAATCAAGATGCATATTAGAATAGATAAATCGGAAAATAAGCAGAACCAGAAAAGAATTGGATTGTTTTGTTATCAGTTCGAATCAAGATAACAGAACAGCCTTTCAACGTCCAAAGACATTCAGTAAAATGATAAGATACAAACCGCAGAATCTTTAACTGAGCCATCTTCATCAATCACTTGGTGTATCATCCCGAGTAATGATCGAGAAACTACAAGTTCCAATATCTGCAAGGCATCGTTCTTTTGTTCAGTCAAAAGGGAAACGCAAGTCAGAAAAACACGCAGACATAAGGCAGTAAAGAGATGTGAAAGAAAACCGATACCTCCTGGGCAAGAGGCATAAAACGTGTAAAGCAATCGGCATTTTGTTTAACAGCGGCTTTGAGATTGAACTGCAAATTATGAGCAGAATCTAGCATGGAAGCGACAGCCATGGCTTCATTTGCAGCAACTGGCAAGCCTCTTCGAGCACGCTGGATAGCAGATTTCACCTTCAATGGAAAAATAACGAACATATGGAGTGCGTAGTTTACCAGTCCATGTTACCGACATTACTATATAACACACACACACACACAAACACACACACACACACACACACACACACACACACACACACAGATAGAGAGAGAGATAGGGAAATTTGGGACATACTAGAAGAGAGTCGACGGAGGTGAAATCCAAGCGGCAAGTTGCATGCTTTTGCATTTCAACGGCTGCATTGGTTTCTTCCAAGAGCCTCAAACTGGCTTCGTATGTCCGATTAAGTGACCAAAGCTGAGCCTACCAATAAGGTCTAAAAGTTGTTACTTATGAACAAGGATTGTCGTTGGTAAGTAAAGAAAGTACCTTAACAGTTTGACGAGCCAAAGAGGTAGAGGCAAAAGAGGCGACCAGGTCAGAAAATCGATCCCATTCCAACATTCTCAGACTGTTATAATGAGCACTGCTTCCAACCGAGGAGGTGGAGGCGGAGTTGCAGCAGCTACAGTAGCACCATTGTCCAATAACTTGTTTGGGCAATTTGATAAAACCTCCAGGTCCGCTGATCCGGTAGCATCCATTACCACTACTACTTCTGCTCCTTTTGTATCTCCTACACCACCACCTACTGCTATTATTACTACAGGCACTAGCAATCGAAGAAACAGTGTTTTTGTTGATGATGCTTGGTGCGTGCGGACGATGACGTAGATGATGTTGTTCTGAACAAGTGTGTGGAATTGGATAAGGATTTCCAGACACCGCATAACCTACCATCTCTCCGACCCACGATAATTCTTGAATGCGATAGCACTTCTTATCGTTCTTCTCAATGTTCACGACACGGCAAGTTCCCAACGGTTCGTTGGAAGTCTATGGTATGTTTTATGAAATAGGTGCTTAAACCAATCAATATTTTAATTATTTGTAATAAATCTTACTGAAAATGTCGCATCTGTCATTAAGTTTTAGTACGAATAGCAATAACAATAGGAACAAATATAATGAATAATAAAAATAGATATTATTATTATTAGTTGGTTAACATAACGAAAATGTAACGTATATGGTTTGTAAAATATATTGTAATTAATATTTTAATTAATTAGCTAATTATTTTTAATTAATTATAATGTAATTAATTAATAATTATATTTTAATTAATTAATATCAATATTTTAAAGAAAGAATGAATTATATTTTAATTAATTAATTAATAACAATATTTTAATTAATTATATTTTAATTAATTACAATATTTTGGTTAATCAATAATTATATTTTAATCAGTTATTAATAATAATATTTTAATTAATTATAATGTAATTAATTAAATTATATTTTAATTAATTAATTACAATATTTTAATTAATGAATAATTATATTTTATTTAGTTATATTTTAATTAATAATAATATTTTAATTAATTAATTACAATATTTTAATTAATCAATGAGTTATATTTTAATTAATTATAATTTGATTAATTAATTATATTTTAATTAATTATAATATAATTTATTATATTATATTATATTAATTATATAATTAATTACAATATTTTAATTAATAAATAAATTATATTTTAATTAAATATGTTGTAATTAATTAATTATATTTTAATTATTTAATTAATTAATTTTATTTAATTAATTAGTATTAAAAATATTTTAAAAAATAATCTCTACTAAGAAATGAGTTTCATTACTCTACTAAATGGAAGGTATGGAGGATTCTCCAAAAGTGGGATATTAAACTATTACCTCTATAATGGTAATCAACAACCAACCACTTACTTTTCATTCCATACCCATGAACCTTTTTCCTAAACCCATCAACCAAGTACTCCCTAAAATATCTAAACCTTCAACAAACATTTACGTTGTGAATATATAAGGATAATATAACTGATCTTTACAAATCTTCTATCTCATTTTAAAGGGACATCAGCAATGTTACAAATACCATACTGAATTTAGTGCCAGATTAAGTTTTGGTATAGACCGGTACCAGTTAATACCGGATATTGTTTCGAGTAATTTTTTAAATTTATAAATAGTCTCCAAATTTTTTTAATAATTACAAAATAATTTATTATCATATTGTACAGTTGTACTGTATATTTTTAACCGTGTCTCCAAATATCATAATAAATAATAATCACAATTTTAATTTAATTTATAAAATTAATTTAATAATTATTAGTAAATATAATTAAATTTAAAATATATAAATTTCAAATAAATTTTGATTTAATAATTAAAATATAAAAATTAATATTAGTTTATAAATAATAATTTTTAATTATTTATTTTAAAAAAATAAAATATTGTTATTAATACTTTATTAACAAAAAATATTTTTATTAATACTTTATAATTATTAGCATAAATGATGTATGCTATACATACATACATACATCATTTATGTTGATTTTTGGTCTTGTAATACTTGATTACTTCCCTATAAGAGCTGGTTTCATATATTCTAGCATGGTCATATGATCCTCTTCCATTATATGTCTTAGGCTTCATTTTAGTCATTCTTCTTTATTCAACAAAGTGTTCTTTTATTCTCTTGGTTTCTTCAAAGAAAATAAGAGTTTCTTCTCTTTGTAATACATCAAGTTAATACTTCAATTTAAAGTAAACCAAACACAGAAAATAAGAGAAATAAAAGTAAATAAAGAAGATAAACAAAAGCGAAGAAATAAAAAGAATACACTAGTGATTCTTAAGTTTCCTAAAACTTATTATCTACATTACAACTATTAAGTTTTCCCTCTTTTACAAATTATCTACTTATAACCTAAGGCAAATGCATTATCCTTATAAGTGATAGGGTGATAAAAAGGGTATTGATCCCATGAAGAAGCTATAACAATTTAGAATACTCTGTTACTACTAACAAGTCAACAATAAAAATAAAATGCTCGATTGATGGGTAAAACAAAACAAAACAAAATAAACCTAAACAAAGTATTACTTAAGTAGATTAAAAAAAAGCAAGTAACCAGGTAAATAATTTGGATATGAATTATACCCATATAATTACTTCCCCTAGTATCATCTTTACAATCATTATTTAATAAATTTAAAGGATATTTATTATCTAGATTGATAGAAATACCTAGACTATAAAGTTGCTTTCTCTCAAAACATAACCATTTATTTTCAAGTTTAGTAACCAATACCTCTACTCAATTACATTATATGACTTTCAATGGAAGGATTGACTTTAATACTAGAGGATTTTTGTAGGTTACCTGGCTCTAATACCCCATGTAACTCCTAAAATCTAAATTGTGATATACTCACATGTAAGATCCCTCAAATTGTCCACAAGCAAAATCATAAAAGATGTAATCACTAGCACAATTAAATGTGCATTAAGAATATTTAACGATACTTCACATAAATAAACCCCACTGTAAAAATAATATTGAATCCATGCTTAACAAATATCATAACTAGAGCTTTCCCTACTAAACATATAAAACTCATAGCCACGTATCATGTCCTGAATAATAAAAAAAGAGATAAAATCTAAAACATCAAGATAGAAATATTTCTAGATGAAATCTTCTAATTCTAATTAGTTTTGATTTGTTAAGAGGATCTCCATTCTTCGTTTTTGTAGAAATACTTCTAGATGAAATCTTCTTATTCTAGTTAGTTTTGATCTGTTAGGAGGATCTCCATTCTTTGTTTTTGTCAAAAAATTGCTTGAAATTGATCTTTCAATGGTTCTTGGACCTCCCGGTGAATAGAATAATAAATAATGACCAAAGATAATTAAAATTAAGGTTTTTGTGCTTTAAATACTTTATGTTGACTAAAGAGACGAATTGGCAGATTGTTATATCCTAGGTTACATTTTTTTATTTTTTAAGGACAAATACGAGTTTTGACATACCCATGCCCTGCATCTTGGATCACTTTGTAACGTTTTATAGATCACATAGGATGAGACAAATAAGGTGTGTCACAAGTCATATTACTCTTTGTATTTGCCATGTGATCTTCCTTTAGTCGTGTTCTAGGCTATTTCTTCATCTGCATATGGTCTATAAGGGACATAACTTTGCATGAGTTCGTATTAGACTTTGTTAAGCCAATAATGTACTGTCTTCCTATTTTTCACTTGAAACTTCTCTAATTCTAATTAATAAAGCTCATCTTAGGATACCGACTTAATAATTAACTATAAACTTAACATAAAATGACTAAATCAAGGTAATCTAATTAGAAAACAAAGTAAAAATTTAATAAAAATATATGTATGTTTTACAAACATTTATTCCCTTAAGCTTACTAGCGGTTTGCAATGAGAAGGCCACCTTAGAGCTAGTGAGGTCTATTTTTTTTATTTATTACAAACGGCAACAGAAATTAAATCATAGCTCTAGCAAACAACGATCCCTGGGCATCTCGAGAAAGCAGCTCCTGGATTCCAAAAGGCGGCTCCTGGAGGACATGAAGACCTGGGCGAAGAATGCTGGCAAAGGTCGCTAAGCGGTCAGCACATTGATTCCCCTCCCGGACAACATGTTGGAGACGAACCTCCCAAGGCCTCCGTAAAAGCTTCCAGATACCTGTCACCAAAAAGGAAAGCTCAGTTAATACACGACGAGGGGCAGTGATAAAGGAAATGGCCTCAGTGGAATCCACCTCGACAATGACCCTACGAAACCCGCTGTCCCAAGCCAGATTAAGGCCATCGAACACCCCCCAGAGCTCCTCCATCAAAGGCGAACGCCTTCCGAGATTGTGTTGGAAGCCGCCACACCAGCTGCTGCGACAATCACGGATTAACCCCCCTGCAGTAGCCCTAGAGGCGCCAAGGTTCACCGCCCCGTCCGTATTGAGTTTGAGCCACCCCTCCTGGGGTTAAAACCAAGTATAATTAACCAAAGATAATGACAAGTAGTAGACCTAGAGGAAAAAGGGAGGACCTGTAAAGATAAAGTGTGCTAATGAAGCACTACATACTGAAAACAAGAACTTAACAACTTCAAACATTCTAACCTAGGGAGGCATTAGAGGAGTAGGTGACTAAAAAATATAAGTTGTATGCCTTTTATGAGTTACTATAGATAAAAACATTTAAGTCTCTTATTTAAAAACAAGTTGCAAAACTCATTTATTTAGGGTTTTAATGGTTTCTATAAGCTATTATTTTAAGACATCCATAGTTATACCTCAACAATCTATTGCTTTAAGATGTTCCTATTAAATAAGAAGCTATTAAGGAAGAATATGATGGCTCTACGGATGAGTTTGTGGTCTTCTTTAGGAACCCATCCTACAAGTTGGCACCTACTCACTCTCCTTCCAATAAGATGCCATCTTTGTATAAACCATCCAGGACTCCCTCTTTTCCGTTAAGGCATGTATTTTTATTGAACTATAAGGCCCCCTTATTCGGACGTAGGGACTAGATTTCAACGAAAGTTAGTCACTTACCTTTCGTTGCTATATGATTCACATTAGCACTAGGTGCCAATTACTGAGAATAATTATTTTGCTATTAATAGGCATGAAAGTTTAATATCGTGTTATTTTATTGCATGATATCATAAATACAAGTTATATTAGGTGTTTATGCTACCAATAGGAAGTTATCTTACTTATCCATATTCGGTTGGTTCGTGAGCATTAAAGTGATCTTTGGTGCATGTGATGTGCTACCAATGGTTAAGCATATGTCTTTCGCTTAATTGATATCTTTGCAAGCTTTAAAGTGCTCATCTCTTATTTGGAGTGTGTACTGCCAATGGCAAGCCTATAACTTATCCACATTTGTGTGCTTCTTGAGCTTTAAAGTGCTTATCTCTCATTTAGTGTGTGTGTTACTAGTGGAAGGCTTGTATTTTATCCACATTTAAGTGGTTTATGTGATCTTTAAAGTGTTCTTCTCTTATTTAATGCATTAAGAATGACATTTTATGAGTTTAATATATTGTATATTGGAATTTAGGGTCCGTTTGGTTGAGCTTTTGTCAGTAAAGCTTTTCTGAGAAGAGTTTTTTTTAAAAGCTAGTTAACTGTTTGTGTTCAATTTTTATTGAATAGAAGCTTGTCTATTTATACAAACTTTTTTTAACTAAAATTCAAATATCAGAT
>JAOQMR010000003.1:24582707-24611990 GCA_027563865.1 Erythroxylum pelleterianum | reverse complement strand
TTTATAACTTGCATAATTCTAATTATCATATGTTTGAAGTACAAGGATTAAGTCTATTGAGTATAACCCAAGCTTAACAAGAGATGAAGGATTTTACTAACATTGATTGGCATAAGCTCTATCTTACTTTATTTTATGACATTAAGTACTACGGAGAATTCGATTTCAAAAAATTAAGCACTTGAGAGAACACCCCCATTTAATTTTCTATCATGGCGAATCTATGAAAGTAAATATTCTTGGCTAAATTAAAAAATACACATACTAACTCATAAGTAGTCTCTCCAATGAAGACTTACATATAAGCTCTATGGTAGTCATACCCCATAACAATCAACACCTTTCATGCCCAATTGCCTAACCCAATGGTAGCTACTCATGTGTAAGATGCATATCTCTAATAGGAGCTAAGAAAACAATATATACATATGATTCAAGTTTATCTCTAAAACTTATCAAGGTCCCAATTTGATACATGACCTTAACAATGTCACAAAATTCATTCATATATATAAATCGTATGCAATTTGGGATTATCGAAAAGGAATATTGTAAATTGTGTGAGTTTAGTGTGTTCAATATTGTTTAAACTCAAATAAATATGAATATCATAAATATAACTTAAACGATGGAGTATTTAATATGAAGGTCAGACCTATCGAGCACAATATAATCATAACAAGCGATGGTGGATTTAGTAACATTAAGAATAAAGAAATTTATTCCAATTTGTTACAATATTAAAGACAAGAATTTCATTCCAAGCTATTCATTAAACGTAGAAATAATTTCTTCTTTTTTTAGGTAAATCTTAAATAACTTGTTTCCTGCTTCTTTGTCACTAAAATTCTAAGTTATATTCACCAAAGCTCTACTTTCTATTTAAACTTACATTTTGTTGCATTAAACTTATAATTGAACTCTAATATTCTAAGTTTGTTCGGACAAAAATTTTATCAAGATCAAGACCAACATGAGATAAAGAGATCAACTTGACTCTCATTTTCATTTTAAAAGATAGATCAAATAAAAAGATTCAATATTTCTTTTTCATTTTTCCTATATGTAATTTAAAAAACTCTTGAATAAAAAGATTCTATAACTCTTTTTTATTTTTCATCTGATTATATAATTTTATATCTTTATTTTGTATAGAATTTCCTAAATATTTCACAAATTCAAGCTACATGACTTAAAAATTCTCGACTCTCATATCATTTTTGTCAATAGCCCTCATCCTCAAAAGAGTCTTCATCAAAACTTTTAGGATTTCTTTAGTGTTCTCTTCCTAAGTTGCCACCTCCTTCTTTGTCAAGCAATTTAGCACTCTCCAAATTGTTCCTTGAGCGTCATTCTAAGTATTTCCAGCTTTTATTTTGCATTAACATTTTGTCTTATATTTTGGTAAAATTCTATTGTAAATATTTTTAGGATTTTTGTTAAAATTGGTTGATCAATTGAGTTCATAAATTAGTTCTTGCTTTTAAAGTGATCATTTTTTGCTCAATAATTGGTATCCAAATTCAACTTTTGATATGAGTAATTGAGGATTGTTTTATGAAATTGAACGATAATTTGAGATTTCATGAGTTTTAAAAGCTCTACATTTTATCAAATGAAATATGTATTCATTTCTTTGGGATTTTTTTTGCGTAAAATTACACTTGTGAAAGGATTTTGGAATAAATTTTAAGTTTGAAATGGCTTTAGATATTTACAAAGATTAAGTGATGTTATTTATAGATATTAAATTAATTTGAACAAGGTTTTGAGATTGTTTGAGACATACTGTATATTGTTTAAGCTTATCAAATTTTGTTATATTGAAGTGATTTTACTTTTTAGGTTGTATTTTGCTTAACTGACTAAGAAATCCCTTATGCCTGTTGATCGAGTAGTTCGAGATAAATTGCTAGTCCATTTTTGGGTTATTTCTAGATCAAACCACTTTTGCAGTTTAGATTGAATCCGATCCAAATGAGCCTAATTACAGAAGAAATACAAATACTGAAATCTTGCAATGTGCTTTGTGCATGCATTAATCAACCCAATCATCATTGGCAATTGCAAACGCACGTTTTTTCCATCTTAAATAAGGTAAACATGACCTCAATTAGTGGTCTATTTATGTGCAAAAGTAGCCGCATTTCATAGTTTTATCCTTAACCAAAAGTCAGGGGTTCGATTCTTGACTTTAGGTACGGAACAGCTTTAAATCCTTGGGCCTATTGTTCCACCCTGTAAAGTACCTACAAACCAACGAGGGAATTAGTTATTGGGTCCGTCGGTAAATACCCTAGGTCCATACTAAAAAAAAACGCATTTCATAGTCTTTATCCGAATAGGTAAATCTCTAGTTACTAAAAAAAAAAAAGAGTAACTAAGGTTGAAATGTTGTATTGACAAAGTAACGTAACAAGCTGGGTAAAAAAGATTATGTATACGTATATGTAGTAGTAAAAATTTATTATTGATACAAGTTGACCTCATAAATTGGCGCCGTGACAAAGAAGAGTAGATCATTTGCAACCAAAAATGGCAAAGAACGCATGACCCTATATATCAGACTCCCACACGTCTTCCCCCGTTCCATGTTCACAGGATTAATTGCAGGTCACGTATTCTTCTACCCTACTTAATATATGGAGGACAGAGATTAGCAATTATCAGTATTTTAAATTATGTACCGTTAAAACATTCCTTTATTATTCTCTCAACTTTTCGATGCAACTTCTCAACATCGAACTTGACAAGCTTGAAATACGCGAGCCTAACCATAAACAACTTCCCTTGGTTTCATCTCTGTCAATCCTTTTCAAAAGCCAATGCTAAAATATAAACTTCTGAAATATCTACCATGGGAAGATCATCGACATTATGAACTAAACAATTGGAAAAGAGAGTAAGATTAACTTAAGGATCTACGTGGTATAGGTTCTTTAGTTTACAATAATAATTTAAAGAGCTTGAACAGATGGTCTGATAACAACAAGAGATCCCTAGGAAAATGTAAAACAATGATATGTTTTAGGGTAAATAAAAATTGTAGTATATTCTTTTCTCATTTGGAGGTAATATATAGAGATACAATTACACTTTGGATAGAATTATATTAAAAGAAAAACTCTAACAAGCTTCTATATTTATCTACATTATATTTATCCAGTCTAATAGATTATATTTATTCTTGTATATTTATCCAAATCAACAAATCACGTTCACATTTCCCCTCAAGTGTTAGTATAAATATCCAACATACCTAGCTTGCCAATCACATTATGAAACATCCTTTTTGAAACTACCTTTGTAAGTACATCAGCAAATTGATCTTCAGACTTGACATATCAAAGTTGAATAATCTTTTGACCTAACTTCTTCTTGATGAAATGTCTGTCAATTTCAACATGTTTGGTACAATCATGTTGTACAAGACTCTGTACAATATCAATAATAGCCTTATTATCACAATAAAGATTTATAAGTTTTGTATGCTTAATCCCCAAATATGATAGAATATGCTTAACCATAGTAATTTACATATTCCAAGAGCCATACCTCAAAACTTAGCTTCTGCACTTGACCTTGCAACAACCTTTTGTTTCTTGCTTTTCCAAGTTACAAGATCTCCTTTTACAAAAATAAATAACCAGATGTAGATTTTCTCGTTGTTTGATCACCTGCCCAATCCGTATCCACGTATCCTTCAATGTTGGAAACACTCTTCTTTGAGAAGAATAAAACTTTTCCTAGAGAGCCGTTCAAGCACCTCAAGATTCAATATACCGCATCCATGTGTTCTTCACTCGGCTGATTGATTAACAACAGTCACTGTATACGCTATATCTGGCGTAGTATGAGACAATAAATTAACTTCCCAACTAACCGTTAATAGCACACTATATCTCTTGGAATTTGATTTGGAAAAATTTTAAGTTTATGATTCATTTCCATAGCCGTTTACAGGCAAGCATTCCAGTTTTAATCAAGAGGTCAAGTACGTATTTTCTTTGTGAAAGAGAAATTCCTTGATCTGTCCTTACTACCTTGATCCCTAGGAAGTATTTAAGTTGTCCTAGATCCTTCATTTAAAATTCAGTGGCTAAGTGTTCTAGTAAGAGCTTCATCTCTTCACAATCATCTCCTCTCCATACCATATCATCAATATACACAATTAAAACTGTTACTTTACCTCCTTTGTGTTTTATAAATAAGGTATAGTCTGCACTACTTTGTTTATAACTGAAAGCTTTCATTGACATTGAATCTCCTCATTTGGGCTCTAGGTGATTGCTTGAGCCCATACAATGATTTTTTTAACTTGCAAACTTTATTTCTATTTGATGAACCAAGTTTCATACTTGGTGGCAGCTCCATGTATACCTCTTCTTCTATATCCTCATTAAGGAAAGCATTTTTATCATCAAACTATTTTAGGGGCCATTCCTGATTTGTTGCAACAGAGATGAGAATACGAACTGTATCTAGCTTGGATTTTGGTGCAATGATCTCTTAGTAATGTACTCCATACTTTTATATACAACCCTTTACAACCAGCCATGTTTTATATATGTCTATTCTCCCATCAATCTTGAGTTTCACAATATATACCTATCTATATTGAATTGTTTTCTTTCCTTCAGTTAATGAAACAAGGTCTTACGTAAAGTTCCTTTGCAAGGCTTCCATCTCTTCATTCATTGCCTTAGTCCACTTTGGGTCATTTGAAGCTTCCTCCACATTACTAGGAACAAAAACACTGGATAATTGATAAACAACAAGTGCATATGACTTAGATAATTTTTGAGTAGAAACTTGATTGTTGATAGGGTATTTGACATTGGCATTAAGATCAGGTTCATATTGTTTCTTTGGCACCAATTTATTTAATCGTTATGCATATCTCAGAAGATAAACAAGAAATTCATTACTAGAATATTAGATACTGAACTTGAAATTACCTAAGAGTTGTCATTTTGGATATTCTGGATTGACCCTTTGGTTAGTGGTTTTAAAGTAGGCAAGTTTGTATTGCTAGACTGTTCTTCATAGCTGTCATTGTTATCAACTTCTTCTTGTAGTTTTGGGCACTCATCTACATTTCTTGGAATATCGACAACTTTGTCCAGTTCTAAGCAGTCATTTGCAGTTCTTGATATGCCTTGTAAAATATTCCCTCCACTAGCATTTTCTCCCTGAAGGGAAGAAGTTGAATCTCCCCTTGAATAATATGGTTCTACTCTCGAAAAAAGGCATCCAAGGTTACATGCAATTTGAGTTTGAGGACCATAACACCGATACCCCTTTTGAAAATCTAAATATCCAATAAGCACACATCTTTTTGTACAAAGATCAAGTTTAGTTCTCAAGATCTTAAGGATATGAACATATACTGTACAACTAAAAAATCTAGGTTCAAGATTGGGGAGATGAGGAATTGAAAGTAAGTATTGCATTTTCTGTTGAGGATTTTAAAAATCTAAAACACGAGATGGTGATCTATTAATGACATAAATCACAGATTTTACTGCCTCTACCTAATAAAAACGTGGCATGTTCATCCCAAAGAAAGAATCACGAACCATCTCTAATATTTCTCTATTCCTTCTTTCCACTAAACCACTTTGTTATGGAGTATAAGTGCGTGAAGTCTAATGCCAAATTCCAAGCTGATTCAAAAAATTTCCAAGAGTAGCATTATCAGTTTGCCCTTCCTAAATTGGTTTCTGATATTAAATGCTCACCATGTTGTGAAATTCTCGAAATGTAATACAAACATCACTTTTTTTGGTAAGTAGTGACATCCAAGTCATACGTGTATATTCATCAATGAACGTAACAAAATATTTAGCCTTAGATAATGAAGGAATTTTTTACAGGCCCCTAATATATCCGAATGTATAATTGCCAATGGTTCAGAACTTTTATGTAAACTAGATAAATAAGGAACACAATGCTTTTCGCTAATTCACAAACATCATAATAAAAATATGAATCTCTTCAATTTTTAAAAAGATGGGGTTATAATTTTCTAAGATATCCACAAGAAAGATGACCCAATTGTCAATGCCATAACCAGACAGTTGTTCAGACTTTTTCTTAACTGCTAGTCTGATATACATAACTGAAGTTTTGTCCTCCATTCTCTATTAATTCCAAGTAATATAGTTTGCCTTGTTTAACACCATAACTAAGAGTCTTCTGGGTCAAAAAATCCTGAAAAAACATAATAAAGGCCAAAAAGTTATAGTACATTTTAGAGCTGAAGTAATCTATCCAACAAACAAGAGATTATACTCAGGGGATGGCACGACTATAACTGAATTTAGTGTAAGAGAATTAGACAATGTAACAGATCCTTGCCCCATAATTGAGCACATACTACCATCAGTTGCAAAAGCAATGGATTGAGGGGATGGACTGATGGACTGTAATTAGCTAGAATCTCTACTCATGTGATCAGATGCACATGTATCAATAATCCATATATTTTTCCTAGAAATTATAGAGGAAGCATTTACCTTACCCATATACCTGAATGAACAATATTTGCCATGGGCACTAACGTTTCCTCTCCTTTAAATTCTACTTCATCCATAGTTTTCACCATAGCCTTTTTCATGATTTTTTTGAAAAATTGCACCAGTCAAGATGGCCAATAATTTTGTAACAGTGTTGTTTTGATTGACCTATTTCATCACAATAATCACACATAAAATTGTTAGACCTTCCAGTAGGTTAATTTTTGTGATTCTTTCCTGAGCAAGATGATGATCCTTATCGATTTTGATTATCCAGCAATACTGAGTGTTCAGAGATTGAGTGAGATCCTCCCAATATATTTCTTTGTTGATACTCTCTCTTACATATGCAAATGAGCTTTCCAAGTCAAGTTTTGGGTCTTTGCTCCACTTAGGAAAATATGAACTTGAAGCCTAGCCATTGATGAATGTAATTGGTCTATTCCTTCAATAGTATCTTATTGAGAAGTTGACTTCCGATCAATTTCCTAAAAAATAGCCACAAATTCATTGTAGTACATTAATAATGGTTTACCATCTTGGTCTAGTTGAAAAAGATTTCTGATTCAATTTAAAGAGATGGGTTTCATCAAATTCCTCATAGAAAGTTTTTAACACCACCTCCTATATTGCTCTGGCAGTAGGAAGATGAATAAATCATTGCATCAGCAATAGACTCATTGAATCAATAAGCTAACTTTTCACTCTTTGATTTTTAATAATCCATGTCTCAAATTTTTGGTATTCAGGTGCAGGTTTTTTTCTACCCTATTGAGATATCTAGCCTTATTGCATGCTCTTATTCGCAACTCCGTAAGTTGAGACCATAATGAGTAATTGGTCTCATCAACTATAATACTTGATGGAAAAGTAGAATGGTCTTGTTAGATAATAATTGGTTGTGTTGGTGGGTTATTTGTTGTTGTAGGAATAAAAGACCCCCTGGAGTCCATTTAGTTTTTTAAATATAGGTTCCAAAATCTTTGGTTGGTATACAATCAGAGGGCTGACAACAGGGGGCTGAGACGTGTGTTGGTGTAGTGAAATGATGGTGGGCATAAGACTATTGCAATGTTGGTGGAGTGCAATTTATGTGTTTCAATGTAGCTATAGTCGTTGACACCCATTGTGCTGGTTTGAAGGAATGTTGATACATTACAACCCTGGTGTGATGCTGTGCAACGAAGTGGGACGCTGAAAGTTTATGAGAAAGCAGATGGAAATAGAAGTAAGCAGCAGTAGCCACTGCTTGGTTATTGTGTTGCTATGACTGGATAAATTGGCAGTGTGAAGTTGCTTGGTAACTACTACTTGGCTATTGTGTTGATGCAATTGGAGAAATTTGTAGCGTGAAGTTGCTTGGTTGCTAGGTGGTAGATGACCAGGCAGTTTATGTGGTAAATTAAACAGTGACTAGAACACTCTGAATAGGCAGCAAATACACTACGTGATACTGGTACGCTTGGAGGTTAGGCAACGATATACTATGACACTGTGTTGTTTTACTTGGAGCTCTTTTAGTTTATTTGACGCTATGTTGTTTTATGATTTTGAGTAAACGAAGAGCACGCTCTTTAAAACAAAGCAAAAATTTGACACTACTCTAACACCATGTAAAACAATGATGTTTTAGCGTAAATAAAAATTGCTCTCGTATGAAGGCAATACATAGAGATACAATTACAATTTGGATAGAATTCTATTATAAGAAAAACTCTAACAAACTTCTATGTTTATCTAGTCTAACATATTATATTTATCCTTATATATTTATTCAGTCAACAGGTTATATTTATCAAAAATTGAAATTTTATCCTCAGAAATAATCGACTACATGCCTATAAGTAGTCAGGGATTAACTTGGTCAGTCTTTTACATAATATGTTTTCCATTAAGGGTTTGTCTCCTTAAAGGGTCAACCATTTATCTTACACCCCAAAGTTCTTATTCAAAGCCTATTAATCCTTGGTATTCTTTTCTTAAAGGTCTACTGAGTTCTTCTTTAATATTTGTTAAATTCTTCCTTAAGGTTTATTGTGTTATTCTACAAGGTTAATAAAGTTTCATTTACAAGCTTACTTCTAAAATTTGGAGGATTATTGATACACATAGAAATGACAACTAAATCACTCGGAGTTCATAAGCATAATTACTTCTAAAATTTGGAGGATTATTGATACACATAGAAATGACAACTCAATCACTCGGAGTTCATAAGCATAATGACAAGCCTGTTAAGGGCATCTAATGGCCAATATCTTGGCTTGAGTGTTTAATGTCCACCATTATGACATGCCTCTACTCAAACATTGTCTATTATCACAACAACATGCTTCTTTTAAATGTCTCATTGCTATCATGAGAGTTTTCTATACTAAAAGTCTGAAGTTGCAAACATGTAAAAGAATATTTTATCGACCTCAACCTAGACATTTTCAAGTAAAAAGGAACAAAATAGAATGAGAGAGTCGAAGGTAAGCAATTAAAC
Organism: Erythroxylum pelleterianum; assembly: GCA_027563865.1. Lineage (NCBI taxonomy): Eukaryota > Viridiplantae > Streptophyta > Magnoliopsida > Malpighiales > Erythroxylaceae > Erythroxylum > Erythroxylum pelleterianum. Next base: position 24,602,984 of record JAOQMR010000003.1, on the reverse strand, counting down.
TACAAACAATAAAAACATTCCTATATTATTCTATTAACTTTTTAAATGAGAAACTAACTTTATCATCAAAGTATTAAAACCAAAGCAATTTTTGATAGTGTTTTAAGTTTAATACTTCTCAACAACAAACTAGACAAGTTTGAATATGTGACGACCCTAAATTTGTAAACAACATATCAATTCAAGCACCAACAACCATTTTCTAAGAGTGTTTTTGAATTAGGTTTATAAATACATGCAAGTAAAGAAGTTGAACATGTTAAATTCATTTAAACCAAATCAAATGATTGACCCAAAATTATAGCAAAATTGGGATTGCTGAAAGCAAATACAATACTTAAAAGTTAAAATATAAAGATAAATATTGAGTAACTTCCATATACGAAGGTAATCAAATAGAAATTAAAAAATTAAAGACACCATATTTTTCCTCATCCCCAATATCTAGCTTTTGATTTTAGTTTTTCTTGTGTCAATTTATGATAATTTATTAGGTATCATGTGTATTCAAGTACCATATATAAATAAGAATTGATCTATATAATCTAAAGAAAAGTGTGGTCAAATTAGTGATAAATTTCAAATACATCATTTTGATTTTTATTTAAAGCCCCTTTCCTATTACTTAACTTATATCATCACAAAATGAGCACCACACCATTATGCACACGAGGTTCTCTCGTTTTGCCTCTTTTATATACGTACAATGTACAAATGTCAATGGAAGTAGATCTTTGTTTCATTACCTAATCATACCTTTTATAGGGAATGATGTCTACGTACTCCGTCAATTTCTAGGTTCCACGTCAGTTACGGCTATTCTTTTAAAACTCTTTATTATTACTCAATATTTATTATTTTTAGATTACGTATTTTAAATGTTACAATTAATTGAATTATTTTCTGATATTATCCACTAAACCTTATTGGAAGTTTCTATATTATTTATCAAAGATGCAAATTTTAAATTTCCATTAAAAGCGGGAAATTATTTTTCGAATCACCCCTTTTAAGATCTTTCCCTATTTAGAAGGAATGAGAAATAAACTTATAGGTGAAAGGAAAAGTATAGGCAGAGGCATAACTAACTAACACGAGCAAACAATCATCCAAGAAGGATAAACAAGAAAAGCGGAGGAGGCAAAAGGCATGAGGGAGAAGGAATGATGGATTAATGCCAATTAGCTAGCATTTAATGCAAATAGACAGTCGTAGCTTGTAATTAAGTAATACCCAAATATACTTAATTAATTCATACCCAAATATACTTACTTGCTATATATATGGTAGTACTCTAGCTGTATGTTCTGTGTCCGCTCTCTCTCTTTCAACCTTCTTCTTCACATACATACAGATGATGATGAGGCCCAGGAGTAGTACTAATGGTAGTAGTAGAGTGAAGACGTGGGTAGTTTCTTCACAGGCAGTTACGAGCATGTTGTTAGTCCAATTATTTGCGACCGGAATGCAGCTCCTTTCCAAATTCATACTCACTAATGGAACCTTTGTCTTCGCTCTTATGACCTACCGTCATATCGTTGCTGCTCTTTGCGTTGCTCCTTTTGCTTTCTTCTTTGAAGGGTCTCTCTCTCTCTCTCTCCCCTCTCATGTATATGATCATTCCTCTTTCTTTCCCTATGATGATGATCGGCTAGCTATCGCTATATATTGATTAGACGACTAGCGAATTCATTCATACTCTGATTTTCCTTTTGTTTGGTTCCAGAAATATCATAAACAAGCTGACCTGGTCCATTTGCTTCTGGCTTTTCGTTAATGCCTTGATTGGGTATGTTATGAATGCCCGTTTTGATTGTTAATACCTCATATGCTTGTATATATATAATAGAAGACGATTAACTCACCTCCGTATACAATTCTATATCTTAACGAAATTAGTTAGATATGGATATCCAGTTGTCCTTGCCCATCTCAATATAAAGTGCATCTACCTGTAATAAACTCACACGCATATTAATATACTCACATGTAGGATAACAACGGCGATGGGTCTGTACTACTATGGTCTCAAAGACACGGATGCCACATATGCTGTCTACCTCCTTAACTTGATTCCCATAGTCACTTTTATCTTCTCCGCTATCCTCAGGTACGCAATGCTTTTATTTACTTCGTCTTTTGGATGCCAAAAAAGCAAAAAGAGAGAGAAATGTGATGGTGGTGATGCATGATGCAGAATTGAGACAATAGGACTGAATAAAAGAGCAGGCAAAATCAAGTGCTTAGGAGCAATGTCATGCGTAGCAGGCGCACTCACAACTGGCCTGTACAAGGGAAAATCATTTTGGATATCGCCTCATCATCATCTTATTAGTCATTTTAACATCCATGAATCTGGGGCTCATCGACTCCGTGGATCTTTGATGCTGCTTGGGAGTTGCTTTTCATATTCTGCTTGGTATATATTGCAGGTATGCCATTTATACACAAACCACAACTTTTAATTACCAGAGAATAGATTGTGTTCAAGCAACCAGCTATTTTACGTAATTTATTTATTATATATATAAAAATAAAATTGCCCTTGAATGCACATTCACAGTTCCAGGTGATCAAAGCACTTCCACAAAAATACTGGGCAACCATGTTAACTTGCATCTTAGCCTGTCTGCAATCTGCGGTGGTAGGTTTGTGTATAGACTCAAGAGCGAGCTCGTGGATGCTGGGGTGGAATCTGCAACTCGTTACAATCGTCTACTCGGTAAATTACTTGAAAACTAACTTTATCAACTTTACTAGTTGTATTTAGACATATAGATAATCCAGTTAACAAAATTGGAGAACGATTTGATTGCTCAGGGAGCACTGGCCACAGCGGCAACATTCTGTTTGATTTCATGGGCAGTTTCAAAACGAGGACCAACTTATCCTTCCATGTTCAACCCCCTCACTGTTATTTTTGTGGCCATATCAGAAGCTCTACTTTTTGGTGCAGCCATCTATGCTGGAACGTAAGTACACAAAAATAGAGTTTATATTCTCGTTAATCCATAATTATGCAGGCACTTTGCCAAATGTATTATATACATGTTCTTTTTTTTCCTTTATTTGCACAATGTACGTGCTGAGACATTGAATCCTGATCGTCAAGCACTAAAATGCAGTTTGGTTGGCCTGCTTCTCATAATAATGGGTTTATACTCTTTTCTGTGGGGAAAGAAGAAGGAAATGAAAAGATCTCAACCAAGTCCACCAAATTTAGAGGCAGGAGCAGAAGGAAACGTAGCTCCTGATGGTTATCAACTTGGACAGGAAGTTCAGAATCCAATATCATCCCTAAAGATAACAAACGCCACGTCTCCATCATCCCCACCTAATTTTACAAGTTCCATATATCCCATCAACGCCAGTACTAACGATGGAGTCCAGGCTGAAACAACTTACACTTCTAACTAACAATCCTACCCTGGTCCAGTCTTCTGTTGTTGTTAACTGCTACTACTTTCATCTAGCATGAGCTGACCCCTTACTGCAAGTACCTGTACTATAAGTTTACGTCCCTTTTTCTGGGATCTGGCTTTTGACTGTATACATCGAGGTTAGAATTAATGCGTGGCCTCTGAGTTTTTCAACATCATCTGTCAATGTGAGAAGAATGACATTATTTCGAGGAATGAAGATGGATCTTTGAAAATTTTCAGCAAGTGAAGAAACCTTTCTTGCATAAATTAGCTGCTAGCTTATTATAACAAATGCCTATCTCATAAGCTAAGAAAAACGAAGAATGCCATAAGCAAAGCTAGCCCTTCCGTTTTGTTCCAATCACGACCACCCACTTCCTATACCATCTCTTAAATCCGTTGCCTCAAGTATGAAATTGGAAACACAGAAATCTTAACAGATCAGATAGTACATGCAAACACATCATTAGGCAAGGTAGCCGAAAAACAAATCCTCTCGTTGTTCTGCACTTTCATCTTTTCTAGCCACTATACCATTAATCACAATGAAACATCGTAGTAGTTAAGGTTAACTAACTATTATTATTTAGCAACCATAGATGAATAGTCAAAATAAAATTCAATTACTTAAAACAACCTATTTAGCTATGAACATTAGCCTCTATAGGTACTTCTTGAATCTTGCTATACATTATAATTAGCATAGAGAAATATGCATCTTTTAACCACTACAGACTAGACACAAACACAGTATTTAGCAACTTGCATTAGGAAACCACTATACTTGATTTTTCATGACAAGTATTAATTTCATAAATGCTACTACTCTAACTAGCTTATTTAGTTGTGAACATATGGCATTGTACATTTACTACTATAGCACAAATTGTTTAGTACATCAAAAAAGGTTAGCATACACTCAAAATCTATCAACCCTTAGTTTTGATAAATAAACAGATTCTCCCACTTTCATAACATCAGCGCAAATCTTAAAAATTGATATTAAAGATATTAACCATTTGACAACCACAAATATGCGACATAAAGTAATTCTCTTTGTTTGTTGTTTACAGAACACTTACAATTAGTTAAAGCTCCTCAATCTCTTGGCTCCAACTTAAGCTTTTTGTTCATAAAATCGAGGTACCCCTACCATGACACAAACATGTTAAATAGATTTAACTCCGAGATGCTATTGAGTAAAAACTAAGTTCAGAAGTGACTACAATATGTGCCACAAACAATATAAGGCATAATAAGTTCCTAGACATTTACCGAGGATGGATTACAGAGATACCTGAAGTATCGCAACAGCAGCAAACTTGTCAACGATAGATTTCATTTGAACTTGAGGCAAATTCAAAGGCTTCAGCATTGTTTCCTCTATCTATAAACAGAAGATTGTGAGATTCAATAAATTAGTATTACTAATGCTTGAAGCGTTGTTCATTCTTTCACCATTATCATGGAGGTTAGTGGTTTAAGAATTATAAATTTGAGGATGCAACTCATAAGCATGTACTGTTAAGTGGCCAAAACAAGTCCTGTATCAGTTCCTAGACTTTTTTATTAGTTTATGAAACATTAAAAATAAATTGTTTTACCCAAGACTTCTAAATTTGTCAAATAACAACTTGAACAACTCAACATGTGTGACATACGTTTGATGGATGCTCATAACAAAAGCGCCATAATGAAGGAAGTCCCAAATTTCAAGTGAAACAAGCTATGAGTTTTCACCTTTGATGTAAATGATTCATTCCAATATGTGTACTTTACACCTTGAAGTTTCCCTGTTTGCGAAAGGCTGTCAATGAGAAGTTTGACTTGCAGAGCCTAGCAACGAAGAAAAGAATAAATTATGCCAGAATTATTTGATTAGAATCTATAAAATATCAAAGATAAAATTGACAACACACATCAGGAGAAGGCTTTAGTCTGTGAAAAGGGTAGCCAACAACAAATCCGACCAAGGAAAGTTTGGAAACCTGGACATAAACAGAACATCAGAAAATAGGAATAGATGAATCACAAGAAAAGGTAACTGAAATGTCAAAATCAAAACTGAATCAAAATGCCAAAGTCAACAAATTGCAGAAATGAGAAAAGCCTATTAAGAATAAGAAGTGATCACACATTTGAAGCGAGGACTAAGTAGCCTTGACCATATATGGAACAAAGCTGAGAATTTTTAAAATAAATCAGTCTTATCAACTTACACTTCTTTGGTGGCACATTTGCATTAACTGTACCTGAGGCAACTACTCAGTGCAGATATTCCCATGAGCAAATAAAAGCTACAACGAACAAGATTTCTAAGTACAATAACTGAAATCAGGATTTTTTTGGTTTTGAAAATTGATTATAAGGCCAAAAAGAGCATGAGAAGATTAGATAAGTTGAATCAAATATGAGGTGAAAAATGATTCAATAAGAACAAGAACAACAATGATTCCAGATTATGAGAAGTAGAGCACACAATGCATTACTTCTTGAAGTTTTTTGGTTTCAACGCCATTTCCACCAACTTATTCTCCCCACATTACAAGAAACAATCAAAAGCAACTATCTAGAAAAACAAAGTATTCAAAACCAAGTATATTCACCAGAACTTCGAAGTCGGCAGCCATCAACTCAATGTTGGAACTGCTCCTCACCAAAACACTGCACAGTCAAGTTAACAATGAAAGACCCACAAGAGAAAACATAAAATATGTGTCTAATATATACCTTAGAGGAGAAGCAATTTTGTGATGTCGGTCAGAGACAGCCAGACCAACATACTTGTCTCCAACGTCCAAACTCAACAATCGCCCTTTACCCAATACATTAGACTTGAGCAAGTCATTTAACAAGGCCAAGGGCTTCATACATTTCATAGTTCTGTTAAAGAAACAAAAGCCACATTCATTGGCAGTTTTAATTGTTCAAACAATTTTATACACTTGGTGCAAGAACATGAAGCAACTCTATACTGCAGCCAAATTTGGGATCCACTGATGAAAACAACTAAAGCTAAATCAAATTAAATGGCCATACCTCCTGTTTGTGATGACCAATTACTGGAGAAACAGAAGCATACATACATTTATTCATAATTGCCATCAGAGGAAGTCGTAAAACTGTCTCATGCAAATAATGATGGTAGGAAAAAAAATTAAACAAATATTGGAATTGAAAGACACTAAAGAAATTGGCTGCGGATTATCATTAGCAAAGAATAGTCAAACATGAAAGGAAAAAGAAAAGGAAAATATTGTTAAATTCAGCACGAAGTTCTCAAGCTACACAAACCAGCAAGTCTCACCGAAAAGCAAACCCAAAGGAAAATATGAAAAAGCATTTTATTCTAGTATGGTAATTGTATTTGCTACTGTTATAAGGCCAAATCACGATGCTATGGTTTTCCGATTTTAGGAAGAATCCACAAAATGGAAACTGGTGATGGTTGTTGCAGAACACAGAGAGACAATTTTTAATACCGAGACTAGGGAGGGATGGTAATAGGTCGTTCCAGACTCATCCTCGTATGGTTCAGGCTTGGTCCAAAATTTTTACTCCAATTTTTAAAACAACATTCGTTGGAGGTCCTAATCCATGAAATTCCTGCTGTGATCTACTTTTTCTCAGAAGTTTATCGGATTTGTATGCGTCAAATAGATCAATATCAACCAAAGTTAGCCACTTCAAATTATGTCGGAGACCACCAACTGAAGAGAAGAGGAATAAACTTTCAGTTTTTAATAAGCAGACATGAATAAACTAGTGAACATGAATAATAAGCAGACTCAAGGAGCCAGTGAACACTGAGCAGTACCATTCTAAGGTAGAGTGAACACAAGGTGAATAAGACAAGGAAAATGCCATCGCAACAAATGTATATACATGAGCTTAAAATTGAGCAAACTAAAACAAAGAAAAACAAAACTTAGAAGAAACTGGAAATCAATGGCATATGAAACCCAGAAAAACAACAATAACATAAACGATGAAGAATAAAACACAAATACAGAAACCAAGAGAAGGATAAACAGAGGACAAACGCAAGAGTCGGATGATGCAGTACACCGTAATTAGGTGAATTCGTGTTTTAATGATTGACCATGGAATTATACGTGAATTGTCTGTAACTTTTAACTCACCATCAACCCGGAGACGATTGGGAAGAGAAATGGCGAGCAGGCGAGCGGCGACCCACTGTCGGCTACCAGGCAAGCGGCGAAGAGACGCCAGTGGCAGACAGGTTTAGGGCCACGGAGAGCTACGGAACTCGGAGGTCGTGAGAGCTGACGATTGGCACGACAGGCAGTCAGGCTGAAGGGCTTCTATTTTTCTCAAGCTATCCATCAAAGCCAAGGGTTAAATGGGATGACAATATTTTTATTTTATATTTTATAAAAAATTAATTTAAACTTAATTTAAATTTTCAATTAACTCTTTATCATAAAAATTATATTTTTATTTTTATATATTTCTACATAATAATTAGGATTGAAAAATAAAATAATTATTTCTACATTGAAAACTGGGCATACTTAACTTCTACTACTTTCTATTAAAGTTGTTCGTGAACGCTTGCAGGTTGCCTGGTTGATTGAAATAAATATTGCATTTCTTATCTATTCTTGATAATAAATTATTTTTTTGTTTAATTAAAAAACATATAAAATATATAATCCAAGAATTTACTTATTCCTTTAGCATGGGAATAGGTAAACTTATCACCTCTCTCCTCCCAACCTAATTTTATCTATTTCAAGTGAGTGGGAATAAAATTAAGGACATGTTAAACAAAAATATCCTTAAGGAATATATATAATTACATAGTAATAATAATAATAAGAAGAAGACGAAGACGAAAATTAATAATAATACTAATAAGAAGAAGAAGAAGAGGAGGAGGAGGAGGTAATCATAATAATAATAATAATAATAATAAAGACATGCTAATTAATAATGATGATGATGATATAATTAGTCCCTACTGTGAGGACTACTTGAATATTTTGATCTTTTAGTTAGTTATTTTTTTGTCATTTCAAATTTATTTTTTCAAATTAAATATTGACATTACATTATTATTAGAAATTATTAGGAATAAATCAAATTAAATAATACTCATTTCATTCCATTTCTCGTTTATTCTATTCGTAAAGAATTATCATTATATTCACTTGTTTCACCATTGTTGTAAATTGACTTGATTATTTTCCATATTTGCTTTTTTTATTAAATAGGTAGAAATAAAATTTTAAATAAAATATAGCTCATTTTGAATATCAAAATCCTCTAAATATATATAAAACATAAGCATAATGTTATAAAAATCATGTTAAAAATAATATTTATTTAACTTCCATCAAATTCTCCTAAGCTTAAGCATTTGCTTATCATCAAGAAAGTTAACTTCGTCATTTTAACTAAAATAGAAAATATTGGAAAAATATTAAATAAATCAAGAATATTAACTAAAATCCTCCACCACTTTATCCAAATGTAAAGTCTAAAGATCGTCAAAATGCTATGCAATTAACTACCTGTATTGGTTTATAAGTCAATTTAATTCACTTTATAATCTTTAAAACTTCAATTTAAATTACAAGGTTCACTTTCCTTTAGAAAACAAACATACAAAAGAAATATGTATCAACTTTCAAACATATTTACACCCTTTGTTGGCATAGAACGAAACATAAAATTAAACAAAATAAGAGCGTTTAAGAGCTTGTTTAAAAAGTCATATATCCTTTTATCACGAAACTGAACACCTTATCGCGAATACTCTCAATTACTCAACTACGTCACCAACTCAAATGGCTGCTAGCACCACTCTTTAATTTTGACCTTTTTTATTTGTATGAAGTTAGCAGAGTGAAATTATTTATGTTCATTTATTCACAATTTTTCATTTATCTTTTTTCAAGATAATGAAAATGCTCATATGAAGCCACATTTACTCGATGCATGTACAATTTACATAAAAAATGTCATGATGCTAAGTGTTTATTCTCTTAATACAAAAAACAAATTGAATTCAGTTATTCACTAACATTTATAACTAGTTACCTAGACAATTCAAGTTACAATTAGATGATCTCCCTCACTCTGTTTACCAGATCAACCTCCCAGAGAATGTCTCAGTCGATTTATCTAGTCACCTCGGATTGTTTAGTATGGAGGGATTGGATCCACTTCAAATGGGCGTTAGTGATCAAGTGAAACAATGGGTGGTCTAAGTACTCATGCGGCTCCTGGGACACAACTAAAGGTGGTAATGGTGAGACCTTCAGTACTGGCTATCTTAGGGTAAGAGTCCTAGGAGCAGCAATTTGTAAGGTGGATTAAGAGGCATCGACCCTAGGCCTCTTGTGCTAGGGCTGCCTTATCAGGCTCTTAGGTGGTTATGGTGGTCATTGTCTCATCACAATCCTGTATCCTAAAATTAAACGAAATATGAATCAGCAATTAGAAGAAAAAAAATGAACACTTTGTATATATAAATATCAAGTATAATGCATCGGATATGAAATTGTTAACGACTATAACATTCCCATGTTTATGTTTTTGTCCTTAATGTATGATGTAAATGACAACTCTCATCCCATATTGTAAACATACAAAATCAAGACAATTAAATTCTACATATTAAACTATCATAAATTTCTAAAAAGTGGATAGGCATCAAACTATGTATCAGATTTATGTATAAATACACAAAGATAAGTGGTAAGTAAACTCAAGTAAGTATGGGTGAATTTAAGCAATTTCACATTTTCCCTAGCCTAACCTAGGAATTCAACAAACCAATACAACAAATAAAAGACACTATAGAAGCCAATATAAATCATACTAACCATAAATTACACACTCAGTACATAATTCATCCAAATTATTTTCTTAGTAGCTTCAAGGGCATGCATAATGGTTATTTAGTCAATTAAAAGAACAAAACATAATTCATAACTGTAAATAATCTATAATGCATTAAAATATTAAAATTAAAAGTAAAGTAGGATGAATGGATCATACTAAAAGTTTAATGGAGAAAGCATAAAGACAATTAGTAAACCACACAAAATAGGGAAAGGGAAGGTTTGGGAGAGTGAAATTCCCAGTAAAAACCTCTAAGAAATCTAGAAATTAAGAGAAAACTAATGGAAGAGGCAATGAAAATGACAAGGTCACTAACTTTTTATGTTATATATAAAAAGTTGAAAAGTTTTAGCTGGGTAAAACAAGTAGTGTCTTTGGGCTTGTTCTACATATATGTGGCATGTTTCTAAACATGAGGAACACACAGTGTTGTATTACTCTCATGTTTAAGGGTAACCTATTTTGCTTCATATAAAAACTTGTAGGTTAATACAGGATGTGGCATGCTGGGTTATGGCATGGACTCGAGATACTTATGGTACCATATATATACTATGTCCAAAACTGGAATATTTTATTTGTTTTTGTCCTTCTTTATAGGTAAACAAAAGTATGGGATGAAACACAATAGGATGTCTTGAGACACTGGAACATGTATTGGCCATGTTCAAAAGTTGTGCTCTCAGGCTTTTCAAATAGACTTGAGGATAAGTCAACAAGGGGTAAGACATGGGAATGTGTCCTTACCTCGTTAAACTGAATATGTATAAAAAAAGAAAGGCTTTAACTCTAAACACTCATCAATGGGAAGTTATACAAAATCCAATAAGATAAGTTCCAGATCATAATATCAACACTAAGCAAAATAAATGACTACTAACTAAGACAACTAAAATAATCAAGTTTAAATCATGAAAATCAAATAAATGTTAGGTTGCATCCTAATAAGTGCTCATTTTTTCCCCTAAGCTCAATCCATTTCTCTTCAAAATTTCAACCGAGCAGTCCCTTACTCATAAGGTGTATTATACATATTTTATGTTCTCATACTATTTGAACCTTTTTTTCTTGACAAGGTCACTAACTTTTTGGAATTCTACATGATTCTCATCAGCATGATCATTTTTTTTCATTCTTCTGTGAATAGTGCTTGTTCCTTTATAATTAGTGTAATTTCTTCCTATTCTACATAAGGTGTTTTAGTATCAACCATAACAAAATAAAGACAATAAACTTCTTACCTATAACATGATTCATGTATCTTGATTTCTTATGCTCCACCTCTTTATTCCCAACATTTAGAGTTTGCTTCCCTTTATATACACCTATTAGGGCCTTGGAAGTGGTTATAAAGGTTGTCCCAGTATCAAAGCTACATCTTCATACTCTTTGAGCTTTCTTTTATTGGATAGTATCTCCTTCAAAAACCTATGTAATAAGGCATCTATATCAAATCATAAATGAAGGGATACTAATATATAATTCTCTTTACCAAAAAAAAAATTCTCAAAGACCATCAAAAGTTTCCCAAATTATTTGTATAATTTTACCTTAACCAATCTTTGAGGAAAGGGTATAAGCAGCTTGTGTGGTGTAAAAGTTATCTAAAGCTATTTAACCTTTATTCTTATCACTAGATGGATGAATTGATAAGAAGCCATTTATGAGAGAATATTAACATTTATTTAATTTCATCATCTTTGATTATACCACTCTTCATTCTATGAGTTACCAGTTAGTTGTTGGAAAAATGACTAGACTCCATCATCGATAATAGATGCAATAATGACTTGATGAAGACTCTCTTACATATGGCACAGGGACTTATGATTCCCTTATAAGTCATACTATTAAGTTCCTATTAGCTGACAAGGCCAGCATCTTAAGATTATATCACAACTTTATAATTGAATCTCGCTTTGATGCTCTTGAGGCTCATATTACTTTACTTTGATGTGAGGTTACTTATGTTTGAGATTGCATTGAGGACTTTTTCACATTATTTCATTCTCACTTTCTTCATTGATGGTTGATTTCCTCATTCTTAATATTTATGAAAGAGTAATTTTAGGATATGTTTATCTCCTTATAAGTTAAGATTCTACAACTTATTTTTTTTTCCTTTTACTTGCGGTTGAATAACAAATGGGTTATCTTTTAATCTTTTATATTTTTGTGATGCATAAGTTAGGAGGAGTCAAATGTTCATATTGGTTTAATATAAAGATATTGGTTATGGTTAATTGGCTAATTTCATTATTAACTTTTTAATATCATAACATATTTTATAATCGTTAAAAAGGGGAAGATTATTAAACTAAGAGGGTTTCAATCTATGATTTGTGATAACAAAATATAATTAATACTATTGATTTTTTTAATGATATCTTAAAGAAAGCAATATGAAATAAAGTCAAGAAACACCTTATAGAGACTGATAAGACTAAGAACTAAAGAAGATTAAGGCACAAAAAGTCAATAAAATTCATTTGTAATTTTTTGTTGTATATTCTACTTACTTTTAATGTTTTAAGGGCTCTTCATACATAAGCATATTGGTTGACCAATGTTTGATTGTGATCTACCAATGTCACTTGAGGGTTGGTAAAAATGTGTATTAGATGTTGTATGTCATGATGGTCAATATTATGTTTGAACAATATGTTAGATTGGTCGACTGATATCACTATCAATAGTTGTCATAATAATTAGTTTTTGTGTCTAATGATATTTTGGAGCTAGTATGAGCAACAACACATGGGTATTTGATTGTCGCATATCTTTATAACATTTGGGAATTATAATAACAGATTTTCAGTAGTTTTTAATCATTAACAAGCAATCATTCATACTTTTATGAAGTCATAGTGAGCCTTTGAGTATTAAAGTGAGCAAGCAAGGTGTAATAGCCCATTCCTACACTTAGGAATTTAATTGTTATATAAAGTCATATGAGTCATATCATATGAGAATACATAAAGTGCATTTCATTTACATGCATCATATTCACATACATACGTGAATTATGATTTAGTAAACATTGTAAAGATAGTTTGTGCACTAAATTGATTTATTCTGAGGCATGAAAGAATTTAAATATTTATGATGTGATTGCCTGATTGTATGTTATTTATGTCTTGAATTTTAGTTTGATAGACTAAATTAGTGAATTGGAAATTAATGTTACATTTGAGTGATTGATGAAGTAAAATGAGTATCTAGTATAGGAAAAATGTTGAATAAAAAGATAAATTGATACATGAAAATTTAGGTTGACTAGAACTATGAAATAGTGATATATGACATTAGTAATAATGTGACACATGGCTTGATTAAAAGAGTGACAAATGGTGGTTTAATTGAATGACAAATGGCCTAGAGATTATGAGACAAATGGACTAATTATGGGTGACAAATGAAAGTTGAAATAGAAGACATATGGCTAGGTCTTAGCATGACATTTTGGCACGACATGTGTCCACCTTCTCCTCCACACACCTTCACCCACATCTCTCACACTTGCAATACCACCTTCTTCCATATTTTGGTCTTATCTTTTCTCCTTCTTTCTCTTACCAATGACACACTCACATAATCTCCCTAAAATTTTTGCCAAACTTTCATAACCTTCACCTTGCAATTGAAACCCTTATGTTCCCACCTTGTTCTTAAAATATACCTTGTCCTTGCATATTTGGAGGGATATTTAGCTTGAAGATTGAGGAGGTTTTGAGCTGAATAAGTAAGCGATTTTTGATCTTGATGGCATGTTAAAATAGAAACATTCATGATGATTAAATTAAGATGAGTGATATGTAAAGTTGATGTTAAAGGTGTGCTAGAATTAGATGAAGGATTGTATGGATTTTGTTTTATTTTTATGCTTGAAAATAGTGGATTATATGGATGGTTTAGGTTGATATTTAAAGTGTAAATGATGATGTAACTATGTAGAAAAATGGTACATTGGGAGTGTTCCTGAAATTAACAAGTTAGGGTTATATGTATGAAGGTGAATGATAGTTCTGTTTTGATTGTGATGCATGAAAGACTATGATTTATGAGTTGCCAATTGACTGATTTCAAGTTGGAATTTGGAGATGAAATTGATGAGGAAATGAAGTATAATTTAGGTATAATCAATATATTAGTATAATGATGTTAGAATTTGGAAAAAGATTTAGGGAAAGGGATGGTGAACCGTTTGTTCACCCATTCCATGATTATGGAAGTAGCATGAGCTCCTTCCCATGATCGTGGGAAATGCCCTAGAGAAGAAAAATTTATGTTTTGACTTTCCACAATCGTGGAAAGGTACCTACAATCGTGGGAAATGCTTGGGAAGTGAAAAACTCTATTATGTGTAATTGTTGAACCAACTAAGGATTAGTTACTTTACCTTGGTCTATTTGGATTTGATTAAGGTTTGAAATGAACCTGGATGGTTATTTGATTGATTGATTAAGGGTTTGATAAGTTTAAGTTGATAATTGATGTTAGAATTAAGGAGAAGATTGTTTGATATCAAAGTATATGAATTTGGAAAGTATGATTTGTTAAAGAAATGAAGGTGTTCTTATGAATGCAAATGTGATGCAAGGGATATAAGTCATGAATTAGGTATGATTGAATAAGAATTTGGAAAGTTGTGTGAGTATGGAATGTTAGGAAGGGATAGCAAAATGTATGATTGAATGAATTTAAAGTAAACGAGATGTCTCAAGGCATTGATCTAATCGCCAATAAGTTATGTACATGATATGATAAATGAATGAGCAAGATTTGTGAATAAGGTTAGATACCCAGGATAGTCGATTGAGCATGCATTAAACATAACACATATACATGTGTATGATTGGGTGTTCATTTGATTAAACAAGTTAGTAATGTATACATATGTGTGTATTGCATAATATAGACACACAAATTGACCGATCGCATTCAAACATTGCCAGATCATCAAGGCAATAGCTATTTTGGAGCATACTATGAGTCAACCTAGATATTCTCTCATCATAATATAGTTGCTTTGTTTAAAATTTAGTTATTGAATTGCTACTCATGTGATTGTGATAATCCTGGACTATCAATTGTCCAAGGATAATGATATTCAAGAATGTATTAGAAGTGCTGTGTAAATGTATGTGAATATGGAAATATGTGTTCTTAACTGAATGTTGAATGCCAGACTTAGATTCGAAGAATGTGATATATGATTGGGATATATCAAATGTGATATATGACTGGAATATATCGAATGTGAAATAATGAATGCATCATATGTGAATTGTCACATCTCAATACATTGAAATGTATGAACAGATAAAGGAGTTATGACCGGAGTGACCCAAGTAAAAAAGAGCTTAAAGCTCATAAATATGCACAAAGAGTAGCAGACTCAGTTATCAATGAGCCCATTATCCATAATGAGTACGAGACAATTAATAAAATCAGTCTGGTATCCACAACAGATACGAGACAGTTAAATAGGTTCTTGGTCACATCAAAGTAAAAATGAAGTGAGTCACATGTGCATTTACATATGCATCCTTATTTATGAAATGATTGAATGGATATACCTTATTGAATATTGAATTAACATGCCCATTGAACCGAGATGAAATGTTGAATGGTTGAAATCAATAAAGTATGTGATGTGATGTGAATTATTCATTTATATGACATATTTGGTAAACTGGACTATATATGTGTTAATGAGTGCTGATATGAGTGAACACATCGATGATGGTTCTCTTACTGAGTTCGCAAACTCATCAAAATTGCAATATTGTTTTTTAGGTTCAAAGGAATTCTAACTCCTAAGCAGATCAAGTAGAAGTCTAATACTTGTGTTTTAGAGCAAGCATAGCTCAAAGGTCGGTCAGCTAACCCTAAAGAGTCTAGATAGGATATTTTGGTGTAACATTCCACTTCATATAGAACTTCTTGTAAAGAGTAGCAAACTCTTAGATGTTGTTGGTAATGTATATATGTAGATTATGTATTGTAATGCTACAATGTATGTTCATGTTTATGAATAAAATAGGAAGTTTTGATCTTCTTAAATACTTGTGTTATGTATGATGCCTTAATAAGTGAATGTGATTGCTCTAACTTGTCATTCCTATAGGTTATATTCTCAGATAACCTATGGATGTTAGGGCATGTGCACTATGGTAGTGGTGTGTTATACAAGGTCTGTTCAAATTATAAAGATCATTTAAGGATTGTTTATCTTGTATCTGATTAATCCAAGAATAATTGAGGTTGTTATTCACCTTTAAGGAAGATTGTATAAGGATTTCTTTTTACCCAAACAAGGATTGATGTAAGGTGGTTCCTCTTTACCTAGTTGAAAGAAGACCTTAGTAGAATCCAAGAAGAAACTTTACGAGTGAATCTAGGCAAGGATTATTTGTTGAAACACTATAAAACTTATTTGTAATTTCTCTTCCTTACACTCTTTACATTATTTTTAGTTGTTTGTTGAGACTGATTAAATTGTCATTTCATATCATTGTTCAATTTAAAATCAATCAATTTTCAATTTTAAGTAACAAAAAGTTTTTAAATTAATCAACCCCTAATTTCCCCCTGTTTAAATGTCATTAGAGACTAAAAATAAACACAAATATAGAGGGTTAAGCTTTTGATTTATTGAAAGGTATTATGTTAAGAGGGTTAGCCATTGAGTTTGATCATTTCTTTAAATTTGTGTTTTTAAAGATTTTGTTAATATTATTTACTTAAGATTCTCAAGATTGTTTAGAGCCAAATGAAACTCCACTAGGGTTATTAATTGTATAGAAGAAACTTATCGGATGCTTTATAATGCCATATAAGTTAATGTGATGCTCCTGTTTATATTTTGAAAATCAATAATAAAGAACTAAAATTGAGCATTTTACTAAAAAAATTATTCTTGGTAAAACGGAATTAATATATATTTACATTTTTAATCTGGTTTCATCTTAAAATGTTGATGAATGGTTTATTAGGAGAGGATGACATCATAAAGATGATAATTTTTTTTTAGCTATAACATCATTTGACATGATGTTTTACAATAAAAGTTTGTTTTAATCTGTTCATATGTTTTTTATATTTTATTTTTAAAAATAGAAAAAAGTGTGTTATTTACTATAACTTGAACTTATATGATTATGTTGCAATAATTAGATTATGTTTCTTATATATAAATAAAAGTGTAAAGTATTTGTGAATAAGAGATACAACCTTATGTTAGTTTAGAGCTTTGTATTGGTTGGTGGTTATAATTGATAGAAAATAATTTTATTGATTTTTAACTACTTTATTTTATAAATCAAATATAATTATGCTAGCTTATGAATAAATTATTTTTAGTTTTTAAAGAGAGTTGGAATTATGAAATGAAAATTGGTGAGTGAAAAAATAATATTTATTTATATATTTGATTATTTATTATCTTCTGAAGAAATAAAATGCATTAATGTAAAGGGTAAATAGGTTTACGTGAACCTAAACTAGGTATACGTGCCAAACAAAGTAAGAAAAACTATAGGAGCCTAAACTTGTAGCAAAAAATTTTCTGTAAGTTTTTCATAGAAGGATTGGGATTGTCAAGTATCAATCCTTAGCATTACAAGTTACTGATGTGGTTAGGCTCTCTAAACATGATTACATCCTATAAATTAGAAATTAATAACATGTATATGCTACCAAGAATTGTAGAGAGAATGTAGGAACATATCCATTTAGCTATAACCCTCTTTTTTTTCAACCTGCATCATCTTCAACCATCTCTCTACAACCAATCCTCCTGCTTACTTCTCCTGCCCATCCCCATCTACTCCTCAATTCTAGTTTTGCTTCGCCAAGGGTATTCCTATTTATTCCCAGACAAAACATTTTTCCTGCTAACTTTTTCTAACTGTTTTTTCACCAACACAACATGAACCAATTATTGTCAAGTTGCTACCTTATCAAATTTAACTTCCCTCTTTACAATGACTAACCACGCAATTCCCCACCTATCTAATTTCCTCTTACCCTCAAACACTTCATCATCCTCTTCCTCCCCATCCCCCTCACCCAACGATCCCAAAATCCTGTTGGACCATTTGCTATAAAAACATGGAAACAAGTAGTTGGTGACTTGTTCAGCTCGACCCTAACCTTTACACCGCCGGTCGTAATGGAGGGTAAACTCATTGTATGCCCTGATGTTGAAGCCCTGAAGAAAGGTGTGAATAGTTGGAAAACTACAATCATTGGTTTCTTTTTTAACCAATGACTAGCTTTTCCATTGATAGCCAGATGAGTAAACAAACACTAGAAAACTAAGGCTCTAACAAATGTTCTTCTTTCAGAGGACAATTTGACCCCCTTCACTTTCTCCACTACTGTAGCTGCTCACAAGGTTTTTGAAGAAGGACCATGTCATTTTGGAAACTAACCAATATTTTAACAACTATGGTAGCCAAACTTGCAACTTGAATTAATCAAGATTCAAAACTTACCCTTTTAGGTTAATTTTCACAACATTCCTTTTAAATATTGGACTACCCAAGGTCTAAGTTCTCTAGCTAATTACATTGGAAACCCATATGTATGGATGAACCTACTACTACTAAGAAACGTATCGACTATGCAAGAATTTGTGTAAGCACTGTCCTCTCCAAGAAACTCTCTAATGAGATTCCTATTATACGCCTTGGTGAAGATAAACAAATATGGGAAGATAACATTGCTATGTCCTACCATTGGAGACCCTCCCTTAAACCATAAGAAAAAATCTAGAAGGCAACCACGAAGAAATTTCAAATTGGAAGTTATCAAGAGTTAATGGGCATTGCAGATGAAACCCATTGTACTGAACCTCATATCCCTCAGGATACTACCGCTACTAAAGATGTAACACTGAAGATATCATCCAAGCACACCCTTTCTCTAAGTCATATTAATGAAACAGATTTTGATATAAATGTAGAAATTTCCCTTTTAATATCTCAACCCTGACAACTAATGAAAATTCCTATACTGAAGAGGGTGTTGATCAAATGAACATAACAACATGCACAACACTCAAATGGATACCTCAAATACCTCACACTCTATTACACCTCCAAATTCTGACTGAGGTGTGTCAATTCCTCCATCTCCTTTAGTAGTTGAACTTGTCCAACTAGTTCTTGATCTGGACTCTCTCAAAAGCACAACACTAGTTGAGAAAATAGACACACAAAAAGAAATGCCTAGAATCGCTTCAACTAAAATTTTTCATAGTGTAATCCGAAGGAAATCCCAAAGGAGCAACGACAAAGGCTCCAAAAACACTTATCTATAATATATCTCTCCTAACATGGAATGTACGAGGAATAAATTATCCATCTAAGCTTACAGTCTTAAGATATTTTGTAATGCGAGAACAACCTCTTATCGTTGCTCTTCTTGAAACAAAAATCTAAGTCGAGAATCTTGACAAATTATATATTTTGGGGCCACACTGGAAAATGATCACAAACCATGCTCACCACACATATGGAAGAATTATTGTGTGCTACAAATTCAATGAAATTCAAATGGATATGCTGGCAGCTAGTGAACAAGCCATACATCTGAAAATCTCATTTTTGAAGGAAAATATTGACATCAATGTATCTTTCATATATGCTAGTAATTTTGAGTTTTAAAGGAAAATTTTGTGGAATAACCTTAGGCGTATTAGTAACTCCATCACAAAGCCTTGGTTGATTTATGGAGAATTTAACTCCACCCTCTATGCATCGGAAGCTCAAGGTTATCCCAACCTTAGAAACTTTTCACCAGATTTCAAGAACTGTGTTGATCACATTGGAAAAACATACCTCAAACATGTAGGAAAATCCCGGGAGGAACATCACATGCTCCAGCAGCGAAAAAACAAAAATTTTATTACCGGGACCTTCCCGAAAGCCAGGATCCAGGTGTCGGTATGAAGACTCAAACCAGAATAGCCAAT
>JAOQMR010000003.1:24569199-24582607 GCA_027563865.1 Erythroxylum pelleterianum | reverse complement strand
TTATTAATTATTTAATAAATTTTATTATATTAAATATTACTATATTCTATTTAATATATTAATATTATGATTTGGTCAGAGTTAGTATTAAGAAGAATTATTGAGGGTATATTAGGTAGTATGTATTTATTAGTTTACTTTGCATCCTAGACCTCCCGAATCGGAGGTTTTTTATTTTCACTGTTTAAGATAGAATGAAATATAACATAAAATCCTCCGCTTCCATTCCAGTCCATTCCATTCCATTATGAAACTTTCAAACAAACGGTGAAAATGTGTTACGTTCCATTCCATCCCATTATTAACCCTCAAACCAAGCAAAGGTCAGAGATGAAAGCCATTCTTTTCGCTTTATTTTGTTGGTGCCAAAAGGATCTTCTTCTAACCTTTTACTTGATGATTTGCAGTACAACGATTGTTGCCTTTTTTACTTTGTTAAGCACAATCTTTTACAAATCTAAACAGGGCCGACCTAAATATTGCCATCTACTTACAATTTCATTAAATTTGTTCATTTAATGAGCTTTAGCTGCGTTTTTGGTTTTGGATGTGGCAGTTTACCACCCACCTGAATCGTGATTGACCACACGAATTTCTCAAATTGTGCTTTATGTATTTGGTCCTTGTTACTTCTAGTGGGGTTTTTATTAACTGTAGTTCTTGATTAATGACACTATTACTCAGTAATGAAGATAAGCTTCAATTGGGATAGATGGCATTGGCGTGGTGCCGCTGTTAGCACTCCAATTTTTTATAACAGCACTCCCACTCATTGTTTTAAATACAAACTATCAAAATTGCCCCTAACTTTCAAAGCCAAATTTAAAACATAATTTTTTGTTTTGGATTTAACTTTTCTTATTCTTGTTCTTAACAAAATTAATAATAATCATGAACCACAGGATATTATTTAATATAATTAATATTAAATAAATTATTAATAATAAGAATAATAGTAAGTACAAAAGTAATAATTATCAAAATTTTTAACAATTAAATTAATAAGAATAATTTAATAACCATAATAATTTATGATAATTATATAATGGTGAATAATTTATATAATTATTATTAATCGTAAATTTACTAATTAATTTTATTTCTATTATTATAATTACTGTTAAATAATATTATTAAATTTATTGTGCAGTATTTATAAAATTTATTATTATTATTAAATTCCTTATTAATATTAAATATTATTACTGTTATTTTTATTTTCATTATTATTATTATTAAAAATGTTTATTATTATTATGAATAATTATTAATTTTTTCCTTATTATTATGATTAACAACCAGGAATTTGGCTTTGGAAATTAGGGGCAATTTTGACAGTTTGTATTTAAAACCATGGGTGGGAGTGCTGTTATAAAAAGTTGGACTGGTAATAGCGGCAACCCATTGGCGTCTGTGAAAGTAGGCCACCCCAGGTTCTAGAGTGCGGTACAACTGGCCGTGGCTGGCTCCAAAGGAAACGTCTGTTAACATGTGATCACAGATCCAAATAACTTATTCTGAGTCTTTAAAGGGAAAAAAAAAAAAAAGAGCATGCCATGTTCATTTCACCATAGTTGTACATTTCTCGTTTTCAACAATATGATTCTCGAAATTTCTCTGTAATTCACTGTTCTGTGAGTATACCATTACTCTTTCCAGTTTTTGAGTAAAGGAAAATGGCAATGTCGCCACTGCAATTAGACCTACTGTCTTGGAATTCCATCGAGTAATTTTACTTCAAACCTTAACGGGCACATCCTGATGGATGTCGGAAATTTTAATCAACATGGACGATATTTTGTTTTTTTTTTTGATAAATACGATATTTTGTTTTTGAAACTAAAGGTTAGTGAAATGACAATATTTCTTGGGAAAGCAATTAGTTACAGTTAATAAAACTGCTTTTCTTAGTCTCTTTAAGTGAAAAACGGTTTTCTGGTTTGGCTTATAAGTGCTCATTGCTGATATCTGTTGTCCATCTGAAACAATAGCAGCCTAAGTAGTTAGTAGTTAATTATTTGATAACATTGATATTGATCTTTTATTACAGGATGACCAAATATTACCTTTCAATTCCTCGTGGATACGCAGTTATCAAGTTAAAAAACAATTTATAAAGAAATTCATCTTTATCTATTGTGGGATGACTAGTGACATTTCCACTGTTACACCAGTGCTGTGTTTTAGCTAGTTTCATGTACGTTCTTGGGATAACATTGTATTCATGCAGCTGTGATAGTCCCTTCGCAGTATACTTTGCTGATGAAATGCATTTGAACTGCGTGGTTTCAGGTACTAATGGAAGATGTTCTGAATTTAACTGTGATGATATTACAAGTTCTGAAGGTACAGAATTTGATGTTGAGAAGGTATTAGCCAAGCAAAGCACCCATGATCTTCGTTGTCCAGATTGTAATTCTTGCATTACCGGAAGGATTATCCTTCATAGAAGAAAACCAGAGTTCCGAAATCCACGCCAACATGATAAAGCAGAGACCCCTTTTCACTATCAGCATGACCCTGATTCTATGAGTGCAGTCCCTACTGCAGGTATCTTGTTTTTCTTGTAAAGGTAGCTGTCTTCTTTTTAAGATGTGCTGCTTAGTACCTGCATACTTTATCCATTATTGATACTATTAGGGACAAAGGAGTTGTTTTGATTATAGATTATACATGAGATGTATAATTGAAGCTAATTAAATGAATTCATATGTCATGATCCAGTTATCGGCATTATGAAACATCTTAAAATTTCAGGTTGAATGATTCCTTGATATTGTAACAGAAAGATTTCAGTTTAAACCATGTTATCCTAGCCTTATGTTAAATCAGATATCAGTTTAGCACAGGGTATGGTTGGTTCGTGTCTTCTCCAAATTTTCAGCCTAACATAAGGCTTTTGTTAGAGCTAATATATGATTCATTTCTGAGCCTCATCTAACATTTTAAGCTTTTTGGTAGAATGGTTCCTTCCACTATAAACTTGAATTTTCCATCTCATAAAGGATAGCGAGTAGGCCTATGTTGACTGATGGTACATAATCTGTGACCTTTTTCTGTCTTTATTTTAGCCCCTGTTCTGTTCAATATATTGGAAGTTTGACTTGTCCATGAGCTACAGTAAGCTAAGGCCTCTGTGTTTCACAACCTAACTCATGCAAGACATGTTTTTCAGTTGCAAAAACTTTTTCATTAGAGTAGGAATTTTGGAGCAGTAACTTTGGACATGCTTGAAAATTGGTTATGTATGATGAATGTATGACATGCTTGGACACTAGGATGGTTGATTTGATGGTTCCACTGATTATTCAAATGGAATATTTTGAGAGAGATATAAATTATTTGAAGTATCTCTCCCTCCCTTCCACCTTCTCTCTCCCTTTTCCCTTTCTTCTTCCTGTTCATCATCACCATCATCCAGTGTTTCCTCGTTTACTATGTATGTTATTAAGGATGTCTCCATATTACCAGCTTACATTTGTTCTTAAATTAACAGGAAATGGTTTTAAATTGTTTCGGGTTTTTGAAGATAGCACTGAAAATAAGAATATTCAGAATCCTCAAAAGAGTGCGGAAGTATAGACAAATTGGTTCTCCATCATTTTAATGCAAGTTGTATTATTGTGATGAATGATATGTGATGAAATTGGGCCTAATTCCACCCTAAAAGGCATTTTAAAGGGGAAGAGATTGTCCAAGTCTATCTTGCTCTTACTTCTAGGCAATATAGGACACTTTAACATACTTAACAATATGATAAGTTAGTGACAATTTATTGAATTTGACATTCCATTAATGATACCATTTCATGCATGTTTTATTTATTTGATATGCAAATGGTAGAGGAAACATACAATCCTTCATCTTTATGATGAAGTAGATAGTGCATCTACAACTGTTTTTTCTTTTTCTCATTTAGGTACAAGTGCATGTAAAACTGTAATTGAATGTGTTTGAGATATCAATCTATGCAATGAAAAGGGGTGTAAGATAAGTATGACTTTTTACTATTAATCTGATTGAGTTCATTTTTAATGGTGATTTCTTTGCTTGTATGCAGCCATGAACTTCTAACTGGTTAAATTTTCTCGATATATAACAATATGGTGTAGGGCATGATCTGGCATTTACTGTTGGGGTGGATATTTTGAAAAGTATCGTGTATGGAGGCTTGATAGAATCAATCACAAGTCTTGGTGTTATTTGTTCTGCAGCTGGTGCTGGTGCTGCAACATGTAAGCATAATTATCTGTTCCACGACATTCTATGTCTATGGTACTAAGCATCAATTACACTTTCTTATCGAGAATTAATCCCGGACTAGATTTTCCAGGGAGCAATTGCTCAAGTGGCAAAATTCTCTCTCTTATCAAAGGCTCAATTTTGAGACCCAGCTATATTGGAAAAAATTAAAAAAAAAAAAGAAATCCCCTACTATTTTATCTTCTATGCAGAGTCCCCTGTGTCTTTCACTTATCTGAGATAAACTCCCTTTGAGAAATCCCCTATAATTGTTCTCTCTAATTACTAAAATAATATATGATCCATTCTTGGGTTTCACTAAGTAATGTTATAATTCCAGATGTCTAAGTGTTATGTCTTGGCATTGTGTGAAACCATCCAAACCAGGAAGTTGAAGTCTCCCAAAAAGAGCATGACTTAGCAATAAATCTAATCTTTGTCAATTTTCTTTTGCTTTTAAACCTTTTTTTACTCTCTTGTACGGTTATATTGGAAATTACATAATGTAGGTGTTCTCAATGTGTTTTGCAGTGGATATTTTCGCTATGGCCTTGGCAAACTTGATTGGTGGACTTTTCATCATAGGCCATAATGTAAGTGATATACTCTAATAACTACTATGTTGTTTAGCATTGGTAACGAGGAAATGGTTACCTGACAAATTTGGAAAAGAGTACGTGCATAAATTGCAATAATCTTCAATTTTGTAGTTGGTACAAAAGTATGCAAACCTCCGAGACAGTTATAGTGTTCCTCCTCTTCACATTTGATCCAAATTTTGGATACAAGTTTTTGTAATAATTCTAGGTAGGAGGTAGCCTCATTCATTCCTTTCCAGGCAGCATCCATCATATCTGAAATCTGTTTGAAAATTCCTTATACCGTTCACACTAATTATTCTATGAAAGGAAAGTTCATGAGATGCTTCCTTCTTCCAGTTTCTCCCTATTCTGTTAGTCGCAAGAGTGAAACCAGTTTACGCACTTAACCTTGCTAACTGTAACTTTGTTAATTTTAGCTTCGTTGTTCTGTTTTCTCAACCCTGTTTTTGATACTTATGATTATTGTTCAAAGTTTATCATTTTTTGGCTGATGTATTTGCCATGTATGATATACAAATCAATTGCTACTTATCATGTATCAATTTCTATGATCACAGTAGGCATTGATTGCAGGATTCTATTTTCTCATTTTTCTGATGAATATAAACTAACAGTTTAGTGCTACAGCTTATAGGTCTGAAAAATGAGGCTTCAAGATGGACTTCAAGCCAAATAAATCCGCAAGATGATCGATACCAAGCATTGCTAGGAAAAAGAAACAGATCTTCACTTCATGTGACAGTTGTTATCATATCATACCTCATTTTTGGCTTGCTTCCTCCTATCATTTATGGTTTCTCTTTTCGCAAGAGTGATGATAAGGATCTCAAGCTTGCACTAGTTGGAGGAGCCTCTCTAGTATGCATAATCTTGCTTGCCATTGGCAAGGCTCATGTTTTGCAGAAGCCTTACATCTGCAATGTGCTATGCTACGTTATCCTAGGTTTTATGGCCTCAGGTGCTTCTTACATTGTTGGTGATTTGATTGGCAAGTTAATGCAACAGGTTGGTTGGTTTCATTCTAGTTTGAGTCTTGTCACGCCATATTCAGAGACACAATCAAATGAGCCGTTGTTGACATCTTACTAGTAAGTATTGCTTACGAAGTTCGGGGCAGGCATGAAAGTGAAGCATATAGTTGGTTTCTGAGGATTGGAGAAGCATTATGCTTCTGATCATCTTGGCGACAACTTATGGTTGGCCTTTGACCATGACTTCCAAAGCGTTTGTGCTCTCTTTTAATTAAGAAAACAGTTCAGAAATAAGTTTTTTTGAAGGAGCTAGTTGAGCATCCAAGACCAAGATCCTTCTTGTTCAATTGACAACCTATAACAGCGCAACGTATCCGTTTTTGTCCAGTGCCATTGACAATAACCCTTGTATTTTCTTGGATGTTCTTCATTATTTTCTGAGTTAGAACCATTGAACTTACCGTAGCTCTATTTTCTAAAGCCAAGACTTGTGATAGCAAACCCATCAGAGATCTGACAAGCAACCTTTATAAATTAGACAGATGCTTCGGAACTTCTTGTTTCGTGTTTACCATATTAACCTGTTGGAAACGTGAAGCATTTGATATTCCATGCAATGTGTTATCTTTTTTAATTTTATCGGAGTTCATTATTTAACAAGAAGAACATCATATAACCGTTATCAGTTGGTGGTCGAGGATATGTCATATGTCAATGCTCCAGTTTTAAGTCTTATAGGGTCATTTTAGTAATTTTCATTGCTAGTTTACGAGAAGACAAAAGTCTTCTCCTCTTTGATTTTTTTTTCAAAAAAATCCTTATACTTAAACTTTTTTAGAGAATTTCTCTGTGTAATAAAAAAAATCCTATTTGATAAATTTAGGACACGTAGAAATATATATATTTTGAAGTGGAATGATATCTTTAACCTTCACTTAATCCGCAACACAACAGGCTAACTCGATCCACCAAACTCAAAACATAACACACTTAGTTGAATTCATTTTACCATTCCAAATATAAGTTTTCGTCTATTGAAACAAGACTGAAATGAATTCTATTTCTGTCTTTTTCTTAATCTTTGTAAAGATAAGAGTTGTTACTTGAATCTTTTAGTCTATAAAAATTAAAACTAAATATAGTTTATCTTTTGTAGGAAAATAGTGTAAATAGTATGTTCACATTGACACAAGTAAATCAAAGTAGACAAATAAGCTTGATCTTACAAGAAAACAAAAGCCAACAAGTAATTAGTTATTTGTGGCAGTTTCTAACTTTTTTATCAGCATAAGTTGTTGAAGAGAGCATGAATTTCATCACTTCTTTTTCCCACACATTTTACAATGTCAAATATTGAGTCTCCCTTATATTTTTATCTCTCAGAGCCCCCATCCACTAGACTTGGGATTTGGGGTGTGAATTAGTGTAATTCAAGTAGCTGCTCACAACATAGATAACTCAATTAATTCATGATGAAATTTAAGCATAGCATGACTGAAGTTGATCCTTTGATGACATTTCCTGCCATTTGGAGCTTGAGGCGGAGCATAGAAATGCAAACCGTAGTGTCTTTGCAATAGTTACACAAAATGGGCGCAAGGGTGATGGTCTGAAGTGCAAGAAAGGAAAAGCTAAGAACCAAGGGCCTCGAGAAGGGCAAGTCGCTAAACGTCGTAGAGGCAAGCGCTTGGTAAGAAGGATAAGTCCAAACTCATTTCTTTCAATTGTAGAAAGAATGGACACTTTGCTCAGGAGGGTATCGAGCCTTATGAGGTTTGTCCTTACGTACCTTCTTTTGTACATGCCTTTGTTTGTACACATGCATTTTTCACTCATTCTCTCTATGATTGAATTGTAGATATGAGAGCGACAAAACACATAATCTGCAATCATGCAGAATTTGTAGATTACCATTTATTACTGACGTGTAAATATTTTGTAACGATGGGGAATGGAGCGAAGGAGGGGTTCCTTGATGTAGGAACCTATGAACTTTCCACAATAGACGCAAACTGATCTTACATAATGTGCGTCATGTACCCACTATTCGTTATAATCTACTTTCAGTATCGACACTAGTAGACTTGGGTTTTCTTTTCTAGTTAGTAAGAATGGTGTGTCTATTTATCTTGATGATACCCTTTATAGTCATGGGCACTTTTGTAATAGTTTATTTATGATGGATTTAGAAGATGTATCTGAATCTCATAAATATTTTGCTTATGTCGCTTATTATCTTTTGTTGATATTGAATCTGAGTCTAGTAAATGGCATGCTCAATTAGAACATATTCGACAAGATCGAATGTCTATATTGGCTTGAGAAGGGCTATTAGGCTCTCTCGCCAAAGTGAGTCTTCTTACTTGTGAGCCTTGTCTCGCTGGGAAAGTTAGTAGAAAGCCTTTTGGTAAGGCTAAGAGGGCTTCGCATCCTCTAGAGTTAATCCACTCTCATATTTGTAGGCCTATGAATGTGAGAGCGTGTAATGGTATGACTTACTTTACCACGTTCAGAGATGATTTCTCATAATATGACTTAGTATTTCTGTTGTCTCATCGATTAGATGCTTTGTATTGTTTCAAATGCTTTATAGCTGAGGTTGAGAATCAGAAAGACAGGAGAATTAAGACTCTTCGTATTGATAGAGGTTGAGAGTATCTCTTTGATCTGTTTATAAAATTTTATAAGAATAAGGGAATACACCGACAGTTAACGATTCCTAGAACTTCGCAATAAAATGGGGTTGCAGAGAGAAGTAATCAAACTCTGTTGGACATGGTTAGGTAGATGATGGCTTAAACTAACCTCCCGATTAAGTTTTGGGGGATGCCTTTATGATTGCGGCATACATCCTTAATTGAGTGCCCACTAAGTCTGTCCTGACTACTTTATATGAGTTATGAAATAGAGATAAGCCTACTTTAGAAGGCTTAAGGCCATGGGTAACCACTAGTTATGTTCGCCATTGTTCTCGTAAGTTTAGGAAGTTAGGGGAGCTAATAAATGTGTGTTTATTAGGTATTGTGAGCATTCTATAGGCTATGAGATGTATGTTGAACATCATGGAGGGCTAACTGAGGTTGAGTCTCGAGATGTGGATTTTTGGAGGATGATTTCCTTAGTATTCGTGAGTTCAAACAAAGTATGAGTTAGAGAAACCTCAAGATGAAGTGCTCTAAATGGATTTGGATTCATAATCCATTCCAATGACTATTGAGGTCAGTGAGAGCATAGAACCTGAGTCTTAGTCTCCAGAATTGTGTAGGAGTCAACGTGGAAATGCTCCACATAAATGTTTTGAAATAGAAGGTGGGTCCTTCTTGAGCATTTTTGTTGTTGCTAATGAGCCTTCTTCTTTTGAAGAAGCAATGTACTCACCATTTTTGAGTAAGTGGCTTGTAGTAATGGAAGATGAGATGGAAATCATTTTGATATCACACAAGATATTTGTGACTCATTGCCCAAGTGGTTACAAAGACATTAGTTATCAATAGGTATAAGTTGTCTATATGGTAACCATGAGTACAAATACATTGTAGGATTTTGCATAGCTTTTTGTGAAAAGAGGGATCAACGATGCAAAATCTTGTGTGATTAGAAATTATTTGGGGTATAAAGAGATCTTGAGTGATGTTACGTTAGTTTGATGGTGACTTAATGTAATGATCCTCGCTGGTACCTTTCTCGTATGGATGCACACTCTAGTTCCTGTATGATAGTGAGAATGAATATTTGAGGTTGAGAAATACAACATGAGTTACGATGAATAAAGCATTTGTTGCTGTGAACGGGCATGTGTTGTTGTTTTTAAAGCATGTGTTGCCAATGGAACATATGTTGTTACCAATGTGTACAAGTTGGGAATGTAGAAAAATAGTGAAAATAATGTGTGCAAATAGTGTGTCTACATTGGCACAAGTAAACCAAAGTGGACAAGTAAGCTTGGTTTTACAAGAAAAGAAAAGTCAAATAGTAATTGGTTACTTGTGGCAGTATCTCTCTTTTTTTTCAGCATAAGTTGCTGAAGAGAGCGTGA
This sequence comes from Erythroxylum pelleterianum, assembly GCA_027563865.1. NCBI lineage: Eukaryota > Viridiplantae > Streptophyta > Magnoliopsida > Malpighiales > Erythroxylaceae > Erythroxylum > Erythroxylum pelleterianum. The sequence goes on along the minus strand of JAOQMR010000003.1, from coordinate 24,572,756 downwards.
ATTTTTCCACCTCTCTCTCCCACGCATTTCACACTCTTAAACATTGAGTTGTCCCTCATATTTTTATCTCTTAGAGCCACCATTCACTAGGCTTAGGATTTGAGGCATGAATTAGTGCGAGTAATTCTGCTAGCTGCTCACAACATAGAGAAAGGGAAAATTTAAGCTACATTGGAGCTATTGAAGCACAAGGTGGGCTTATAAAGCAAGCATAACGTCCAAGGGACTTGTCATATTTGAGAGGTAAGGTCTCACCACACCTTCCTTCACCTTTTAAATGTAGGCTGTGAGAAGTTGCGGTGATGGAATGTTCCAAAGTTAGAGTTAATCTTCAAAGGCACAAAAATTAATCGAGGGTATAGACAATTGAATGGAGAGGGAACTTTCATTATATGTCCATTCTCTTTGATTCCTTTTATGTCTTGTTCTCTTGGTTAATCTTTTAAGTGCCTACTTTTAGCTTGCTTAAGTACATAATGATTTTCAAATTGTGTTGGTCTTTTTTCTCACTTTGACTAACTTCTCAATTATACTTTGCTAAGTCTATTTTGATTCTTAGAAAGTTCTCAGAAGTTGACTAAGTTAATTCTAGTTAGAGCTTCCAAGTTTTTCTTTCTAGTATTATAAGGGATTGGTTCTTTCATTGCTAAGTTGACTTCTCTTTTTTGAGTTTTTCTTTTGATGGTAAGTTGGTTCCCTTTTTTAAATTGTTCATGTAATTTGATTCCTACCAATTGAAAATTTAATTATTCTCTTCATGTATTTCTTTGTTAAACATTTTTTTTCTATTTTTGCTAGGTCACCAAATATATACTTTGATATTAGAATTTCAATATTATCTTTCAATAAATCGTTATCATAAAAAGTGAAAAAAAACTTGGTTTAAACTCTTCTTATTGCTTCACAAAAGAAAACTCTTATTGGGATACTTAAATAGAGGTCTTATGAACTTACTTTCATACCCAACATACTCTATTTTGCTTGATTAAATTATCTCTTATTATAACTTTTAAATTCAACACAGGATTTGCCATAATAATGCATTTATATGAGCAAATATAATTTTAATCTTACTCTTACTCTTTTTATGTTTTAAAATATTTCTTTTAAGTTACTACTTTTTCTTCTTCTTCCTTTTTGTTTCCAAATGAGAAGTAAGGATAATTACTTTAGGGCAAAAAAAGCAATTTAGCCTCTAACGTTTATACTAAAATCTAAGTTGGATCATCATGTTTTAATGCGCTCAAAATAAACATTAATTTTTAGAAAACGTTTAAAATAGCCTTTGAGTGGATGAAACTACTCATGGAGTTTTTTTTAATGACATGGACTTTTTAAATTTTATTGAAGTGGGACCTACAGTAAGCTTTTGAAGCTTAATGTCTATAAAGAGGCTGGTCCATCTCATCTTAATGAGGGAGATCATTCTCATCCTTTAGATGATAAAAGGGTGGATACTACAATTATTTTATGTCCATCACTCATACAGTCAGAACTAGTAGATCTAGGTCTCAATATAATACCAATATAGGTTTAGGAATCAATACCTGTACAAACTAAGGTTCCTGAGGTACATGAACATGTTGAACCAATTCAAATAATGAGATCCACTATAGTGACAAGACCTGATATATTATAAGATTGCATAATCTATTTGAGTAAACAAGACTATGATATTAGACATATGATAGATCTAGTTACTTTTACATAAGCTATTTCTGGACCTCATATGGTGTTGTGGTGGAATGCAATGAGGGATGAGATGCAATCCATAAAACATAATAAGGTATGACAGTGTAAACTTGTTAGTTGTAAATTTATATATAAAAACAAAAACATCTCTAAGGGTAAATTTGAGTGGTTTAAAGCCCAATTGGTTACCAGAGGATTCACTCAAAGAGAAGAAATTGACTTTAATGCCACCTTTTCTCCTATATCTTTAAGTATGCATTTAGAGTAATAATGACAATAGCAGCTTACTATGACATGAAGCTACATTAGATGGATGTCGAAATTGCTTTCTTGAATGGAGACCTTTATGAAGAGGTCTATATGTAACAATCTAATGGAATTTAAGATCAAGATAAAGGTAACATGGTATCTAATTTGAGAAGATCCATATATTGTTTGAAACAAGCCTCTAGACAATCGTACATAAAGTTTGATGAGATTATTACCTCATTTGGCTTCATAAAAAATAAAGTTGAAAGATATTTGTATTATAAAGTAAAAGGGAGAAAGGATATTTTTATGCTATTATATGTGGATAATATCTTGTTCTCATCAAATGACTTGACCATTCTATATGAGGTTAAGCAACTTTTGTCTAAGCATTTAAATGAAGGACTTTGGTGAAACATCTTTTGTTCTCGAGATTCATATTCACCAGGACATATCTCAAAACTTGTTAAATCTTTCAAAGGGTGCATACATTTCACAAGTAGTGTAAAGGTTTAATATAGTCAATTGTAAACATATTATAGCACCTATGTTGGGACCCGGTTCCGAGATCGGGTCCCAACAGTTATGGTATTAGAGCCCAGTATTAGGATCTTTACTTGGGCGCACGTGTATAAGTGATATTCTTGAGAAATTGATAAGAGTTTGAACGAATAAGATTGAATTAGTGAGACTGTGATTTTTATGTGAATAAATTTTCATGGGTTATTTGAAGAACCTAAGAGATTGTTTGATTAAGGTGATGAATTATGATTGATTATAAGAAAGTGTTAATGGACATTGAGAGGAGAATTTCATGATGAAATAGGATGAAGTGATTTTAGATATACATATGTGAGATGAAATAAGAAATACGTGAAAGAAAGGATTAAATGATATGAAGGTATGTCATGAAATATTTGAAGAATTAAATTGATTTTTGATCAAAGTGACGAGAATTATGATTGATTTTAGGAATGTGTAGATGAAATTGAGATTAGAATTTTAATGAATTTTGATGAATTAATTTCGAATATGCATATGTGAGATGCAATTAAAGGATACTTGAACTATGAGATAACTTGAGTTTAGATATATATATATATGTAAGATGTAAGAATGAATATGTTGCGAAATATTAAGTGTGGATATAGTGATGTGATATGATAGTGAATGTGGTGTAATTGACCAAAAAAATGAAAAATTGGGATTAAGTAAAGATTATGTATGATAAGGAATTAGATAAGAAAGTAATTGATTATGGTCATGTAGAAGAAAATATTTGAGAGACTATGTTACTTGACGAATTCTTAAGTATGAATTTCGAGAACGAAATTCTTTTAAGAGGGGGAGAAATGTTGGACCCTGATCTTTTAGTGAAAATTAGAAATAGTAAAATGAATTCAATGAGTGTTTTTGTATATGAATTGTGTTATAGAAGTTTTTATGCTTTGAGAAAATTGATGAGAAAAAGAATTTATTGGTTTTGATGACTTTGAAGAATAGTTTTGGTTATGAAAGTTTAAGGGAATGAGTTGATTAAAATGGAAGTTGAAATTAAGAAATAAAGAGTGAAAGTGTGAAAAGTTGTTAAATTAGAAAATTTTGACTTTTTGGAG
>JAOQMR010000003.1:24555082-24569099 GCA_027563865.1 Erythroxylum pelleterianum | reverse complement strand
TTTCTGAAATTACGAAAAATGGTACAAAGGTTCAATTTCTTGTTTTCAAATGATTTGTGAAATTGATTGAAAAATTTGGAAAGTATTGAATTTTCTTGTTTTCGAATGTTTAGAAAATATTACGAGTTTTAAAATGAATTGAGAAATTAAGAAAGATTATGAAATTCAATGATTTTGTAAGGTTTTAAGAAATCGTTTAATTTGTTAAATGTGTTATTTTCAACAAATTTGATAAGTTATGAAAATGGTTTCGGAGGATTTGAATAAAATGTTTTTAATCGTTCATTTATTAATAATGTTTTGATAATATTGAAAGAATTGTTAAATTCATTGTGTTTGAAGGCTTTAGTCATTGTTATAATTGTTGCATCTTAGAGAAATTTGCGAATTGCTATGTGACATTATATGCATTTTGGAAATATCAATTTGTTTGATATGGCATTGTGTTTGAATCATCTGACGATTTGCTAAAATTGTTTCAATCTTAATTGATTGAAATTATGTTATATGAATTGATTTGATGTGTTGAATTTGTGATTGTTATTGTGTCTAGTAAGACACGACATGAAATTTTGAATTTTCGAAATGTGCCTTCGGGCAATCTGATTTTTTTAAGTATGAATATGTGTACTATGTGGGTTTGGTTAGGTTCCCTCCGTATGAGTCAGTGCACTTGTCTCCCTTTGATAGGCTTCTCTCGCCTGCCCGCTAGTGGCATAGGAGCTCCGATTACGGACTCCCCTCTGTTCATAGCGGTCCTGTGCAGTACGTTCCGTTAGGACCGACCCAAACCGTTTGATGTGTTATGTGTTTTGATTTGTTTATTTTGTGATGCATTTTTATGTGTTGCATTCATGTTTTGAAATTATTTGTGATTTGTGAAGTTTGAAAAATGAGAAATTGAAGTTTCAATCAAGAAATTCTTGAAATTGTTTAGAAAAGTTTGAAAAGATGAAAAGCTTGAAAAATAAGCCTATGGGCAAAACCTTGTGAAAAACGATTTTTGCTTATGTTTCAATTTGTAAATATATTATCCACTGAGCTGTCAAGCTCACCCCACCTTTCATCCCCATCTCCAGGTTTCGAGCAGGAGATTGGATGAAGGAAAGTCAGGATGTCCGTTCGATTTTGTTCGTTTTGTATTTTTGTGAAATTTCGGTTTGTAGTTTTGGTATTGTATATGGCTTAGAAAGCCATTAAAATTGTAGTGTAGTTATTTCGAATGTAAAGAAATTTTGCATTTATGTATGGATGTGAGTTTATGTATGATTATGAAATTGGATTATGTAAGTAAATGACGGATTTATGTTTTGAGTTGAAGTACAAACTTTATGTATGGTTATGATATATGATGGGATTGATTTCTGCGTATGGAATTTGATTGAGAATTTTTGAAGTGCTAGGTATAGGATTGCGTTTGTTGGTGTTTGGATTTTTAGACAAGAGGTCCGATAATTTGGAGTTTGTTTAGGAAATTTAGAAGTGTACTTGAACCATTTGCAGATTTTTGGGCTGTTCAAAATACAGCCGTTATGTTGCCCGATTTTCGATAAAAATCGGTTTACGGCAAAGTTAGAATTAGAATAAGTTTTTGTAAAGATGCGATTAAGATATGCATGTTTCACAACAATCTAGTGATTTGAGATTATAGAAATTTATGGCAAAGGATTGTGAGATTAGATTGGTTGAATTTCCAAATGGGAAATTAGATTGTTTTGATTTGTATAAGATTGATTTAAAAATGAAGGGAATGAATAAGAAGAAAAGAAAAGAAATTTTAGACCGGTTTTCGGAAGGTTTAGTCCATAAGTTTCCAATGCGACAATTTTTTTTTAGTGTATGTTATCGGATGTCGGTAAATTTGTTTCAGTTCGTTTCGAACTGCTTGTTTGCTTCCGGTTCGATTATTCGATTAGTTTCGCTTTGTCATTTCGTTCTTTCGCTTTTGATATGCTTTGGTGATCTTTCATTTCTTTTGGTCCTCCGCTTCGACTTTCGCTTTTGTATTTGCTTCCGCTTTCGTTTCGGCCCACTTTAGATTCGTTTTTCGATGCTTCCGCTTTTGATTGAATCCGTTTGTATTTCGTTCAATTGGCTTTTCGTCACTTCGTTTTTCGTTTCCGTTTTCGCTTTTCCGGTTGGGATTCGGTTCCGAGATCGGGTCCCATCAACCTATCTCTCATAGTAAGAGATTATCTTTGACACAATGTCCAAAGAATGATATAGAAAGAAAGACTATAAAATTTTTTTCCTTATTTTAATGTAGTTTATAGCCTAGTATATGCCTAAGTGTGCACTGTACTAGATATTGCATTCACTGTTGGACTATTAGGTAAGTATCTTGCTAACCCAAGAATAGACTACTGGAATGTAGTTAAATAAGTTTTGAGATATCTCAAGGGTACTAAGGATTCTATTTTGACATTCAAGAAAGTCAACAATCTTGACCTCATTGGTTATATGAATTCAAATTTTGCTATATGTCCAAATAATAGGAAGTCCACATCAGCAGATGGTGCTATTTCGTGGAAGAGTATCAAGCAAATATTGGTAACTTACTCGACTATGTATGTATAGTTTGTAGCATACTATGGGGCTGCTTCACAGGCAATTTAGCTCAGGAAATTAATTTTGAGTTGTTTGTGGTTAATTATGACTAGACCCATGCAGTTGTAATGTGATAATCTCTATATTATATTGTTTAGTAATAGTAAACAATATCAAAGGGTCTAAGCATTTGAAGGTCAAGTATTTGATCGTAAAGAAATTTGTACAAAAAGGTGACATCACAGTGGAGTATATAGAGACTGAGCACATATTAGCTAATCTACTAACTAAAGGATTGTGCCCAATCAATTTTATGAGACATGTATATAGTATGGGCTTATTGAAGTCCTTAGATGTTGTAAGTTAGGGATCATTGTACTTGACTCTTGATACAATTGTTTTTGTTTTTTCATGTATCATGACTATACATTTTATATGCATATTGATGATCATCACATTATGTTTGGTCATTCAATCTGTGATCCATTGTCATAATACAGGTGAAAGTCATAAAAATTGTGTCAATCGTAAGCATTTTAAAGGTCGTGAGGCATATATATAGATTGGCCTTGAATCTATATCTTTGGGACACATACAGATATATAGATAAGTCTACGGATTTGATAAGAAATAGGGGGATATAAGAGTTTATTCTCATAAAGTTTTTCTCTAATGCAGTTTAGCATTAAATGAGAGAAAATAAATTTCTCTAATGTAGTTTAGTATAAAGTTTAGAGAAATTGAGACCACCAAATGAAACAATGACATATTTTAAATCATACAAATATTATTATAGTTTGACAGTTTATTTTCTCATTTATTTTAATAAGGTATTAGATATATGTGATTGTACTAGATCCGTATTGCATAATGACACATGCATTTGATACTTTTCAATATTGAAAGCCTTATGGAACTTAATGATAAACTTTTATCATCTTTGGGTCAAATGTTTTATTTTGGTTGATTATTATGTTGATTTTCTTAGACATTTTTATTATTTTCATTTTCATTACAGCTATTGTAATTAATATTTGTCCAAGTCGAAGAATGTTGGTGTTAAAATTCCTATTGAACAATTATTAATTACGAATTTGTATAAATTAAGATTACGAAAATTAAAATTGATCTGAATTAAAGATAATAAAGAAGCCCAATAAAAAATCTAGGTAAGTGAGCCTAAGTTTTATAAGAAAATGGAATCTTATTAGTGTTGGCAAATTTACTGAGCTTGTGATGGGGCCCAATAAGATTTCTGTAGATAACTCTAAGGTCTCCTCTAGCCTCTGTTAATAGAAGTTTATAAACGTAAAGTTATTCTGACTTATTAAGAGATTCACACATTTAGAAAGATGTGAAAAATGATAATAACATAAAGGAAGTTATAAAAGTTTATTTATACGTCGAGGAGCTCATTTAAAGGATCCATAAGCTCATTCAAGCAGTTGAAAAGCTTGTTCAAGTTATGGATAGCAAATTAGATACTTTTTTGAGTTACCTCCATTTATACAAGTTCTTGGTAGATCTTGAGCCTAAAGTTAAGTTTCGTGTTAAAGTGCTACACTCTTGGCTCATTTGCCCATGCAAAAAGCTTTTTAAGCTCACATAAAGTTCTTTTAAATGTGTGCGATTTTCTGGTTCTACTTCATAGGGTATTCATTTGGTTGCTGAACATCTCACGAATAGCTGTAGTTACATCTGCTAACAGAAGACTAGCAGTAAGGATCCATTGTGTTACTTTTTCTAGACCATCGTCCTATTTTAACACAGCTTAGCTCACTTGACAACGTGTTGTACGTATATGGGTGGTCAAAATACTAGTCTTTTCAATCTTTCGCTTCTCTGATGAATAACCTTAAAACATTGAACAAGATGATGCCCGTGTCGGCATCCAAGCTGGACTATGAGACGCACCGGCCGGTAACATCATTGGTTTATCCTTTTGCATTAAACCATCATTCATTTATCTTTTTGCACGGAATCAACTCCTCGGAGGAAAAGTCAAGTATGAACACATTTTATGGTTATGGACACATATGTCAAGTGGAAGATGTAGATGTGAGTTTTAAATAGCGTAAACTGTTTACCTTTACATTGTTAGGCCAATCATGAGCAGCAAATTAGAAAAGTAGCAATCGAGGACAGCTCAATTACTTGGCTTTATGTACTTGGTATTAAGTATTCAATTTTCAGTACGATTATTGTTTTTATAAATATGATCATTATTGTACTATTTTTTTTTGGGTCCTAGATTAGGGTATCTATCATTATTGTACTATTTTTTGGGTCCTAGATTAGGGTATCTATCGGCGGATTCAGTGACTAATCTCCTCGCTGGTTTGTAGGTACTTCACAAGGTGGGACAATTGGCCCAAAGATTTAAGGCTGCTCCATACCCAAAGCCAAAGATCGAACCCTGACCTTTAGTTAAGAATGGATGAGTCCACAGATTAATCATTATTGTACTATTAAAAATTAATGTTTTGTCATTGATAAGTTTAGTTACGGAATCTTCGGAGTTCTCCAACATCACATCTACAGTATGTAACTTAATGACAAAAAGAAAAAGATTAGTAGTTGCTGCCACCACAAACTCTCAGATTAAATGACCATATTTTTAATTAAATTGCACAATCATAACACGGTGAGTTGTATAGACCAGAGTCCAGGTCTAAGGATTTTTGCTGTTTGAAGCTGTCTTGCATAATAACAATAATCACTACAAGAAAAATGTAAATTAGCGACGGAAATTTAACAACAGAAAAATTGCCGTTGAAAATTAGCGACGGAAAGCATATTTCTGTTGCTAAAATTGAGTGATTTAGCGACGGTACTAATACTCGTCGCTAAATTTGGAGGGAATGTGTCGCGACAAATCCGTTGGTAATTCCATCGATAAATGCACCAATGGAAAATTTCCGTCGGTAAATTTACCAACGGTCATATCTCCGACGCCTTTTTTCGTCAATAAATTTGGTCGCTAAATCAACTTACCGATCGAATATGTATAAATTCTGTCGGTAATTTCCGTCGCTAAATTCTATTTTTCTTGTAGTGAATATATCACAGTGGATCAAAAATTAAGAAAAATCATATCCAACTTAATAAAAAGGATGTAGAACCTAACAATGGCAGTCTGAATTTTAAGTTCCATTTAATAACTAGTCTCTTCCTATTATAAATTATCGTGTTATTTGCTAATTATTTTATTAGTTTGTACCACCACATCACCAATAACCCTTATCTGAATCAGACTTCCAAACTCAAACTACGGTGAAATTAAGAAACTCATCTACTAGTAAACTTGAAAGTTATGACTACATGGTTGGAATCCAATTTAATCAATATATTCGAAATAAAATATATCCATTTTTTGCAGCAGGAAGATTGTTCAGGGTATCGTTTAACTTGCCCCATAGCCCTTTTATCCCCTTCTCGCCGCTCTTGATTTAGACTACATTGACATCTATGTACACAACTTTAACTACTCTCGCCAAAATCTGCTTGCTTGCATTTTTAGCCAACTCGGGTCCTCCAATTTGCGCGTGATTCCGCTAAAATATTGTCGCTTGTGGCCAGTGTTATATTGAAAATCTAGATCATTAAGATATAGTAAGCAGACATGAAACCAAATCCAGTTGTCTTTTTCTTCTACTTGCGATACTCACACTACTAATAGTCCACTTTTTTCTACAAGTAGCAACGATATTCCACCCCCTGTGGTCTTACACTAATTCCGCAATCGGTTCGTAACCTATGTTCCCTTTGATTATCGATTTGTTAATGATGATGTGGTTAGACACTATAGCATTTCTCCAACTATAAATAGACTTTGTAATAACTTGTTGCATGTAGATCTTTGAAGTGTATAATATTAGTGGAAAAAAATGTGTCCAAAGGAACTAGGTATGGTTTTTGTGATTCTCTGGTTCTGCCAAATAGGCGTTAATTCTCAACTTCAAGTTGGGTATTATAGCCAGCCATGCGGTTTAGCTGAGATAATTGTGAAAGATGCTGTTAGAGAAGGGGTTATGAGAGATCCAGGAGTGGCTGCTGGCCTTGTCAGAATGCACTTTCATGACTGCTTTATCAGGGTATATATATTAATTGTGTGTTCTTACATATGCGCAGATTATTCATATTCTAGTCTTTGCATGGCAGTGAAAAAACTGTTTGTTTGAGATGGAGTGGTTATGACTAATATACGTACATGCTTGGACTCTATCTACATGCAGGGTTGTGACGCATCCGTGCTCATTGACTCCACTTCCTCGAACAAAGCAGAAAAGGACTCTCCGGTCAATAATCCAAGTCTAAGAGGATTCCAAGTCATTGATAATGCAAAGGCTAGGCTTGAAGCCGTATGTAAAGGGGTTGTTTCTTGTGCTGACATCCTTGCATTTGCAGCCAGAGACAGCATCGAGATGGTAACTAAATTAACCACACAAATATGCTTAATTCCCTGAACCATTGCATGCAATAATCCGATCCAATTAATATGCAGACCGGTGGAATTGGCTATGATGTTCCTGCCGGAAGAAGAGACGGCAGAGTTTCTCTGGCCTCCGAAACATTGACCAACTTGCCTCCCCCTTCCCTCAATGTCAACCAACTCACTCAATTCTTCACAAACAAGGGTTTCTCGCAAGAAGAAATGGTTACCCTTTCTGGTACAGCTGGCTATACCTTGCATTATTTTCATGAAGATAGATTACCTGATAATAACTACAAGGGAAACTGTAAATTGTATAACTATTTACATGTGAATGTTTGGTATATTTGTTTATTTGTAGGAGGACACACCATTGGTCGATCGCACTGCACTTCTTTCAGTAATAGATTGTATAACTTCAGCCAAACAATCAGGCAAGATCCAACTTTAGATGCCATGTACGCAGCTATGCTAAAGCAGCAGTGCCCACAATCACAAAGTGGTACTGTAGATCCCAACTCGGTGGTTCCAATGGACCCTATAAGTCCAACCATTTTAGATTCTGGCTACTACGTTGATATCCTTGCAAACCGAGGCTTGTTTGTATCAGATCAAACACTTTTGACAAATGCCGCAACGGCTAGCCAAGTGAATCTAAATGCAAGGGATCCTATGCTTTGGAAAACGAAATTCGCCGCTGCCATGTTAAAGATGGGCCAACTAGGTGTTTTGACGGGTAAAGCTGGAGAGATCAGAGCTAATTGTCGGGTCATTAATTAGTTAAATGTTGGAAAATGTGGACGAAATTTAGTTCACCAGAATAAATATAAAAATTTTTGGTTTAATTTTTAAAAATCAATATTATTTTAAAATCCATAACATTGTTAATCTACAAAAACTAAATAAAGTATTAATATAATTCATACTTTATTATAAAAATTGATTTTTTTCTTGCCATTTCTCTTAAGTCGTTTATAAAATTAATTTATTTCAACCACCGTATTTGCATGCATATCTAACTTCTAATAATATTTAAAGAACATGAACCTTACAAATGATTTAAAAAGGGTTATGTAAGAAATGTTAGCTCTCTTATATTCGAAACATATTTATAATATCTTTTGGATCTTATAGTACTTTAATTGAAATAAAATTTTAATTTCAATTAAACTTTAATTAAAAGTAAAATTAATATTAATTAAGTACCAATCGGACCTAAATAAGATCCAATATATCATATTGGTCCTTTTTAAAAAAATATCTATCCAATATATCATATTGGTCTTTTTTAAAAAAATATAATATACTTGATCATAAAATTTCTTAAACTTTACAATCAAGTTCAACTTAATTAGAACATATTTTCTCTCTTTAATGTTTTCTTTGTATGTAACCCATTAGACTCCTAAATATGTTTGCAATGAATATAAATTATAATCCTAAATCATTTAAGATTATATAAATTAAACTCATTTATTTATAAATTAAACTCATTTATTTCATCTTTAATTCTATGATAAAACAAATTTTATCCTGAGATCAAAATTGACACCTAGCAAGACCTCATGACCCTCCCAATATTTATAAATGTCAAAGTAGTTAATTTAACTAATCTTTTTGTAAATAATTTTTTTTCATATAATTCAATCATTTCGCTATACAATGTTCTAATTATTGATAAAATATGAAATTAATGTCTACGCTATTTGAGTCAAATCATATCTATTCTCCCCATTAAAAATTGATTTTATTAATAATATTTGAAAATGATTATCAAAGTATAATTCTATATTGGTCAAGGATTTTTTGGATCAATAATAATTGAACAATGGAATATTCTTCCTAATCATTTTAGGGTGATAATTTCTATATTGAGTACTAAACTACCTCCATATAGTTCATACAATATTCAATAACTACCAATTAAGTTATCTTAACTAGAATAGATCATAAATAGTATCAAAATGTAACAATCCTTATTTGAGATACTTTGGAAATCTCAAGTCAAATGATCACTTATACAATTATCATAATGAAAATTTTCATAAACATAAAAGTAATTTTTAACTGAAAACTTTTGTATCAGTTTAGTGAATTTTTTCTTTAACAAGCATCCACATATTTGTTTAAGCATCTCCATATTTTAGTTTATGAGATCAAACACTTTTTTCATAAGGAAGAAGCATAATATGCGCAAGTCTTTTTATGTTTTATTAATTTCTAGTTTTAATAAAACAATGACTAATAATAATTTAGGGATAATGCATAAATACAATACGAATATCATAATTATAATCTCATTATAATTTTATTTTCAATGTATATTTATCTTATAGACTTTATCATATACATCTATTCGTGTTACTAAACTATAATCAACAGAATAGGACATAAACATATAATCTCCCACTTGTACTAAATCAATCATGCTACTACTAGGACAATGATCTAATGAGAGAATTCTACATGATCCTTTATAATAAGTACTTATTTGAATCTTACAACTTTCATCTCAAATATCATCATAATTAAGAGAAACTACCTAAATTATGCACATAAATCTTTGATGAAACCTTAGCGCCTCTGACATGCCCAATGGTTTTATTTTCTATAATACATTATTATCTAAACAATGTAAGGAACTATACCAAGTTTGTTAAAGAACTTCTTGATCCAAATAATTATTTTCACTCAATGAAAAAGTATTATACTTTGGTTAGCAATTAGTGCTACATTTGAACCTTTTTAAACTCAAATTAATATTATTCTGAGTAAAATATGTCTTAACTAGGATTTACTTCTAAATCAACATAGAATAATAGATATCTTTAATGCTTCGTAAGTATCACCCTAAAATGATTATCTTTAACACTTCATAAGTATCACCCACATAGATTAATTGAAATATCAACTCCCACATAAAATAATGGATATCTTTAATACTTCATAAGTATCAGATATCTCAAACACTAAATACCTTTAGTACATTATCTATCTACTTGGACTTGAAATAAGTAAATAACTTTTATATCTCTCTATAAATCTAATTCACAATTAAGTTGTTATCTTTTTATATCTAATAAGGATTGTTCTTGGAATATCATATATTCAATAATTGAAAATATAAATTATTGATCTTTATGAACAATATGTCTCTATATACTTCCACTAAAGAGGAAAACTATACACCTATTAACTTTCTTGTAGACATGGTAAACTCATAATCATCTCCAAATCAAAAATTTTGAATTCATTATAAAAGTACATTTTTCAACGTATTAGATTTATTGTCATAAGAATTGTAACTTTTTCAAAATTCATCTTACTCCTACTGCTTATTCTGAGAAATATTCTCTTAAAATATATATACATTGAAACAAACACTTTATTTAATAGGTCTATAAGATTATATCTAATCTTTTGGATATCTCATAAACTTTTATTATCTAATTTAGCTCTAGACTTTAATGCATAATATATGCTTCAATTAAGCATCACATCCTAAAATAATTAACTCGAACTCTTTCAAAGTCTTACCATTTTATATCTAATATTAAATCTTGATGTTTGATTTAATTGAAACTTTTAAAGTTAAGTTGTTGTACCAGGCTTAGTTATATAAAAAGTAAATATTACATTACACTATATCTTATATTGTATTTTTATCCTTACACAAATCCATACTTTATGAAATATAATTATAGAGGTAGTCACTAGAAAATCTCATTTCCTTTAAATAAATAAGAAAAAATAATTATAACCACGCCTATCTTATCAAGGGTTTCAATATTCTCAATGCTTAATTTTTACTTAGATTTAAACAATTTGGGCTTTTAAAAATTTTAAATCAATATTTCTTTTAATATGTATGACTTTATCATATAAAGTCATTAGTTATAAAATGAAATACAAGTATCATACTTTTATAAATTGTTATTACATCTAAAGTCATTAGTTGGAATATATGATTTCTCTCTCTAAAAATTATCCACAAAAGCATGACTTTGGGTGTTTTTTCAAATGACAACGTCGTTGTTAGCAGATGCATGCAAAATTGATAATGCTTATACTGCATGTGTTGGTAACATATCATGCATATGGAAATTTCTTGGTGACATCCAAAAATGTGTCTGCAAAGTGTGGTTTTTGGATTTTCTGGATTCAAAGTTTTTTTTTATAGTTTTTTTTACACTGTTACCTAAACAAGAATCCAAAGACAGCAGTAACGGGAAGGAAGAAAAGAAGAAAAAAGAAGAAATAACGAAGAAAAAAATGCAGATAAACAAAACGTAGCAGAGAAGAAGAAGAGTCTTCTTCTTGAATAACCATTGAATAATACATGTGCATAGTAGGAAGAAGAGGCACGTGCTTCTTCTTGCATATAAAATGCGTGTGCACAGTATTATTACCATTGAATATAAGTTACCATTAGCTAAAATAAGACAAAACAACTTAACAAATGTTTTTGTTTTTTTCGTGTGTGTGTGTGTGTGTGTGTGTGTGTGTGTGTGTGTGTGTGTGTGTGTGTGTGTGTATAGATGACCACTGCTTATGGCTATAAAGAATTATAAATACAATATAAAGAATTAGAAATATGTTTTCTAATTTACACAAACTAATTAAGTTAGTTAAATTAGTTTCTAATTAATATAAAATATTAAAAAATTAGTTTTTTTAATAGAAGAAAACCAATTTGTTTAGTTAAAATTAGAAAAGGGGTTTCGTTAGAAATTAGTTTCTAATTAAACCAAGATAAATTGATTAGTTCAATTATAATTTAAATTAGAAATAAGTTTCTAATTCTATTTGAATATTAGAAATAAGTTTCTAATTGATTAGAAATTAATATCATAATTTGAATAGTTCAATAAATTGTTAATAGAATTAAATTATTTCCATAATAAATTGTTAACTTCTTAGCCAATCAACCTAATTTCCATCAGGTAGTAGAGGAGGCTTGGGCTCCCCCGGTTATAGGAACTCCTTTGTATTGGATTGTGACAAAGCTTAAGAGAGTAAAGCGAGCGCTTAAACTAATGAATTCGAGCCAAATAGGGGATATTAACCTTCGAGTTGAGAGTTGTCAAACTTCCTTGAATTATATTCAGGATCTTCTTAAGGAATCCCCTAGTTCCTCTTCTCTGCTGGCTCGTGAGACAGTGGCCATTAGAGACCTCTTTAGATCTCTAGCGGATCAAGAATTGTTTTACAAACAATCCTCTAGAATTCACTGGCTTAAGGAAGGTGATCGTAATTCTAAATTCTTTCACAACTCTCTTCTTGCCAACCGTAACCGTAATTCTATTTATTCTCTGGAGGTAGGGTCTGGCCATAGGGTAGAGAGTCTTAGTGATATTCAAGCTCATTTCCTTGCTTACTTTCAAGGTTCTATTGGGACTGAGAAGAATCTCCATTCTTCCAAGGAGTTTGTAGCTCATCTTTTCCCTCAACCCCTTGCTGAATCTTCCTCTCTTGCTCTAATTGCTGAAGTTTCCCCTCAAGAGATTCGAGAGGCTTTCCATTCCCTTAATCCTAATAAGGCCCCCGGCCCGGATGGCTTCAATGGGCACTTCTTTCGTAAGGCTTGGCCTATAATTGGGGAAGAGGTTACTGGAGCTATTCAAAATTTTTTCATTCATGGCAAACTCCTCAAGGAGCTTAATTCCACGTTCCTTTCCCTTATTCCTAAATCTGCTCACCCTTCTACGGTTTTAGACTTTCGCCCCATTTCCTGTTGCAATTTGCTTTACAAAGTTATTGCTAAAATTTTGGCAAATAGGCTTGGTCAAGTCCTCCCTCTCATCGTTAGCCCTAATCAGAGTGCTTTTATTAAGAATCGTCGCATAGGGGACAATATTCTCTTGGCTCAAGAAATCTTCAGGAACTATCATATTTCCAACTCCCATAAGCGTTGTGCCTTCAAAGTGGATCTCCAGAAAGCTTATGACTCTGTCCATTGGGATTTTCTGCTAAACACTCTAGTGGCAGTTGGCTTTCCGCCAAGGTTCATTGCTTGGGTTAAGGAATGTATCACTACCCCTTCCTATTCCATTTTGGTCAATGGATCTCCTACTCAATTTTTCAAAGGTAAATCTGGATTAAGACAGGGGGATCCTTTATCGCCTTTCCTCTTCATTATCTGTATGGAAGTGTTTTCTAGGAATTTAAGTTTCACAACTGGCAACTCTTCCCAGTTCCAATATCATTGGCGTTGCCAGCGTCTTAAACTTAACCATCTTCTCTTCGCGGATGATCTTTTATTGTTCAGTCATGGGGATTTGCTTTCAGCTCAACTTTTACTCGACTCCCTGCATACTTTTTCTATGTTTTCTGGCATGGAGATGAACAAATCTAAAAGCCAGTTTTACTTATCCCCTGATATATGCCATTTGAGTCATAGGTTGTCCCTTGTGTCAGGACTTCAGCAAGGTACTCTCCCTTTTAGGTATCTAGGTATTCCACTCCTTACAGGCCGTCTCTCCCGTCGGGATTGTGCATCCCTTCTTGATAGAATTGATCATAGGATTAATCGGTGGTCTCATAAGAGTCTCTCTTATGCGGGTCGTCTCCAGCTGGTTATCTCAGTTCTTTCTTCCTTCCATGTTTATTGGTCTTCTCACCTTATCCTCCCCTCTTCCATCCTAAATGATATTGAGGCTAAACTTCGGAACTTTTTATGGGCTGGGAAAGTAGGTTCTACCTCTCAAGCTAGGGTGAAGTGGAGTGATATCTGTCGTCCTAAAAAGGAAGGGGGATTAGGAGTCAAACACTTAACTACTTGGAATCAAGTGCTGCTAGGTAAACGGATCTGGCTTTTGTTTGAGGATAGGGAAGCTCTCTGGGTGAAATGGGTTCATACTATCATATTGCGAAGGCATAATTTTTGGAGTGTTCAGCCTACTTATAATAGTTCTTGGAGTTGGAGGAAGCTTTTGGCAGTTCGGGATAAGCTGAGTCCTCAATTTCGATTTAGGATTGGCAATGGTATGTCTACCCTTTTTTGGCAGGACCCTTGGCACCCGCTTGGCTTTCTGAGGT
>JAOQMR010000003.1:24495951-24527837 GCA_027563865.1 Erythroxylum pelleterianum | reverse complement strand
GCTCTCTGCACATGTTTCTGACGTGATCGTTAATGATAATTGGAGCTGGAGAGAGGTTTCCTTGGACCTTCTCAGAAATTTGGCCCCCCCAACTTATCTACCCAATAGCTCCTTTCCTGATCGCCTGGAATGGATAGCTAGCTCTTCTAAATGTTATACCAATGCATCCGCCTATCAATTTTTGCGTCCTCCCTTACCTACAGTTCCTTGGCATTTGCTAGTTTGGTCTAAATTCAGTCTTCCCCGTTGCTCCTTTACTTTGTGGCTAGCTTTCTTGCAGAAATTGCCTACCCGGGACCATCTTTCCTTCCTCTTTATTCCTAACCATTGTTCCTTGTGTCTCGCAGCCAATGAATCTGTCGATCACTTATTCTTTGCCTGTCCTTTCTCCAAATATATTTGGACCTCTTGTCTCTCTCATTTCAACTTGGCCACTTTCAACTTGTCCACTCTTTCCGCTTGCCTGTCCTGGTTCTTATCTGTTTCCAGAACCAATCCTTACTTCCCCTTATTGCTTTCTACCACCGTTTACCACATCTGGAAAGAACGTAATGCCCGAACCTTTCGGAATGAAGCCTTGGTGGAGGAGCGAGTGCTTTCTGGTGTAATCTCCTACATTAGGGATCAAGTCAGCCTATACACCGAGAGGAGGTAATGTGATTG
Organism: Erythroxylum pelleterianum; assembly: GCA_027563865.1. Classification (NCBI taxonomy): domain Eukaryota; kingdom Viridiplantae; phylum Streptophyta; class Magnoliopsida; order Malpighiales; family Erythroxylaceae; genus Erythroxylum; species Erythroxylum pelleterianum. Next base: position 24,527,174 of record JAOQMR010000003.1, on the reverse strand, counting down.
TTTTATTCTGTTCTTACAGGTTATTTGCTCAAATTTTTACAGGTTACTGTTGCGGCGGCCCCCTTTGCTTGCTTACAGAAGATCCACAATCTTGGTGGCAGTCTTCAGGTCATTTGCGGGCCTTTATTGTGATTGGAAGTCTCTGTTCCTTCCGGATGGTTGAATACTGGCTGGATTTTTTTGTGTTTGGGTTGGTTCTCCCCAGGGTTATGTTTGTGTGTCCCTAGCTGTTTTTCTGGCTTCTTGTTGCTATTTGGTCTTTGGTTGCTATCTTTAGCTTGTTTTGTCCTTTCCTTCTTAGTATGTAGCTTTTCTTTAGCTGGTTGAACTTTGGTGGTTATGTCTGTGACTCTTATTGTATTTATTCTTTTGCCCTTTAATTCATTCTCTGATTTACCAAAAAAAATAATTTGTTTATTTTGTGCTCTCTTATGATTCCTGAAAATTTGTTTTTTAGAAAGATGCCTATTATTAAGCGGACACCTAAGCTTATTCCATGCGAGTCACAATAGAGACGAATTGGTAGTATGTATGTAAAATTAGTTAACATGCGTTTAATGCCTGGAGACGGACTAACACAACATGTTATTTCAGTTAATAACATGATACAAGAATTATACTTTGGAGGTTGTCGAGCTTATACGAATGTTGAAGCAAAGTACATGACTTTGCTTGCAACATTACCTCAACTTCAAGGCAAACTATTACAAATGCTCTGGAATAATATGCCTAACGAGAAGAAGTATAGTTTGTTAGTGATGACATTTATCAAAGAAATGCGTAGAAGGGAGTTGATTAGGACTTTGTATCCTACAGGTCTTCCAATGGAAATAGTATGAGCTATTGTAAATCGAGCTTCACAAACTGTGTCATATGAACTCGTGAACTCATTTTCGTGTAGGGTTCGTTACCTATAGACTGTTCGTAGGTTATAGCACAATTAATACAATATGTTGTTTATAAGAACAACGTCTTAATATTTATGTAATATGTTTACATGAATTTTATATAGGAATTCGTCTAAAGTAAAGTAATTAGGATTCGATTGTTGTATGAATGATGATTGAACACATTTGTGGACTTTTGATTTCATAAGCAATTGTAATCAAATTATTTACTCTATGAACGATTATTGTGACATTAACATACATAAATATTTCTTTCTTATTATAGAAACTTAGTGTTTCAAAATGTCTACTGCTTCGAAGAATATTGTTGCTGAACTCAATAGGGGTGAGAAGCTCAATGGTGACAATTATGAAATCTGGAGTATGAAAATCCAATATATACTGGAGGAGCAAGAGGCTCTTGAACCATTAAACCTAACCATGGATGTTCATGAGGAGGGCACTATAGCCCAACATAGGAGGGACCGTGATGCATATGAATTATGGAAAAAGAGGAACTCTTTAGCTCACATCACGTTGCTAAGTAGCATGGATAATGATATCATGCGTGAGTTCCATAAATTTGAAATTGCAAAGGACATGTGACCTGCACTGGCTACTCGTTTTGGAGGTGCTTCAGTGACCAAAGTGAGGTTACTTACTATTAAGTTTGATACTTATAAGAGGCGCCCAGATGATACAAGTAAAAGCATCTGAGGAAAATATCCAACATGGTAAGTGAGTTACGTGATGTTGGTCATGAGCTTTCTGATGAACAACAAGTGTAAGCTGCGATTCGTTCACTGCCTCAGAGTTGGGAGCATATGAAGATGCACCTAACTCAGAATGAGAACATCAAGACAATGGAAGATGCTACAAGGCATCTCATCTTAGATGAGGAGCATCTTAAAGCCTCAAAGATGTCTTCTGAGGCATACACAGTTAGTTCTAGCTCACATGGAGCTATAACCAAGAAATGCAAGCATCATGGTGGATATAAGTGGAAGAAGAATAAGAAATTCAAGCACTCTCCTCAGGAATCCAATAAGACAAAATGGAACCAACGTGGAAAGGGAAAATGTCCTTTCAAAAAGAAGAACATGAAACATGTGAAATGCTATAATTGTGGTAATAAGGGCCACTTTGTTCGAGATTATATCGAGCCTAAGAAGGTACAACTTTATAGTACAAACATTTTTTCTGTAAATATTTCTTTGTTTTTCTAACTGAATCACATCTTTTGTGGATTGCAGACTCAGGAGCAACCAACCATGTATCGAAGGACAAAGATGCCTTCGTTGAGTTTCATAAACTTTCACATGGTAGTCAATGGCTTTTTGTAGGTGACAACTCCAGAGTTGTTATACAAGGAATTGGCATATCTAAATTGGACATGCGTGGAGGACGACCTCTCATCTTACATGAAATATTATTTGCTCCACAGATTCGTAGGAATCTCTTATCTTTGTTAATGTTGGTTAGACTTGATTTTAATATAAATTTCCACAGTGGTGGAATGGATTTGTATCTTGGATCTATTAATTATGGCCATGGTTTTTTATTGGATGGTTTTATTATACTAGATGTGTTAAAGGAAAATAATATTATTAGTTATTCATTATTTACATCTAGTAATTCCAACAATGATGCAACTTTATGGCATGCTATACTATGTCATATTGGTCAAAACCAAATTAGTCGATTAGCTAAAGAAGGGCTTTTAGGTAATCCAAGTCAAGTAGATCTACCTACATGTGAGCATTGTTTAGTTGGTAAAATGGCAAGAAAGTCATTTGGAAAGGGAACACGAGCTTTATATCCATTACAATTAATTCATTCTGACATCTGTGGTCCAATGAATGTAAGGGCTACACGTGGGGCAGTTTATTTCATCACATTCATAGATGACTATAATTCGATATGGTCATGTCAATTTAATTTCTCATAAATCGGAAGTATTCAATTGTTTCATAACATACATGAACTTGGTTGAGAATCAATTAGATAAGAAAGTAAAAGCATTATGAACTGAACGTGGATAAGAATACTTATCAGGAAAGTTAAAGGCTTTGTGGATAAAAATTCAGATTTGGACATGAATTGGCTGAGGAATTGAAGCACAAGTAAGGTAGAATTGAGGTGAAGTGAATGGACTTTGATGAAGATGTTTGGGATTTGGAATGAAGGAGTTTAAACCTGGAAAATCACAAGAAATTAGGTAGTCCACGATCGTGGGCAGATGCATTAGCTTCTGTAACAATTGTGGGAAGGTACTCCATGATCGTGGGCAAGGTTTTGACATGACAATTTCTATTTTGTTCAAATTTTGAACCACATAAGGTTAAGACACTTTATAATAGTGTATTTGAACTTAATTAAGGCTGGAAATGAACCTAGTTTGATGTTAGATTAACTTATTAACGGTTGAATAAGTTTTGAATTGTTAATTAAGGTAATAACTTAAGGAAGATGTTGTTTGATATCAAAGTATCTAATGTTGGAATATATGATTTATTCAAAGGATAAATGTGTTCTTATGGAAACAAATGTGATATAAAGGATATAAGCAATGTGTTAGTTATGAATGTTAGTAAATGGGAAACTTGTGTGAATACATATAAAGTGTAATTACTTAATGTATTCATTGGTGTATTATCGTAAATGTTTATGTTTATAAGGCATGTTAAGTTTGATCAAATGTGAATGAACATGTTCAATTTGAGCAGGATGGAATAAAGTCATATGTTATGCATTACACCTTTTACATGTGATTTTGAAATCTGAAATGGTTTGTTTTAAAACTGCTAAGTCCTGGTAAATAGGCATACCTAGAAGGGTCTGCAACTGTTCCTGTTCTTAGATACTTCGATGTCTTCTGTACTTGACACCATGGTGTCCCTTGTACTTAGACACTATAGTGTCTTCTGATTCAGAGACTTAAGTCTCTTCTGTTTCTGTTGATACCAATCATTGGTATCCCCTGTTCTGTTCCAGTTACCTACTTCTATAAAAAGGACTAGTAGGCTAATCTGTTTTGTGTTCTAATATATGTTCAGTTATGAAACAAGTTAAGTTTTGATCTGATACAAGTTATGCTTTAATCTGATACATCTTATATTCTATTATGACACAATTATATCTTGTTCTGAGTCTTTTAAGTTATGTTCTAAAGTAACAATATTCTGTTCTGATACTTATATGATTTGGTCCGATTCAAGAATATTCTGTTCTAATGAATTACATTATTTTCTGATGCTTATAATGATCTGATTACTCTTTAATTTGAATAATTAAATATTGATTATGATACGATCTAATTTAGTACATGTGAATGCTAGACGACTGTTAGAAACAGTCTTCATTTTATATCTTGTTTAGTTATTCCCCACTAAGCTTTATGCTTAGCACGGTAGTTTTGCCTCCGTGTAGGTTCTGATAAGAAGATTTAAGACTGGGACAAAGACAACTGCAATGGCCAAAGAAGGATGTGTTTTGTTTTGGAAAATATTCAGTTTGTTATTGAGTTGTACTCAATATGATAAGACATTTTGTATTTTTATGTATATGGTTTGTAATAACCTTAATTCATGATGGATTTAGAAGTTAAGGATTGTATTTTGAAAAGCACAATGTGTATGATGCATTATGTTTATTAACTCAACCTATAATGAAATGTATTGTATGTTTGCCTGAGTTTCTTTTAAGGAAGTTTTGGAATGCTTTGGTATGATTTAGATATGCTTTGTGTGACATCTGTATATCTTTTTAGGGAATATTTGGGTATTACAATCGGGTTGCAATTTCTCTTTGTATGTTGTGAAAGTTCCTCCTTGTTATATCCTTGATCTTCATTTGGGATTATGCATGTTAGGGAAGATTCCAACTTACCATGATGAGTGAACTGCAGTAAGTATGTAATTTCTTTGTAATTATTTCTCAAATACTAGTCAAGTAATGCTTGTTTCCTGTTTGTTTTCATGATTCTCCAATTCTCTATTAATGCTTGTTTACTGGACTTGTAGAGGATCATTGATTCTCCACCCACTTCATGAAGCAAATCCAGAAGTGACCAGTTAGAAGAATCTTGCTCAAGCTTCAAGAGGAAGACTGCTCTTTGTTGTCATTGTGTAGAATATTGTTTTTTATTGGTAAAAATTCAGTATCAAATAAGAAAATGTTACAACAAATTTTTGTACCAGTAGGTACTGACTCTTTCAATTGGACCATAATACTAGTCAAATATTGGCCAGAATTATAAATTTAGAAAAATTTTAGGACTAAATTGAAAAAACTTAAAATTTTTCCTATATAAAATAATAATTACTTTTAAATAAAAAGAATATAATAAAATTGGCTATAATTTATTTAATAAACAATAAAAATACAAATAATAATGTATTAAATAAAATTTTTATGCTATTAAACTTATACAAAGTAATTATAGATTACATAACTAAATATACTAGTTTAATATAATCATATTTAATATTTTAAAATTTATATATTTTATATTGATAATATATTTTTAATATATATATATATATATGAAAAATATTATAATAACTTTTGAAATATGTAAAGATAATATTTTAAATTAAATGTATTTTAATTTATAAGAAACATGTGAAAATAATATTAATAAAAATAAAGAAGTATTTGTTATATCAAATTCATGTTATTATGATTTCTTAAGATATGATTGAAATAAAGTAAAAAAATTATATAATACAATCTAAAAAATCATATAAAACTGTACTCGGTATCGTAACGTGCTAGAACCAAATTCGGTGCCAAGTTTGGTATGATATTCATAACATCGGTTGTTGTACCTGTTAGTGACCCGTCGCCAAAGTAAAAGAACACATATTTATGGTTCTTCACGATTCAAAGAAAAACCAACCTGCCAATTTTCATTTATAACAGCTAAAAACAAAAATCGAACAAAAAATCAAGCCAATTTCAAACTTAATCTAATCCAACCAGCTGGTTCGGTACAATTTTAAAATCACGGGCCTTCCGTAAAAGATTTATATGGCCTTATTATAGAAGGAAAATAGTGATGATTTTCTATTTTAAAGAAGGCCTCAAATAAAAGAATTCTATGGCCTTCTTATTAGCAATGATTCAATTTTAAAAGCCCGAAATAAAAGAATTTTAAGTTCTGCAATGACTGTAAAACTAAGTACTGCAAGGACTATCGGCGGAAAGAAATTTTGCAGAGTGACTATATATGGAGACCACCTAAGTGGTAAGCTCCATGATGGCGCTAACGATGTCCCCACTGTGGGTCTTAAGAGCCTTGACGGCTTTGTTCCTCGACACCCCTGCCTGTGTCATTACCAGATCAATGTCACGAGGCTCCACCCCAGTTTCATCTACTTCTTCCTCCTCTTCATCAACCTGTGCGGCAGCAGCTGCAGCGGACATGTCAGTTTTTGGCATCACAGATGACATGTCTGGCATCCTAAACTGCTGGGCAGCTTGCGTTTGCAGCTGGGAGCTCAAATCCTCAATCTTAGCCTCTCCAAAAATGACATAGGTCTCAGAATTGGGGCTCTTGAACACATCAGGTTTTGAGATGAAAAACAGAATCTAGAAGAGCAGTAAGGTACTGGTTAATTGTGACTACTCACAAAGGCAAATGAAAGTGAAAACAAATCAGACCAAAAGCTAACATTTTTAGTTCTTTTGATGGTGACCCTGCTAACACCACTAACAGGTTTCATGCCAAGCTTCAACATTGCCTTGCGACTCTTCTTTTCACTCCTGCTCTGCTTTGAGCTCCCATTTGCACCTGTATTCCATTTGTAGTAAATGACTTTTCAGAACTACAAGCGAAGCGCTTTTTACCAAGCTGGGAAAGTATCATAAGGATAATGACGTGTAACGATGGATGGACACCTGATAAAAAAGAACCTGATAGATACATTGTTGCATTTAGAGTCCAAGTCCAGGACTTTGAACTGTGTCAGAAAGAAGTACTTAAACAGATTCTACTGTAACACTCCAATCCATAAAGATAAAAAAGATGCCCAAACAGAACAAAACCCAGGTGCAACTAATCGGTAACTGTTTTGATTTCATCCTGGCTTTGCGATCAGAATAAAAAATTTGATTATCTCAAAACAAATCGTAAAAGGGAAACCTGGAGATGCATCTTCCTTTTCATCATCGTCTTCGTCGTCGTCTTCGTCGTCGTCGTCGTCGTCTTCATCTCTGTTATCTTCCTTCACATCTTCCACCAGAACAGCTTCCTCGTCTTCGTCCTGTTAATTAATAGAAAATCAAAATATGAGGAATAAGAAGGGCAAAACAAGAAGAGATAAATGGAAGAACAGTGACCTGAGGTTTGAGTTTGGGCTCCTCGTGCGTAGCTTCAACGACGGGACCTGGAGACATCGTGTTGGGGAATGCAAAAACAAGGAACAGAGGATAGGTATTTGCCCTTTTAGTGTAACATACACTCGTACATTGGGTTTGAGCTCTGTCTTATTGTTTGCTTTGACATTAACGACCCAACCCCCCCAAGTAAAAGCCCACTTTCCATTTGTACGTTACAGACATTTATAATAAGTCTTAGAGTTCATATTTTGTGTATAATTTTATCTTATTTAAATTCGAGGTGGTTCGAGTTATCACGCAATTTAAGTAATTTTAATATTCAAATTATATACTGAAATTAAATATAATATATCAATAAGGTTTTTCATTACTTTATTAGGTTTGTTGAGATAATATAATGTTTTGGAAATATTTAGTTATATGATAAATTTGTCATAAACAAAAGTAATTGAATGTAAAACTTTATATCAAACAAAATTTTTAAGTAATTTAATTTCAATAAAAATATATAATTTATAAAGTTATTCAAATAAATGGGTTTATACAATAACATCTAGTCGTAATGAAATTTCCTTTTCCATTTCTGTGCAATTTTGTAATCGTTCCCAAGATCTTGGTTTTTCCTTAATCCTTTAGCCTTTGTTTGGATGGAGGGAAATCAAGAGAAGAGAAAGGAAAAGAAATTGTATTTCTCTTCCTTTCTATTATTTGGACAAAAATAAGAGAGAGAATTGAGAGGAATGAAAGGGAAATTTGGGCCATTTTTACTCTTATCTTGCAATTTCCCTCGTTTTTCCACCAATTTGATGGGAAAGGGAGGAAAATGTAAGATTTTCTTTCCTTTCCTTTCCCTTGTGTAACTAAGCATCCAAACCAAGACTTAATCTTTGGTACAAATAGAGGTTGATATCCAATCAAAGCAAGGCAGGGTCTCAAAGAAAAATCATCACATGCAATTGCGTGATTTGGGGTACATTAACATCATCTACACTCTTTCCGGCACGATCCTTTGTTCCCAAATTTGTGTACCAACCCTGTCTCGTTAGCTCTAAGCCATCCACTCTTTCTTGGATCTCTGGAGCTCCCTTTGAGAAGTCCAGTCGCCAATATACTCTGAAGCATCGCAATGGTACTTGACAGTCCAGAACTTGCATGGAACCGCTGAATCGCAGACGTAGCAGTAGCACTGGAAATACGTAGCATATTATTGAAACCTCTCCACTTAGCTTTATATAAGAAGTATCGATTACAACATTCAAATTTTTACTCTTTCACCTGTTCACAGAAGTTCTCATGAGGTGTAGAATCAAATGGGAATTTGACACAGTGATGCCTTGAATGTGGAAAATCTCTACAAGCCACCTACCATTGCATGCCTCAATCTTAAGTAAAAGTAGATCAGAGAAAAAAAGAAGACGACGACAATTAGTATGCACCTGACCTGCCCTTTCTCGTCAATGATTGAAAGGTCAGAGTAATCAGAGACAGACAGATTGGGTACGGTAAGAGGAACAGAAATTGAATGAGGGTCGAAATCAAGCATGAAACAATCCTCGCTCGTCTCAGCCCTCTTCATGTCTGCCTCGTTCTTTGGGAGAAGCTTGTCCCCCACTGGCACTGGACGGCTGCTGCTACTTTCTTCTTGTTCTTCTTCTTCAATCTCTACTATTTCGGCCATAATAATGTTATTTTATGTGATTCAAATTTAAGAAGTACACTATTCTTATCCTTTGTTATAAACTTGTATGAATTGCTTCTACGCATTTAATTAGCTCGCATTACTAAATATTAGCAGTAGATTACTGAAACTCATTATTCGAAAAACCTGTTGGAAGTCAAGTTCTCTTTCACTTTTACATACGAGGTTCCAAATGTATGGCTCTAAATAATTACTTATTAGCTAAGAGTTGTAGTTGCTTAACAGGTAAGAGTTGTAGTTACTTAATAGGTAAGAGTCATAGAAGTAGTAAAAGTTTAATTTGTCAACTTTTGAGTTTAAGATACATGTTTGCTTCATGAAATGCTCCCCTCCCCCTAATGTCAGGTTTATGTATGCCTATATAAAGACTAGTCCACTTTTGTACTTGAAGCTCCTAAGGTGGATTAAACAAAAAAAAAGGTGTAGTAGTATATTCCAAAAGTGTGTGCAACGTAAGGAAGAAAGAACAAGAGCCTTAGCTCTTGCAAAAAGAGGAAAATTTTTCTTTTAATATTTTTTTCAAGATTGTTTTGGAGCCCATAAAGCTTTTAACAAGTGGTATCAAAGCCTAATTCGTTTGTTCGTAAATTGGTGAAGTGATGGCTAATTTGATCCAGCCTCAAGTTTCAAAATTGACAAAGACAAATTATGAAAATTGGAACATCCAGATGAGAGTGATGCTTGGTTCTCATGATTTATGGGATATTGTTAATGATGGATATACTGAGCCCGTAGATGCAGTTGCCGAAGTAGTATTGTCAGATGCTGAGAAAAAGACGTTGAAAGAAAAGCGAAAGAAAGATAAGAAGGTGTTGTTCTTTATTTTTCAAGGTGTTGATGAACCTATGTTCGATAAAATTTCAGATACAAAGACTTCAAAAGAGGTATGGGAGATTCTGCAGAAATCTTTCCAAGAAGTAGTTAAAGCTAAAAATGTGTGTCTTCAATCACGTAGAGCTGAGTTTAAGATGCTAAAAATGCAAAGCTCAAAAAATATTGGCGATTATGTCACTCGTTTGAAAAAGTTGGCTAATGAAATGAAAAGAAATGATGAAACTGTAGACGATATTTGTGTAATGGAAAAACTTTTGCGTTCCCTTATACACAAGTGTGATTACATCGTTGTTGCAATTGAAGAATCGAAAGATTTGTTAGAACTTTTAATTGATGAACTAGTTGGTTCTCTCCAAGCACATGAGCAAAGAATGAACCAGAATGATAATACTGGCGACTTAGAGAAAGTCTTATAAAGCAAATTATCAATCGGTGAAAATCAAGCAAGCAGTAGTCAAAAACAAGACAAAGGAAATCAAGGTAGTTATAGAGGTGGCTACCAAAGAGGACGTGGTCAATGGAACAACCGAGGTGGACGTGAACGTGGTCGACAATTTTATGAAAAAGAAAATACAAATGAAGGAAATTTGACATATGGTCGTAAAAGCCCTCCATAAAGTAAAAGCCCACTTTCCATTTGTACGTTACAGACATTTATGATAAGTCTCGAGTTCAAATTTTCAATATAATTTTATCCTGTTTAATTTTGCCTAATAGTTAAAATGATATTGTTTTGGTTATTAGACAAGAGTTTAAAGACTGTTCCATTATATTTAATAGCTAAAACGATATCATTTTGATCATTTCATACGGTAAAATTGGACAAAAGATTTGAGGTAGTTCGAGTCATCATATAATTTAAGTAATTTTAATATTCAAATTATATATTTAAAATAAATATAATATGACAATAAGGTTTTTCATAATATAATATAACAATAAGGTTTTTCATTTAGGTTTTTATATATATATGTATATATATATAATTTTCCTTTCTTAATTTTCTTTTCCATTTCTGTGCATTTTTGTAATCTTTCCCAGGATCTTGGTTTTTCCTTAATTCTTTAATCTTTGGTACAAATAGAAGTTGATATCCAATCAAAGCAAGGTAGGGTCCCAAAAAAAAAATCATCACATGCAATTGCGTAAATTGGGGTACATTAACGTCATCTACACTCTTTCCTGGATTTTCTCTGCAACTCCCTTTGAGAAGTCCAGTCGCCAATATACTCTGAAGCATCGCAATGGTAATTGGCAGTCCAGAACTTGCATGGGGCCGCTGAATCGCAGACGTAGCAGTAGCACTGGAAATACGTATCATATTATTGTTTAAGTAAAATCCCAGATCTCTCCACTTAGCTTTATATAAGAAGCATCGATTACAACATTCAAATTTATACTCATTCACCTGTTCACAGAAGTTCTCATGAGGTGTAGAATCAAATGGGAATTTGACACAGTGATGCCTTGAATGTGGAAAATCTCTACAAGCCACCTACCATTGCATGCCTCAATCTTAAGTAAAAGTAGATCAGAGAAAAAAAGAAGACGACGACAATTAGTATGCACCTGACCTGCCCTTTCTCGTCAATGATTGAAAGGTCAGAGTAATCAGAGACAGACAGATTGGGTACGGTAAGAGGAACAGAAATTGAATGAGGGTCGAAATCAAGCATGAAACAATCCTCGCTCGTCTCAGCCCTCTTCATGTCTGCCTCGTTCTTTGGGACAAGCTTGTCCCCCACTGGCACTGGACGGCTGCTGCTACCTTCTTCTTGCTCTTCTTCTTCAATCTCTACTATTTCGGCCATAATAATGTTATTTTATGTGATTCAAATTTAAGAAGTACACTCTTCTTATCCTTTGTTATAAACTTGTATGAATTGCTTCTACGCATTTAATTAGCTCGCATTACTAAATATTAGGAGTAAATTACTGAAACTCGTTATCCGAAAAACCCTCCCACTTCCCAACTCATGGGATCTGTGTTCTTTTCCAATTCATTTATGATCTGTACTGCACTCGATATCAAAACATTTCTTTCAGAAATGAACAAGTAAAATGATTCTCTAATTTGATGAGAACAATTTTCTTGTGGAGATCAATCTGATTTGAACGAAACAATCCAGACTTGGTTTTTTTTCTTAATTCCTAACTCACATTAAATGGAGAAATAAATCCCAAACATATAACCTGAAGACCATATGATTTAATGTCGTCATGTACTCCATTTCTCCTCGAGTCATTCCTTCCATAGCCACTGCAAAAACTTATGGGGAAGTTATATATATATAAAAGCTAACTAGCGCATGGATCTACGATACATCGCTCCTTGTTTATCTCGGTGAAGAAGCTCCCTAACTGTTGTCGGGGGTTCCTGGAGGATATGGAGTCCTGGATTGGTGATGGCTGCGATTGAGGCAAGATTGTTTGCACACTAGTTCCCTTCCCGATGTCATATCAATTTAAAATATCTTTAAAATATACAAATTTTGAATAAAACTTAATTTGATAATTAAAATATATTTCATATAAAAATTATTTTTAAATTATTTATTTTAATAAAATAAAATAATTTTGATTGATAAATTATTAATAAATATTACATAAGAGATTAAATAATTAATTAAAAATAATTTATCTTTAAGTTTACTCTAATATATAATCATAATCTGTAAAATGTTGACAATAATTAATCAAAATTTTTTTATTTAAAAGTAAAAGAGAGACGGAAAACTAAAAAAACTGATACAGACAAGCATAAATGGCCGTAAACATCAACTCTGATTTTTTGTTAAAGGAATTTTGCTCACCACAGAATTCCTACACACTATTAATGATGAAATTTCTAACCGATGAAGACCTTACATATATGACACTTAATGCCTTCAGAGCCACATACAATCATTTCAGCAATTCAAGTTAGTGTCTATCGTATCTTTTAATGCATTCAATGAAAATACCCCATCTTAAAGCTTCTATTTGCAACAAATCAGATCCATCAATTTTTTAACTTTTACAATTATGCAGTCTACCAGACAATGGTAAAAGCAACCTGATAGTATTAGAATGATATGCAGAAAGGGAAGCAAAGGAAAGAGAGAAGATTTGAGAGAGAGGGAAATGATTCGGTATTATATTTAGATGTTTCTATCTTTCGGTATCCCAAAACGGCAATGTATACCCGTCAATAACGATTATATTGATAATAGTAAAAGAAAAAGAAAAAATTGTAGCAGCAATCGTAATGCTTCTTCTATACGTGTTCTTATTTATTACTCCCTCTGATTCATAATAAGTATCTTTTTAGATACATTATAATTATTCAAAATAAGTGTTATTCTTGACTTTGTATGCATGTTTATAATTTTACTTCCAAAATTAACCTTTAATTTCTCTCACATCTTAATTACACAGATTACACAAATTATATTTTCAAGGCACTTTAAAATGTAATTAATAAGGGTTTATCAGACATTTCATTAACTTTCTTAATAAGTGTGCATTTCCCTAAAACGTCACTTATTATGAATCGGAGAGAGTAAATAATACAAAAATGTTTTCCAAGTAAGACAAAGAAGACATTGTATTCTTTTTTTTTCTTCCATTTTATAGATCTTATAACAATGTCGCCCTTTTTAAGGAACCTTATAAGGTTCTGATGAGGATAGCACTTTTGCAAATCGAATAGGAATTCCCAAGTGATGCACTCTTTCTTGATCACTTTATTCGCGGTTAGGTTTTGTGTTTGTTATGCCTCTCGATAATTCTTCTTTATAGGATGCTATAAGTACTCTCTCTTCAGCACCCAGCTCTGGCAAAAATATAGGAGAAACTTTAATGGCGAAAATGGGGTGATGTTTTAACTAAGATACGTGAAAAAATTCTAATTTATAGGCAATTGACCCAACCTTCTCAATTATCTTAAAAGGTCTATAGAATTTAGGTGATAGCTTTTTGTTAAAGCTTTTAACTAACGTCCCGTGTCTGTATGGTTGGATCGGAGCTTGATAATAATATTTCAGTAATGTCAAAAACTTTATCAACTGTTCTCTTATCCGCCATCTGTCTCATCATTTCTTGTGCACTTTGTAGATGGAATTTTACCACCTGAATTGTTGCTTCACAATCCTATAAGAGATTGTCCACTACCATCAACTTTGTGAAATTTACAATGGGTGCTTATACGAGAAAGAAAGTTAGACCATATACAAGCCTAAATAAGGTTCTATTTTAAAATCAATTGGCGATAGGTGGAGTAGCCCACTAGGCTTATATGTTAATCTTCTTTTTCCTATTTTTTTCTCTTTTTCCTTTTTTACTCTTTCTTTGTACAACTTAGCATTTTCATAAGCTTCAAATCTCAACTCTTCCAATTCATCAAGATGTAACAATCTCCTCTCACCTGCAAGCTTCACATTCATATTCAAATTTCGAATTATCCAATAGGCTCTATGTTCCAACTCCAAAGGTAAATGACAAGCCTTGCCTTGCCACACACAAGTTTATATGGAGTAGTACCTATAGGTGTCTTGAAGGTTGCCATATATGTCCAAAGTGTATCATCTAACTTCAATGCTCAATCTTTCTTTGAAGTTCTCATTACCTTCTCCGAAATCTTCTTCAATTCTCTATTCACTACTTCCACTTAGTCACTCGTTTGTGAATGATAAGGAGTCATCACTTGATGATGCACATTATATAATTTTACACAACAACAAACGATTTATGATTTGCAAAGACAATCAATGTTAATTAAGATAGTCACGAAAATAATTAAAACAATGACTTCTTAACCTTTTTCTATAAATTAATTAACAAATGCATTATTCAAGAAGATTGTATATATACTTTAATTTTCCAAAAGGCAAAAATTGGCAAAAGCGTCTGGTAGTTGACAAGATGATAAAGCAATCAACTCGTAATAATTTAACACGCATGGACAAGGTTTCTTCTTCTTGTTTATTGTTTATTTATATAATTGTTTTTTAGAAAGAAGTTTAAAATCTCTGCATGGGTTAGGCTCGCTGCGTGACTAAAACTCGCCAAAGGATAAAGTGCAAGACAAAAGTGACAATGACAAACTAATAAAGTGTATCTTATAAACATTTAATTTGCATAGTAGGAAGACCAAATAGCATGCAGGAGAGCGTCAATGAGCTACGAAAATAAGTACGAAATAAATTACGGGGTTGGTAGAGGGGTAGGTGAAGAGGCTCTTTTCTGTATGTGTGTGTGTGTGTGTTAAACCTCAAATCTTCATATGTTTGCTTCCAGAGAGAGGGTTTGGTTTTTGGTTTGGGTCAAATCAAAGTGTCGTGATGTTCAAAGTCTATGATGGCTGCATTGCAACCCTCTTTATCTTTATTTATCTGTATATTTTCTCTCAGCGGTAGGTAACGAAAACGCTGTCACTCCCTGATTAGTCAATGTTGGGCCAATATGTAATACTTGAATATCGGTCAGCAACCTATATCTACTTGTACAAGTATCCCTCAATATACACACACTGCCCAGTTACTCATCTCTATAATATGATGGTTTTCACTTATAGAAAGAGTAACCGTTGTACCGATTGGCTCGCCGATTTTGCTTTTACTTTAGACGTCAGGGTTATCACTTTTGTTAGTGCCCTTTTGAATGCACCAATATTCTTCTAAAAGATATGATATAGCTTCGGTCTCGAGTTCGAGTCTTGGGAATGGAGAAATCTGTTTAGCCAGCACTTTACTCCTTACGGGCTGACCCCATGCGAGCGGGGCTTAGTCTGAAAATAGATGGCTTAAAAGCGCCTTCTCACAGTTAGGAGCTTCCTAGAACAACTATTGGTCTAACCCAAAAAAAAAAATCATGTAATTTTGTTTGCTTTTTTAAAAAAAGAAATTCAACTGACACGTCAGAAACTATGATGTAAGTTAATTATATATGATACTCAGCTGGGTCCACCCACCAACTCGTTTGATTTCTCAACACAATTATGATCGACTCCAACACCAGAAAAGCATTACCAATCCTCTTTTCTTCTTAAATAATCAATTGAATTGACTATTTCAATCCTTCATTTTCTTTTCTTTTCTTTTTGTTTTTCGGTAAATTATAAAATACATGTATAATTTCCCATTCATTGAACAGAAAAGAAAAATCTCAGCTTCTTGTTGCATTGAATGGGTCAAATTTGGAAAAGGACTGGCTCACTCGGATCTTGGAAGATTGGAAATTGTTTATATAATTAGTATTGAACTAACATTTTATACATACTTTGATAAATAAAAAAAATACTTATTGCACAACAGATAAGTGTGTGTTTCTTCGAATTGCTTAATTTTAGGGGTTCAAAAGAAAGTTTACATAGAAAACTTAAGGCACTTGGTTACTTTCTAAAACTATAATTTTGATATCTTCCTTAAGATTATAATTATGTAAATACATCTTTTACATAGCTATTTGAGGATAAATATTTTTTGAACTTGACTTATGGTAAATTTTCTATTGAGGAATTAATGTTTATCACCTAGATTTATTTTTATTTAGCAAACTCCGTGCATAATAGCTTTATAAAAATGTGAAACAATGAATTTTGTCACTTGTATGTTCTCATATTACAAGATTGTGTATTGACTTGTTCTAAATGCTTGGACTTTAATATAATGTGAGAGTTAGGAATTTCTTGATGTTATGGATTATTTTTGTGATGTTTAAGGGAGTTGGTGAACAAACATGTATTTTTGCATCAGTTTTGTCTATTGGGGACATATTGATTGACCAAACCCTTTATTGGTGACTAAATTGTGGTATTGTTTTAAAAACTTGAAACTGCCAGATGATCGAACCTACTTTATCGATCAACCAAATATCTCTATTAATCAATAGAATGTACCTTATTTTTTTATTGAATGATCATAATATTTCGTAACTTAAAAACCTTCAATTGACCGAGTAATGAGTAAGGATGATTGAACTCTAGATATGCCATTTTTAGTGAGAAACTGCTAGAATTTATATGAAGAGGGGATTAAGGTATGTTTTCTACGATTAATAAGTGGTCCATATGTATTAAGATTTCTAGTATATGTGTTTATTGATTAGGTGTAATTATGAGGAATTATGCGAATAATAACTATATGCATGCTTTAACTTACTAAAATTGGATTTGAATTATAGAACCCCATTTAAAGGTTATGGTGGATTTAAGATTTTATCAAATTGATGGTTTTAGAGCTTTAAGCATGTTTGGGGATGATAATGGATAGCGTTCGGTTCGGGTATCACTCTACCCATATCCATATCTATTTTTACGACTCAATCCATTATCCATTTAATATCTATCGGTTTTTACGATTTACTACCCATATTTAAATCTATTGGATTGTTCGAGTTTTTGGATATCCTTCAGGTTGTATAGCACATAAAAATATAACTTCTAAATAGAAAATTTAAATAGCAAATTTTTGCGCACGCTCCAAATCAAAATTATTTTAATAATAATAAGTCAAGATTTTGATTTGTATGTCTTAAAAAATCATAAAATTGGAATAATAAAAATCATAATATCTAGTGCAAAAACAACATATATTTTTCACAATCAAGAACTGAAATAAAGATATAAATATCCAAAGCTTCAAATTGTCTTTGCATGAACTTCATAACATTCAAAACTCTATCTCCATATCATTTACATTATTATCATCCTATAAGAAAATAAAATATGTTAACAAATACAGTCAAATTATAAGTTAGTTTAATATTTTAAGTAAAAATGAATAAATGATAAGAAATAAAATGAATTACCAAATCAACCACTTCGCCCGGTTCCTCTTCGCTTGCATCAGGATCATTAAAGATCGAAGCAATGACATATGAACTTTGTAAAGCGGAATCTGTAAGGAAGATTCAGTATAAAAAATTGTACAAGTAAGAAGTTTCAAATGCAAATGTTGCAAATATTAATAAGGAAATATATATTACCTGAATAATCTTTAAGCATCCAATTTTGCAAGCACTTCTGCTTCAACAGTACTAACATGAAGTCTTGAGCAATGTGGACTCAGAACCCTACTACCCATGCTAAATGCACTTTCTAAAGCAACTGTAGAAACAGGTATTGATAAAATATCTTGGGCAATCTTCCTCAGTGTTGGATACTTGAATTCTTGCTTCCAGTAAGTCAAAATGTCAAAATAGTTATTTTCAGGCATTGTATCTTCCTCCAAATAATGGTCCAGTTCAAATCTTAAGTTTACCATTCTTTTCTTTGATTTCTTTATACATGGAATAATTATCGATATCTCCACACCTGCTTGATGTTTTCCAAGATGGGTAACCTCACATAAAGGCGATCAAACAACTGAATTAGTACATATTGTAGAGTTCCTTATGTCCATATCATGTTTGTCTTGATATTCTAACACTAGTTCATAAAGTAAGCTCTTCACCCTCTCAATCTCAATATTAGCTTTACTTTCATAAATTTCACTAAAATAGAACTCAACGCAATCTATCTTATTTCTTGGGTCCAAAATAGAAGCAATAGCTAGTATTCCATTCACATGAAACCAATATTCATCATACTTTTCAACCATATTTAGTGCCATAATTCTAACAATATCACAATGGGACGACATCCACTTAAATAACTTCAACTTTATTTCACAAACATATCGAAAGAACAAGTTCGTATTGGAGTATTTTCTACCAAAAACAAGCTTTGTTACCTTGTAAAATACTCTCAATTTGTCACAAATAATGTTTGCTAACTTCCAATCTTCATCATTAGGCAAAGTAAACTTAAGTCGATTATGTAAACGTTCCAACCTCTTGAAAACAACTTCGTATGGCAAAGCTGTCTCAAGCATCAAATAAGTAGAATTCCACTTTGTCTTACAATCAAGAATTAACTTTTTAGAAGATGAAACTTTCAAAAACTTGGCTGCATCCTTAAACTTCTCTATCCTTTTAGGAGTTGATGCCTAATATAAAATAAAATCACGAATTCTTTCTAACCCTTCACCCATGAAATCCAAACCATCTTTGACAATCAAGTTTAATATATGAGCGCTACATCGCATATGCAAAAAATTTCCATTTAATACAAGAGAATTGGCATCAAGCTTCTCATGTAGAAGGTTCATCATTGCATCATTTGTTTTACAATTATCCACAACCACAGAAGAAATCTTGGTTTCTAGGCTAAACTCATACAAACACTCCTCTAAAAATTTCAATAGAGTCTCCTTTGTATGTGGGCATGGCACAAATATAAATCTATAAAATAAAATGATAAAAAAAATTTATTATAACTCAAATACAAAACACAGAATGGTTCTTTAAGAAACTAATATTTAGCATGTATAAAGGAACTAATTACTAAACATGCAAATTACTATACCTATATATGGTGACCATGATAAAGATTAAGAAAAGTATTTACATATAACATCTTAAGAAAACTTGATATTGTCAATAAGGAAGGAAACATATTAAATCTAAGAAAATTAATTACCTTAGAATTTGATTTCTTAGAACCCAATCTCCGTCAATGAAGTGTCCAGTCACAACCATGTATTCTTTCTTTTGGTTGGAAGTCGTCCACATGTCTATAGTGATAGCCATCCTAGACCCATTATCCTCCAACATTTTTTTCAAGTTTGATTTTTCACTTAGAAACATTTTTAGGATATCATTTCTCAATGTATTATGAGATATCATCTTGAATTCATTGTCTAAAATTACTACAAACCTTCTGAAACCAATGTGATCAACCATAGACAAAGGATACTCATACATTACAATCATATTAACTAGCTCTTTTCTTGAGAATTCATGGCTAAGTTTGTAGCTTTGCAATGTTTTTTCCCATCAAACTTAGTTCCACTCCCAATTAATAATGATTTTTGGCCTCCAACAAGCCTTAAATGTTTCTTTGTTCAATACTTGATCAAATGCTCACGCAGATGCGAAGTCCATTCGTACCTTTAGCAGAAAGCTTCCTTTTGCAATGCTTACACTCAGCCTTATCAACACCTTTCACAATCACCAAAGTAAACTCTAACCATACAGGAGAAGTACGCTTCTTGCTTTTAGTTGCACCACGATCACCGGAGTCCACAGTTGCAAGCTTCTCTTTGTCATAAGGTGGACTAGAGAATTTCTTTGTTGTACGATTCTTAACTCCTTTATTAATGATCTCTTGATGATTCTCAGACATTATCTCTTTTAACTTATAAGTTGCAAAGAAAACAACCTAAAAAAATTAACTTAGTAAATGATTAGTTGTTTAGGGCCAACTTTGACAAATACAAGTCAAATAAAACAAAGCCTTTATTTCAATTGTCACCTCATCCCTTACATTTTATAAGATTAATATAATTTTGACTGATTGCTATTATTCTCTAATAAACAATTTTAATTTTTCAATTAGGAATAAGGTATTAAACTAGCATTGAAAATCTATCACAATACATGATGTTCCCAATACAACAAAATATGTACAACGAAGATTCTAGTGGCAAGCATGCAGAACATTGATATTTATTTATATGACTACATTATAAATTCAAAGTCACTAAAGATCATCATGCTATGGTAAGTGGACATTTTAGAATTATTTTCCTAATAATGAGATAAGTAGGTTAGAGCGAGAAATTAACAACGAGATCCTAGGTTATCAACTAGAATAAATGAATTAAATTATTATTCTATTCAAGGTTTTATTACTATTAACTTTGATATCTTCTTAAAATTATTAAAATGATCAACCAACTCTAGCTGAATGATTAAAATTAGATATGAAAATCCAAAATCCAAAAATGTCTCTTTATTATACGACTAAAACATATGATTCCATATTAAATCCCCTAACTTGTTGTCCTTATATGTACTATTGGAGAAAAAAGAAAACTCTAATTAGATAATCAATCAAATATAAACAAATTTCATAATTATATAACTAGAACATATTTATTGAAGAACAAGTTCTTTGATTTGTTATTCCATACGTGAAAAAAGGTTAAAAAAAACAAACAAAAAAAGAGAAAACAGAAGTGGACACTTTTTTTTGTGATTTCATCCACCAAATTTAATAAATTGGCAATTAGCCCTATGCACTACATCATGACTTTGAAATTAATTTGTTGAGAGAATAAGACTTTTGAGAGAATGTAAAATGATATCTGAAAAAAACATTCATACCAAGTACTAAGAGTCCGCAGATCTAGGCTTTACAAAGTGGCCAGTAAATATCAGAGAAGCTTGAGATGTAGTTCGTGCCGATGACCAAAAAACCACCACACTGAGTGGGAGGTTGGTGGCTGCTGGTGAAAAGCAAATTGAAGGATCGTGATTCTTATTATCTCCTTGAGGAGTCACTCAAGGGATTATTGTCTAATTTTGTTTTCATCATTGATGAGTTCATCTATTGGTAAAAAATTGACATAAGATTGGGTATATAAAAGATTGAAGGTGTAAGGGAAAATGTCACCATTTAAAAGAATTAATTAAGATAATCTACTTTGAGAACTCAAAGGTCACTGATGGAATGACTAAAACGAAGAAATTCCTTTTATTTGGAAAAAGGTGAGGACTGAGAAGTAAAGTGGAGATTTTAAAATTGTTTCTTCTCAGAAAATATTAATATTTTATTATATTTAACCATAAATATTCAAGAAAAATAGAAAAATGGAGTTAATAAAAAATGGGTCGGGTATGGGTATCTATCAATTTGGGTTATTACTAGACCCATATCCACATTTATCTTTCAGCATCCATTTAAAATCTAATTTTTTATCGTTCATGTCCATTTTTCAAGTCGGGTAGTACAGATATTAATCGAGTTGAAAACTCACTGTCATTCCTAAGTATGTTGAGTGTGGTTTTGCGAGATAGCTAACATATAGTCATAGTTATTTGTGGAGTGTGATTTGGATGTCATGAAGACGACTTGAATGTATATGAATTTGTATGTGGATTGATATCATGGATCCATGCGTGTATATATATATATATATATTGGATATTAAGAAAGAATCATTGCAATCCAAGAAGGAATCATACTCTTATTACCATGGTAACTTGGATCTCTGTACCTTCTTTTTGTTGTCTGGTGATTTGGAGCCACCAACCCTTTTAGATGTATCAATAATAACTAAAAAAATCCAATCAAAATTTTATGAATATTAGAAAAGTCAAATTTAATTTATTTTGAGTCGCCGCTTTACGAAAGTTAATAATATACGCAACATTTCTTTTGTAATTTTTATAAAAGGTTATTTTTATTTTTTTTTGTCTAGACTAGGGTATCCACCGGCGAAACCAGTGACTAATTATCTCACTGGTTTGAATTATTTTTGTTATTTAAACCTGTAATTTTATAGTTACAAAAGTCGCTCCAAAGCTCTTCCTTAAATGATAGGAATAAAAATGACTTATTTATAGTATCCATATATATATATATATATATCTTCCTGCGCATATATAATTTTTCTTGGTTTTTTTAATGATTTTCTTATTAAATAATTCTACTTTAATATTCTTAACTTTAAAATGTTTTGCATAATTCAACTTTTACTTTAATTTTCTCAACCAAACTTCACGGCGGACTGTTATACAAACCTTAACTTGTGAGCATGAAAGACATTTGGCATATCATTGTAATTTGAAAAGTATGTGTATAGTGAAATTCCACTCCAACCACTATAGTGACTCTTGGTTTTGTTAGAGAGATGATGTAGCAAGTGAAGCACCTAAACTTAAAATAAAGGTCAAGTGTCAAAGTTTAGGTGGTGGTCTCACCCATATGGTGGTTGGGCAATCGATCTTTATATACTCTCGTCCTAGCCACTGCTAATTATCTGTTTCCATTCCTAATCCCTCTTCCTCCACTCCACCTGCTTCTTCTTCCTCAACTTACGTACGTTTTGTTTATTGGAAGATCAAAGAAAATGGGTTCAACAGGCGAAACCCAGATGACACCGACCATAGTGTCCGACGAAGAAGCAAACCTCTTTGCCATGCAACTAGCTAGTGCCTCCGTCTTGCCTATGATCCTCAAAGCCGCTCTTGAGCTGGACCTTCTCGAAATCATGGCAAAGGCTGGTCCTGGTGCGTTCTTGTCTCCATCAGAGATTGCCTCTCAGCTCCCAACCAACAACCCCGAGGCTCCAGTCATGTTAGATCGTATGTTGAGGCTTCTGGCTAGCTACTCTGTTCTCACTTACTCACTCAAAACACTCCCTGATGGCAAAATTGAGAGGCTCTACGGTCTTGGACCTGTTAGTAAATTCTTGACCAAGAATGAGGATGGTGTCTCTATTGCCCCTCTCTGCCTCATGAACCAGGATAAGGTTCTTATGGAAAGCTGGTAATTTCAGACCATTTTATATCTTCCATATCTTTTCTCCTTTTATTCCTTTCCCGAAGTATCATATATTCATATCTTGTGTGACTCCGTACCTAAAAACAAGTGTTAATCAACCCAGTCTTCCTTATCTTCTTTTTTCTTTGTTAGTCATTCTGAAAAAATAATTTGCTTCATGTTTATGTCTTTTCAATTCAAAACTCGTATCGCAAACAGAATCACCTGAGTTGCAATTGGAATTTCGCAGAATTTGGTGAAACTAATTAAGATTTCACTACTTTTTGTACTTCTTAATTAGTCTATTAATCAATCAATTAAACTGACTAATTCAGTGATGATCTTTTCCACGGGAACAGATGTATAGATATAGAGTGGAATACAACCAGGAAATCTCAACCTAAAGCCTTGTTGGGACCACATAGTTCAGCTACTGAGTCCCACCACTTTCACCTACCGCTGGATTGACTTTATGTGATTTATTTTCGCATGTTTTGTTAACTAGAAATGCTCGAAGAAAAAGTATAGATCTGAAGTTAGAAACTTTATATAAGAGGTTGCAGCTCATCTAGTTATAATATCTCAAGTTGGTTTAATTTGGGATATTAATGTCCTTTTTATTTTATACAAAATTTCTCTCTTTGTTTAGTTTGTTCTGTAAAATGCAACGATTCCTCGTTATTTGCTAAGTAAAATAGATAGATGTTCTGACATGGTAAGTCTTGTAGCAGCAATGACATAACTGGTCTATTTTATCTATTGTCCAGATTAAGAAACTATTCAGAGTAGAAATTTAAGTACCTTCTGCGCAATTAAGTAATTGTTGGATTGTGAGCATCATGTTGAATGCTCCAATCAAATAAAGTTAGTAGACATATATAATTGTCAAAGTGAGGTATGAAATGGAAGTGAACCTCTGGCAGAAACAAATTCAAATATGCCTTGCTTTCACTGTCATTAAGATTTTGAAGGTCTGCCTTTCCTATTCTTTGTTTATTATATTATGGATCGCCTGTGTGTTTGGTAAAGAAAAAGATTAGGCTGATGTGCACCTTGGTGTAGGTATTACTTGAAAGACTCGGTTCTAGATGGAGGAATTCCATTTAACAAGGCCCATGGCATGACTTCATTCGAATACCATGGGAAAGATCTTAGATTCAACAAGGTATTCAACAGAGGTATGGCCGACCATTCTACCATTACCATGAAGAAAATTCTTGAGTCCTACAAGGGTTTTGAAGGCCTCACTTCGGTGGTTGATGTTGGTGGTGGGACTGGTGCTGTTCTTGGCATGATTGTCTCCAAATACCCCTCTATTAAAGGCATTAATTTTGATCTTCCTCACGTCATCGAGGATGCCCCATCTCTGCCTGGTATTTACCTTTACTTTAATTAATCACACTAAACATTGTGGTATATGCATATATAATATAATGTTATGGAGAACTGAAATTGATAAGGGATGGATTCTGGATTGCAGGTGTGAAGCATGTTGGTGGAGACATGTTTGTTAGTGTTCCAAAAGGGGATGCCATTTTCATGAAGGTGTGTTTTCTAATTAACCATTCTCAAGAACCACTTGATAACATCATACGAGGCCTGGGTGATTTTTTAATTTAACAATTTCTGAATTGATGATGCACGTTGCAGTGGATATGCCACGATTGGAGCGATGAGCACTGCTTGAAATTTCTGAAGAATTGCTATGATGCACTTCCAAAGAATGGGAAGGTGATAGTAGCAGAGTGCATTCTTCCAGTGGCACCAGACACGAGCCTTGCGACGAAGGGAGTGGTTCACATCGACGTTATAATGTTGGCTCATAACCCAGGTGGTAAAGAGAGAACAGAGAAGGAATTCCAGGACTTGGCAGAGGGTGCAGGGTTCCAAGGTTTCAGAGTCATGTGCTCAGCTTTCAACACTTATGTCATGGAATTCCTCAAGAACCCCTAATCCGCTTATTTTGCTTTTGGCTTTCTATAATGTAATATTTGTTGTGCTTCAAGCTGCCTTATAGTGATTTCATATATCAATAAGATGTGATTTTGCTGCTATTTTTCCCCTACTCCCAAGTTGCATATATTATTCGTGATGAAAGTGAGTAAGGAGACTTTTCTATATGCTATGAATGACTCTTTACTTATTGACCTTGTTCATCTTTCTTCAACCCTTTCTATAGCTAATCTTCCTTCTAATGCCAAACAAACTCTTTTAAATAAAATATAAAATCTAGTAGAATTTACTCATCTCCAAGAAGAAAGTCATATCCATGATACTTCTCTTCCTTTGTTAAGTCCATGTAGTATACATTCTCATAATCGTTCTTGGTTCAGAAGTATTTGTACTATCCTTATTACAAATCGTGCAAAGATAAAGAAAATCATCCAAAGTTCTTGTTCATAATAGTTTGGTTTAAAGACAACAATAACATGACAATATGTCAAATTGGAGATTCCAAAAGAACTCATCTCTCTTTGGAGAGACCAAAATCATACACATCCTCATGTTGGAGCTATCAAACTTGTTCGCTCTTAGTGGAATAAAAGGAATTTCAACCACTGTTAGGATATTTCTTCTTGACACTGCTTACACAATTTATCAAAATGCATTGATTGGTACTCTATTGATAGCTCTCAACAATAGAAGTGTTATTGTCACCATAGCCCTTGATTTCAACATCAGGTTGGACAATCTCACCTTATCTGAGAGACTTCAAATCCAAATCCAAATTACTAGAGTAGAGCAAAACCCAAAAATAATTATGGCCATTTTGCACCACCAAATAATCTATCATCTACAGAATCATGTTGTAGATCTTAACTTCCCAAATTCAACTTCTGATGCTCTGTATATAGTAGCAGATCAAGCTCATGATCAGACTACTATTACTTCGCATATTTTCAGGACATTAAGAGATGAATATGTTAAATCCTTCTACACTAGGCAAGAACATCCTAGATCCTCTGGCACATTTGGCATCATTTTAACGCTTCAACTGATGTTATCACACAAAGAAGGCAAGAGTGGACTTCCTATCCATTAGGTGTAAAATGATGGTCAATCTGTGTACATCAACCGTCATCAAGGACACTTTATATAGGAGTGGATCCATTCATGTGTGAGCCAGATGGTGAAATATGTCTAGTACTAAATTATGATGAAACAAACAATGAAGATGAGGCCTATGTTCAAAAGAGGCAAGCAAAACTCTGAAGCAAAAGGAAGGCAACAACCTAGAGAAATTCATCATTGTTAAACTTCCCAAGACATGATAATCACGATCCAAATTCAAAACCTCGGGTTGGGCTTAAAAACCCACGACTCAGACCTGAGACTCTTCATAAGCTACTCAAAGCTATTGGAAAAAGAACATTCGTTACTTAAAAAACCAATTCCCAACAAACCTAAGCCTGTTGTTTCTTCCATTCCTATTGTTACTCTTGCACCTATTTCATGTATGATGATTAGACCATATGAGGATGACTTTCCTCCCCTGGAAAGATGCACACATGATACAAATAGGGTTATTTTTAACCCTTACATTCATGTTATTGATGAAGTACTCAACTAGCACACTGATAATATTGTGGCCCAAAATAAAGTTCTTGACTAAATTGATACTAATCTTAATGGTCTTAACTAATAAACACAGGCTACTCAAACATGGGTAGAAACTATGTCTTCTCATATCCAAAAATATTATACATCTTTGAAAGATCAAATGGTTCAACTTGATACTAGCCTCTGAAGATATATTGAAACGCAATATTTTGGACTTAATTTCACAACCAATGGGCAAGAACTTTGAAGAGTCAAAGAAGTACTTCAAAAAATGGAGATAGACATACAGACAGAACAATCTAAAACTGTTTATGGAGCTTATCTTACAACCTTTTCAGTTATCCAACCCATCTATTTAACTTCAACTAATCCTAAAATTGTTGATTATGAAAAGATGTTTAAAATGAACTATCCTTTAATCAGACAACATGTTCATCCTACCACTAAACTTAAATCTATCAAACCTAGGAAGCCCAAAACAAAAAAAAAAATATCGTCCCTCACATTCATACACCAATCCTGTTGATCCATGGACAAAACCTTTAAAAATTAAAGTGCCACCTTCTTTACCACCTAAAACCCAACCTGTTCCATCCATTAGAAAAGATAAAGCTCTTCAACAAAAGTTCCATTGTAACTCTTAAACCAGTATTTGTCTCAGATGATTATGAAAGTCAAACGTCTGTATTTGAAGATTCAAAGACTTTTGAACAATTTGTTGATTTAATTGAATTAGCCTAGATCATGATGAATATGCCCAATACATCTCAAACAATTAAGGTTGAACCAAAAAACATTGAAGTTGAATCTACAAGGACTAAACCAATCAGACCTTCACCAGCACCAATACAAGTACCATTAATTATACATACTTCAAGAACCTAGTTTACTTTTGATGATCTCCCACCCAAAAAATAGAGAGATCGTCTTCATGAATTTGGTTCTTGGATTGATTTATAGATGAATCAACCAGATAATCCTTTACGAGATATCTTATTTGAGTTTGCCTCTTGTTTTATTAGTACTTTACAAGAATGGTGACAAAGTCTAGATGATTATTTCAATATATTCAAGTAGCATTTGTAGGAATTCTTCTTGGAGTTATACATAAAAAATTTATTAGAGATTTTCAGCTCATTGACAAGCAAATCAGGTAAGAATATTTTAAAATGAAGTGTTGTTCATTGGACAAAAGATATGTACAAAAGCATTTCCAACGTATGACAAAAAGATATTATTTGCGTAATGGTTTTAACGACAATAATCTCTGTTATACATTCATCTCATCTCTTTCAAAAGAATTACAAACTGAACTTCAAAAGACCGTTACAGCTTTACGAAGAGATATAAGAGAAAAATCTCTTGGTGAGATTTATCAACTCGTATTAGCTTTTTTTAATAAGCTTTGTGGTCAATAAGATTTTTTAAGAACATGATTAAAGGTGATCATGTATTAAACAAAGGCTTGTAGGAAGCCTTATCTTAAGATCAAATGCAAGGACAAAAAAAGACTGTGAATGTCATCCCAAAAAGAGATATCATCACAAGTAATTATCTTATAAGAAATCTCAATGATGACACATTTCTAATGGAGGTTACCATGGACCTTTAAGAAGCAATAAAAGGTGTATATTTTTTCATTTCTTTATGAAAAAAGGCGTTGTTTTATTTGTGGCAATCCAGGGCATTATGCTAGAAAATGTCCTAATAAGACAAAAAAGGATTTGAAAATGTTGGAATCTATTAAGGCTATCATGCCTATTCATGACAACGGTAATATTGAAGACATCATTGACGAACAATTCAGTGAAGATGAGGAAACAAAATTTTTTGTTTCGATTGACTTTTCTAATGATGTGTTTGAATCCTCTGACGACCTAATCTATAAAGATAAGGATACTAAAGATGATAACCTATACATGTTACAACAAACATGTTTTAAGGTAGACTCAAAGCCCTCGTCCTTATATGCATATCTAGTTGTTATAACATGATAAATATGATAAGCCAATCAAGGTTATTGGATATATGGATACCGGATCTTGTCAAAGTGTTATGAAGCCTATCATCTTACCTCCCGAAGCCTAAATATGATATGATAAATATTTTACTAATACTAATGGCAAATCATTTAAGATTAGGCTTATCAACAACAGAAAAATAGGGATAAGGTTTTTTCCTGATTGTATGGTGAGCACTAAAGTCATTGGTAGTCATCTACTGGCCTAGATATCTTAACCAGTATGGATGTTTAATATAAGGCATCTCCTTTACAATTCTACCAATTGGTATCAAATTTCGAGCCAATTTTAGTGCTTACATATATATATATATATATATATATATTCACAATATGTTTGAACTTACCCAAGTAAGTACTCAATATAAAGAATTGAGAGACCAAGTTTTGGAACACTATCCTAAGAACTATGTACAGTTCTCATACCCCCATCCTTTTTGGAAGAATCCACAATTCTTTACCCTTTAAGAAAAATGAAGATATTAATCTTATCAATATCTTTTCAAAGATTGACTTTAAAGCAAGCTTTTTGCAATTGAGAATAGATTCACAAGAATGATACAAGACAACCTTCTACATTCCTAATGCTCAATATAAATGGATTGTCATGTTATTTAGACTTAAAGTTGCTCCATCACTATTCCAAAGAGTTATGATAAAGATTTATAAGCTGATTCTTTTTAGTACGTTGATCTACATTGATGACATTCTATTATATTCCAAGACCCATAAAGATCATAAGGTACTACTTAAATCATTTTTGGATCTTACAGAGCAATATGAGATCGTGCTCTTAACTAAAAAAGGCCATATTAGAACAACCCAAATAAAATTTTGGGTATGAACTTTTATGATAGATTTCATCAGCCCGACCCATATATAGCTAATGAATTATTACATTTTCCTAATGAAAACTAAACATAAAGCAAATCTAACAATTCCTTAAAGTTGTTAATTACTTCAGAGATTTCATCCCACAAGTTGCTAATTATATAAGTTCCTTATCCAAATTGCTGAGAACGAATCCACTACCATGGACTAAAGATCTAACCAAGGTTCTTCAATACTTAAAGTAAGTTAGTCAGCATCTACCTCCTTTAAAGATTCTTGAAAATGGTCAATGCATCCTTCATATAGATGCTGGTGACCATTATTGGGATATCATCTTGATTGAAGAAATTGATGGGACACGACATTAATGAGGTTGTGCTAGTGGCTAGTTCAAACAATCAGAAAAGCACTATGATACCATTTACAACGAGATCTTGGTGGTAAAAAAAGGACATTGAAAAATTCAATTTTTACCTCAACTTTTATCACTTTATTATTGAAATAGACAATACATCTTTTTCCAAAGATTCTTGAGCCTAACAAGAAAATATTTACTGACAACTAATTAATTCATTAGAAAGATTGATTCTCTCTCTATAAATTCATAGTTTTCCATGTAGGTCATCACAATGTGCTTGTTGATTCTCTCCAGACCTAGAAAATCAGTTCAATTTCTCTCTCCCATCCTAGGAAAACCAATTCCTTTACTCCTCCCAATTATGGATTTTTCCCTTTAGCAAGAAATCATTCCCCCCAATTACTATAAATCCTCAACAAACACTAGATGGAATTGTTGTTTTCCTTCGCATAAGCATTTTCTATCACCTTCACCTTGTTCTCACCACCCTGAATATTCCTCCTCATCCACACCATTTTGACATATTAACATGCTATTGTACCCTTCACCATTTCTATTATTCTCTTTCTGAACCCACTATATGGCTCTAGGTTTTATCTGCCTTCTATGCCTATCCCATTGCTCTATCTCCGCTATATGTGTACCATCACCTAACCAATCCCGTCAATGCCATTTCTTTGTTACAAGCATTCTTGGAGTGGTTCTAACCCTTGGAAAAATGACATATTCACTTGGGAAAAATACTCAACAGATACCAATTATGGAGTATTCCTTTGGCTGAACAGAAAGCTCATTCAATCTTCATTGTCCTCTGTCCTTATAGCCTAACTAAAAATGGTTATATTTGTACCAGTAATCATTTTTAAATTTGGAGGACCTCCATTGACTAGCCAAGAAGTCAGAAAGACTTAATGCGTGATCTTTATCACTTTCTAGATTAACTTAATTAGCATTTCAATTACAGTAATCCTACTACTTACACATCTTTGGGTCCATACGTTAGAGATTTTGCCCTACTAGAGTCCATTTTACCAATTGTTAGATATTGGTCTTATAATACCCAAATACCCCTGGGAGGATACATGGATGCCACCCAAGACAGAACAAACAAAATCAAATATCACACTGGTATTATTTTAGTTAGTAACTCAAACCCACACACATATATTACATATCATAAATCTCAGAAAAAAAATCCAAATAATATTTACAGGCCCAAACAAACTAAACAACATACATATTCGAGCGATACAAAACGTAGACTCTTTTGGCCACTGCGGTTGACTTGTCCCAGTCTTTAATCTCCTCGCTCTGAACCTACACGGGGCAAATCCACCGTGCTA
>JAOQMR010000003.1:24458030-24487987 GCA_027563865.1 Erythroxylum pelleterianum | reverse complement strand
TCGTCGAATTTCCAGTCAAGAGGCAAAGGAGAGAAGAGATAAAGGATTATGTTATTATTGTGACGAGCGGTACGGCCCAGGCCATCGTTGCCAAAGGCCTCAACTCTTCGCCATTGAAGATAGTTTGGAGCATAAAGTTGAGGAATTTTTAGAAGTGGTACCGGACGATACAGGCCAGTGACAATCCTATCCAGAGTTTGTCCTTGAGGACAAGGACAGTTTCGGCGGGATGGAATGATAGGTAACCAGTTACCAGCACGTGGGTCACTCCTCAACATATGCAAGACTTGGTCTACGTGGTTCAGTGAAGGCAGCAAACTCAGTCCACGATACTTGCTTACTTGCTTAGTTCTAGGATGCATTTTCCATTATTTTACCTTTCAGTTATTTTGCAATTCCAGTAGTAATCATGGGTAAAGCCCACTTACCCCACTTTCCATTATTTTGTGGTTCCTCGTTTGTAGCAGGTGGGTGTACCACTTGTATTTATCTTGCTATGTAAATCATGTCGTGAAGAAAAGGAAGGTAGACAAAAATTACAGCAATTATCTTCTTCTGAATCTCTTCTCTCTGTCAAAATTCTAAATTCTTCTATCATATTTCTCTCCCTAGGCATCTATATAAAAGTCACTCTCCCATTTTCCATATCCTACATGTCTTAACATTATCACCTGCCTTTTGCTTTCCAAATCAACCGAAAATCTCCATAACTCACTGCTTTTCCTCTTTCTTCATGCTCTTTACAATTTGGGTACTTCTTGTTCGAGCTAAATTTTGTGAAAGTTGTTGTTGGTGAAAGGGGGTAAAATCTAGAAGCTAAACAAGTTGTAGACATCACGACTATGCACGAGTTAACTCGACCTCGAATTCATGTTCGAGGTGTACGAAGCAGGTGTTGTGTGGTTACCACCAAACCAAGTCACATGGCAGTCATAGCGGTTTGCCTTCCGAAGGAGGCAGCCCTTCCGATCTCCTCTTTCTCGTCAACGATGGCTTTTCTTTTCTTGTTGTTTAGTTGCAAACCCTAGTCAAATTTTCAACGTTTATTATCACAAAGAAACGACATCATTTTATTAAATAAACTCACTTTTCCTAAAGACGCCGACGTTTCTGATTAATGAGGGTCCCCTGACACATAACAGTGTCACGTCAACAAAGATAGCGATGAGACTAACATCAGACTAAAATTGAAAAGATTGAAAGTTTGGACATTTCATTATTACTTTTTAAAGTTTGGGCTATAATTGAAAATTTGAGAAAAGTTTAAGTTTTTGTAATTAACCCTAATAAATATTAGAATAGATTACATAGAAATTTGATATCTATAGTTTCAATGTGTCAGAATTCTCGTGATATTTGACACATACTTAAGATATGTGTCAGAATTATCATGATATTTGGCACATAATTAATCTTATATATGTTAATGATTATTATAATCATATTGGTGTTGAAGAAATTAATATTACTTATGATGAGCTTGATTAGGATACAACTAAGAACAGAATAAAAAGAAGGAGAAGCATCAAAGGAAGAAAAAAAGACTAATGACCACACGGGATGATGTAAACGATTTTGAAAATAGAGAATCAAATAATAAAGTGGCTTGCATATACTTTGTGACAAATAATAATGAAGTGTCCTCTAGTTCAAACTCTCTTAATAATAATTCTTAAAATGATAATGATGATTGTAATGAGTTTTCATATGATGAGTTAGTTGAATGCCTAAAGGTCATGAGTTTGAAAAAGAAGAGATTTTCTTCCAATTAGAAAGATGCACGCATGATTGAGAAAGAGAAATTAAAATGTAATATTTATCATTTGGTAAATTGTAAGAGTGTGGTTATTATCAATAGCAATGAACATGATTTTTTTTATAAAAATGAGGCATTGAAGAATAAAATTAAAGACCTCAAAGGCCATACGAAAAGTGAAACAAACATTTTACTAATTCAGATGAGCCTTTTTTGTACTAAAATGGCTTTAAATAATCTCACAATCATTATAGGCTACTATACAGGTACTTATAACATATTCACAATTTTTATAGGCCATATTTACACTAAAAGACTATGTTATATTTCAAACTTTTTTTGTTGTTGCCAAAAAAAGGGGGAATCCCACTCTTATTAACCCAAGGACTGGACATCTTTTTTTTTTTTGTATTTTCAGGAAAGATTGTTGAACAAAACAGCGACTGATAATTTCAACTTCGTCTACCAAAATAACTCGAATTGACTAAACGGTGTCAATGTTGCTAATTTTCGTGTACCATTAGTTAAAAATTTTGGGGAGCAATCCCAAATAAACAGATAAGGAAGCTATAATTGCAAACCACGATGGATCTATGTCTATATCCATTTCATGTAAATGTAACTCTTTGTTTTTGTACAAAGTAATAAATGAGGCATAAGCAGTAAAACATCCAGATTTAGATTCTCAAATAGAATTTGGGTTCCCCATCTAGAAGCTACTTTACCAAATTCCAAATTATGCTACTTTTCGTGTACCTCCAGTTAAAATTTTGAGAATTATTTGTACTATTTAAATGCAAAAGATTCAATTAAGATAGTGAAAAATCATTTCATCTTTTTAGTTGGAACTTTGGGGTAGAAAAGTATTTTGCAATTGATTTACCAAAGAATTCATTCTAAATCCATTAGAGCTTCTTATCCCTAATATATTCAAAATAGAGATCCTAATTACCATAACATCTAAAAAAACTTAATCATGCATATACGTTACATTTTTATAGGTCATACTCACATGATTCATATGCGTTGAAATCATCTTAAGTGAGATGCCACTTTTATAATGATTATAGATATATCTATAGAAATTACTCTCTGAAACAATTCTTGTTAATAAATCTAAAAAGATATAGGTTAAAAAGGTTTAAGCACTAATCCCAAAAGACCTATGTTTGTGTGAGTACCTAGAATATATTAATTTGTTTCCCTTGCAAGTCAATATCAAGTGGCATCAAATGAATACCAAGTATCACATATATTGATATCAATTAAGGAATAATAATGATAACTCTACAAAATGATTTTAAAAAAAAGTTCACCAAGTGATGTTCTAACTCATAATTTATAATAATAAGACATATTATTACTAATTTTTCTTACTGATATTAGTAAATTAATATGTGAAAGATTAAACTTAATAAAAGGTAAAATGAGCAAAGGAGACAATTAGATTAATTAAGCAATCAAAAAAGAAAGTAAATGAGTAAAATGGAGCAAACATGCAATTGAAGAGACTTTAAAGAAATTCAAGTGAAGAATCAAGGAGGAATGAAGCACCTCTTGATTTAACAAATCATTATAATCCTTCTTGTAACCTTATCTTGGTCATTTTAATGAATTAGGGACTCAATCATTTTATGTTCATTTACATATAGGCATATTGCATATATCCTTTCATAATCAAGAGAAAATTTGTTTTGATCTTTAAACAAAATTTAGGAAAGTTTTGAAATTTTATGATTTTAAGTGAATTTTTATTAAAGGGCGGTGTTTTATCTTTGGAAGGACTTGAAATTTCCAACTTGAGAGGCTTGACCTCAGCCTCGGCCTGATCAAACTTTAGGTTGTCCAAAGCCTAAACAAGCCCAAGCATCCTAGCCCAAACTTTGGCCTAATCAAACTTTAATTGAAATAAAGTATATTCGAGCTAGTCAAGCTCAATTAATCATGTTAAGCTCAAAAATCCAATCCTTTTAAAAAATATTAAATAGTCCAAAGTCTATTTATATCAGGTCAAACCCAATAGCCCAATCACTTTAAAGAAATATTAAAATTTTCAAAGCCTAATTAGGGCAAGTAAAAAAAGTCCAATCCTTTGGAAGTTTTGAATTAAGGCAAAGGCCTATATGCTTTATTTATACAGTTATATTCCTAACAAATTCCTATATTAAAAGTGAAAAGACAAAGACGATAAATGTAATTATATAAATAAAGCATTTGAGTCTTTGCCTCGATCACAAAACTTCCAAAGAATTGGACTTTTGTGAAAAGTTCTTTATTAATAAAGAAATACATGTAGTTTTGTTTAAAATAAAATTGCATAATTTTAAATGTAGTTATGGTTCAGGCTTCAGGCTGGATGACGCTATAGAGCCAGAGTTTAAGCCTGGCCCGAAGCCTAAAATTTTTATAAATAAAAGCCCAAGCATAGTCCAAAGCCTAATCAATTTAGAACTTGTCCATTGACTTTAAGCTAAGTCGAACTAGATCGGGATCAAGCTTGAGCTATTTTTTCATCCCTAGTTTTTATATAACTAGTCGAAGGATTTAGATTAGCTAGCTAAACAATGGAGCAAAGAATTACGTAATAAGTGTTATTTGTTAGGTTAATCAAAGCCCTAATCAAATAGACATTGGCTAGTCGAAGTTAGATGTACTATTAGTCAAACATGCTTTAGATACACTATTAGTCGAACATGCTCAAAAACTAGAGATTGTAATGACTAATTTATGTATATAACGACTATCTAAGTTAGTTTTGGATATAAATAGACTATAATTGAGTTATATAATAGTTTTGGATATAAATAGTCTATAATTGAGTTATTAAAAGAAACTTTGGCATCTTTGAGAGTTTTAGCCTTTGGAGGCTAAAGAGTACACCTGTGTATAACATAATATATAATGAATCTCTGTTCATTAATGTGATCAAAGGAAAGTGTCTTGGTTGTATGATTGTGAAATCATTGCAATCAGGAAAACTTTTTGAAATACACTTTGAGAAGTTTCTTGTTGCCCTTCAATAAGATTTGTAAAGTTTAGTCTTTACTCATGAAAAAGCAAGATAATTAAAAGAGTTTCTTTTTACCCATGATAAACATGATGTTGTAAGAAGGATTCCTTTTTACAAATTGAAGGAAGAAGATAGTGAATTCTCAAGTGAGCTTGGAAAGGCCATGGGTTATCTACTCAAACCATTATCAATCAATTTTGTTTCCCTTTCCCTACTCTCTTTAATTATTATTATTATGATTGTTTTAGTGATTATCACATATGAATTTGCCATAATAATTTATTAAATTAGGCTATTCATTTATTAATTTTTAGAAATATATAAAAACAATTCATCCAATCTCATGTGTCATTCGAGGCCTAATGTAAAATTAGTAATATCTTGTAAGATTGTTTTAATAAGTAGCTCTTGTCCTTCGAAAGATAGTACCCTATTATTTTAAGAATTTAAACATTTATACATTCTATCTCTAATGTATCTAAAAATGCTCATTTTTAATATCTAATTAAGGATAGGAGACCTAAATAAACATATTGTTTTTGTTAATTATGAAAATTGGAGCTTTGGGATGATATTATTCAATAATTGGAGGTTATTCTACGAACAAAATTCTCAAATAAAGTCCTATACTACCCGATTAGGAAATAGGAAACATAACTCAATAGATTGTCATAGTGTTGTTAATGATGTTTGTTGGCACCAAAGATTGGGCCATCCTTCTTTCAATGTACTGAAACAGTTGCCAATTTCTTTCAATAATATGGATTTTCTGATCAACCGTGTGATATTTGTCATCTTTCCAAACAAACTCGTCTTCCTTTTCCTAGGAGCAGTATTAGTACGATTGCATGTTTTGAAATGTTGCATATGGATCTTTGGGGTTCTTATAAGCAGGGGTCGATTAGTGGAGCACACTATATCCTCACCATAGTTGATGACTTTTCTAGAACAACCTGGACTTACCTCCTTAAACATAAAAATCAGACTTCCACCTTCTTGGCCCAGTTTATTCAATATATCCAAACCCAATTTGATGCTACTATTAAGGTAATTCGAACTGATAATGGGACAGAATTCTTGAATCATACTTGTCAAGAACTCTTAAACACATGTGGTATCATCCATCAAAAAACTTCCCCTTATACTCCACAACAAAATGGAGTTGTTGAAAGGAAACATAGGCATTTGTTGCAAACTGCTAGGGCGCTTATGTTTCAATCCCATTTACCCAAACAATTTTGGGGAGATTCAACTTTGACTGCTACCTACCTCATCAATAAGCTTCCCACTCCTGTCCTAAGTTGGAAATCACCATATACTGTTCTTTTCCATAAAGAACCTGATTATACTTTCTTGCGAACTTTTGGTTATTTATGCTATGCTTCTAACACTTTACCTCGTAAAGACAAATTTGCCCCTAGAGCTTTCAAATATGTTTTTATTGGTTATTCTTCAGGTTAGAAGGCCTATAAACTCTATGATTTGCAAAGCCATCATATTTTCATTTCTAGGGATGTTATTTTCTATGAAAATATTTTTCCTTTTCAATCTGTTTCTTCGGTTCCAAATGCAGTTCCTTTGCCCATTCCTACTGTTTTACCTTCTGCTATGTCTCAAGAATCTTCTTTTGTTGATACTATTGCTGATCCTTCTTCCAATTCTTCAAATTCCTCTTCCTCTACTATTCCATGCTCCACTGATGTAGCGCAAAGTTCAGCTCCTATTCGTAGGAGTACTCGTATGACTCGACGGCCTAATTGGCTAGATGATTTTGTTTCACATGCATCTGTTACTAATATTGCTCCTGTTGTTGTTCCATCAGTGCCTAATTCTTCTCATACTCCACCTACTTATCCTTTTGTTTTCTCATCTTGTCTTACATCTGATTATCATTTATTTTTGAAAATGTGTCTATTATTGAAGAACCTAGTTCTTTTGAACAAGCTCGAACTAATTTGAATTGGTTGCATGCTATGGAGGCTGAGTTGTCTGCCCTTGATCATAATCATACTTGGGATTTGACTGTATTGCCAAAGGGGAAGAAGGCTATAGGTTCTAAATGGGTTTATAAAGTTAAACTCAAATCAGATGGAACTGTTGATAGGTATAAGGCTAGGTTAGTAGCCAAGGGCTATAACCAAATTGAGGGGGTGGATTATAATGAATGTTTTTCTCCGATTGCTAAAATGGTTACTGTGAGACTTTTTATTGCTATAGTTGCTACTAAAGGCTGGCCTTTACATCAATTGGATATAATTAATGCGTTTTTGCGTGGGTATATTGATGAGGAATTGTACATGTTACCTCCTCAAGGATATACCAAGGCTGCTCCTAATCAGGTTTGTCGTTTGAGAAGGTCTTTGTATGGCCTTAAGCAAGCATCTCGACAATGGAATCATGAACTTACTGTTTCCCTTTGTCAACAGCATTTTGTCCAATCTGCTCATGATCCATGTCTTTTCATTAAATCTGAAGGGACTGATTATATTGCACTTGTTGTGTATGTTGATGATGTGTTGATCATGTGTCCGACAGAGGCATATATTAATCGGGTCAAACAATTTTTACATGACAAATTCACTATTAAAGATATGGGCCCTGCCAAGTATTTTCTTGGGTTAGAACTTGCTAGGTCCTCTACTGGGTTGTATGTGAATCAACGCAAGTATGTGTTGGATATTCTCAAGGATGCAGGTTTAACTTGTTCGAAAGGAGCAGCCACTCCTCTCTCTCCTCATTGTTGGTTTGATGATGTTAGCTCTCCTTTATTAGAGAATCCAGACAGATATCGGAGGCTAGTTGGGCGTCTTCTTTATCTTGGTTTTACCCGTCCTGACATTACTCATGCAACTCAGCAGCTGAGTCAGTTTGTTCATGCTCCTACTGAGCAGCATTGGATGGCTGTCATTCATGTGCTCAAGTATTTGAAGCAATCTCCATCTACAGGTTTATTCTTTCCTTATGACAATTCTTGTTCTTTGCAAGCTTATTGTGATGCGGATTGGGCTGCCTGTCCTTTTAATCGGCGTTCTTTAACAGGTTTTTGTGTGTTCTTGGGTAATGCATTGATTTCTTGAAAGACTAAGAAACAAACTACTGTTTCTCGGTCTTCCGCAGAAGCTGAATATCGTAGTCTTTCTACTACGGTGTGTGAGTTGCAATGGATTACTTATTTGCTGGCTGATTTTCGGATGTCCATTTCGTTTCCTATTTCATTATGGTGTGATAATTTGGCTGCTGTCCATATTACCGCGAATCCGATTTTTCATGAGAGGACAAAGCATTTGGAGATTGATTGTCAATTGGTTCGTGATAAATATAAAGATGGCTTCGTTCTTTCTCAATATATTTCTTCCAAGCTTCAGCTCGCCGATATGTTCACTAAGGCTTTATCTGCCCCTGTTTTTAATTTTTTGTTGTCCAAGTTGGGCTTATGTGATTGGCACCTAGCTGTAAATAAGTGTGTGTGCGTTTTGTGTAGGAAGCTAGTCGTTTTCATTAAAACCACTGATAGTATAAATAACATCGGTTGTTTTTCTGTAACCGATAATAAACTGAGAAGTAGTCGTGATTAAGAAAAATCACGTTTACCCAAACTCGAAATCCCTAACTTTGTTCAGGTGAACTTACACAGAAGATCGGATTCTCTTTCTTCGAAAAGTTGTAGAGGTTTTTGATTAAGACTAGTCTGAACTATAGCTTGCTTTTCAGATACCTGAAGAAAAGCCTAGCTAGTTTATAAATATGCGCCACCTAACATCTCCCCTTTTCTCTCTATTTCCATTTTCCGTGCCGATTTTATTGAATCGAATCCATTATTTATACGTAGTTTTACAATCTCATGACTTAAGACTTGTGAGTCCAAATGGAACAGTCGCCGATTTCGGTATAGGTATGTTGAGCGCCACTAAAAGATACAAATGTTGCAATTTTTATTTAAATAATATTAACAGTTCATTAACTAAATTAAGAAAAAGAATTTGATCCACAATACATCTGAATGGACACCCAGATTTCTTGTCCAAGTTGATTTGTCCCAACTCTGTCCAGTAGGGTGGATGTCATCCACTTATGTGGTCCAAGTTGCCCTGTCCAAGTAACTTGTACAGGGGATCACCTCTCCTAAATGGACTCAATAATGAAGTCAATTAAGATGACTAAATTCATAGAGTTCAGATGTAATCTTTGCTGTGAATCTATATTTTATTTTTGCCAAAGATGGTCCATAGAACTCTATTACTTTTGCCTTCTCGCTTCCTAATAATTTGGTCCTCCCGAGTCCTGTGCTATAAGCAAGAAACTAAAACGCTTTATGGAATCAGGTTCAGGTTCCATATATTGAAATGAAAAAAGAACACAGACTAATAATAAGATGGAAATGAAAGTAACATGTTTGAACGAATTTGCATGCATATTCTGATCCAATTCAACACCTACAGTGCCGAGAAGAAAGTGAAAATCAGAGAAGGATTTTGACAGGAGGAGATTCCAGAAATCCACTGGACATCGGGACCCAAAAGTTGAGATATCTCTAATCGCCTAAAAAGGTGAGAGCAAGCTTGACATGGAAATACCATCCTTAGCAAATCAACCAACTTGTTTCCGCCTTTATTTTGCCTTTCTCCTCGGAATCTCGTCTCTATTTTTTCTCTGGTCTCAGAAAAGCTCCACCACGAAGAAAGCTACGAATTTCTTTTTTTTTTTCCCTCCCTTTAAATATCAAAAACTAAAAGTAGCAGAGTACAGGATGAAAATTATAGATACAGAATCCAAATAAACTTGCTCACTTGAAAACACCACATGTGGAACTTTCATGTTTATCATGTACTATACACACTCTACTACACCACTTAGAGCAGCAAAAATATGTAAAACATAAAGTTGGTAATTCGCAAATACGATGGAAAATGTAATTAGCTCCATACTATTACTTCTCCCCATATCTTAATGGCTTACACAGTTGTTGAACACTCAGTTCCTTGCTTCGAACTCAGAGGAGCGGCGGGAATATTTGGTCCAAAAGGTAGAACGGCGGCACAACTAACAGCAAAGCTGTAGCGCCCTGAAACCCAGGTTCCGACTTTCCACCTGAGCCGTCCATTAGCTTTCAAATTCATGACTAACCTTCCGGCCGCCTGGTCACGTCCCATTTCGTAACCAAACGATGGAGCCACTGGTAAACCGGGTCCAATCAAAGATGCTGTTAATAAGTTAGTATCTTCATGTCCTTGGTAGAACGGAGGAAGAGAGGTATCTGTAGTTATCTGCTGACTTTTATACACGGCATAAACTTGAAAGTCATCGTAGTAGATACCAACTTTCTGGTTCGCGTTCCTGGATTGCAAACTCACTTGGATAGAGGAGTTGAGGAGATTAGGAGCTGAGAGATTGAGTTGGTATATATCAAACTGTTTAATGGAGAACTCGGGCTTGGTGGGTCGTAGTATGAGCCAGACGAGTAAAACAAGTGATAGAAGAGAGGTGAAAAGTGCGGAGGATGCAAAAAATAGCCTCTTGTAGAGCTTGTTGAAGTTTAATCCTTTATTGGCACAGTGTTTTGGAGATTGTGTGAAGACTAGAGACATTTGCAGTGTACAAGGCCAAGGAATGAGAAGAGAAGAGAACGAGTTTTTGTGTACAAGGCTAAGGAATGAGAAGGAACGGTGGGGTTAATAACGAAACAGAAAGCAGCAATTATTTTGGGAAAGTCTGTGGGTACTTTTGGCTTGGTTCTTCTCATGATGGTATTGGTATTGTTAGGTAGCTGCGAAATTTTTTCTTGCTTTGCATGTGAACTTAACTTTTTAGATCGATGGTTCCATATTTACGCATTTCATTGAAACTAGATCTCGACCGTTGAATCATTGAAATTTTCCTCTCGTTTTCTTTTTTCTTTTACAAAAAATATCAACCTTTACTTAATTTTCCAACCGGATCTTAAAAAATAGTAATTAAATTTTTAATTCTTTTAATTCTAACCCAACGTTATTATCTTTGTTAGTATTACTTCCGTGATTTGTTACATAAGACAGATGCCTTTAACACTTATGTATATTATATCATTAAATTATTTGACTAAACTATGTTGTCATATAATTGAAAAATGAAACTTGCCACCCATGATTTATTAATGTTACTTAATGATACTTAATTAGTTAGTTTAATCTGACGTGTATAAATGTTAAAGATATTTATCTTATGATAAGTCATATTAGTAACATTAACAAAGACACTAACGTCGGACTATAATTAAAAATATATATTCATACGGTATAAATTTCAAACCTTTGCAAATTAATTTAGATAAATTATATTGCCCTTTTTGTCTTGTCCTTTTTACTTTAGT
Organism: Erythroxylum pelleterianum; assembly: GCA_027563865.1. NCBI lineage: Eukaryota > Viridiplantae > Streptophyta > Magnoliopsida > Malpighiales > Erythroxylaceae > Erythroxylum > Erythroxylum pelleterianum. Next base: position 24,476,875 of record JAOQMR010000003.1, on the reverse strand, counting down.
TTCTTTAATCTTTTTTTTTTTGGATTATTAGCCTAATATATGTCACTTAGTACATTTTCTTGATGTTTGATTCAAATTGAATATGTTATTATCCAAATTATACATATTTGATTCCATTTTGTTTGTATTTGGTATATATATTACATAGGAGAACAGGATACATTCTGAGATCACCTGCTTCACTTCCCGTAATAAATAATTCTACCAATTTTATAAAGAAAAATTTTGTACAAGCGAGTGTCATATATATGTATGTATGTTTATACCGTCCTAGAAGAAGATGCTTAGGGGTATGTAGGTAAGCATGTAATAAATGAAGCACAGTTCTTGTGAGTGAGGTGGTTTTTTGATTGATTAAAAAGAAGAATCTAACCTTTCTTCTCAAGTGGAAACACACATTTTGGTGTTCAACTGGAAATAGCGTTTAATTACTTATTCAAAACAAGCTGAGAGTGTTGGAGAATCTGTTAACTAATCTTTTGACTAGTTGTTTGGGTCCTTTCTGGCCGATACTTTTAGGTTAAGAAAAAGAAAACACGGGAGACTTATTGATGTTTGACGGGAGAGATGAAATAAAAGTTAAAAAAGAAGCTTTTCCATTGGATGTCTGCCACGTAGAGCAATGATTGTGTTTGGTCCATGCATGGAGGAGGGGAAGAAATTACACAGTGAGATGAGACTAACTTGCAGTTATTGCGCCCCGGCTAGGAGGTAGAGTCCAGATCTTCTGTCTAATATTATGATATCTTATTGTGTCCAATAAATCTCAGTCATTTATTTATGTAGGGCTCACATAGGGCCCACGTGGGTCTTACAAAATAAATGGCTGAGATTCAATGAGACAGAGTAAAACTGGACAGAGGATCTGATTTGCAGGAGGTACCTTAGTGACTTATTAGTCACTATCTTTCTTTCTTTTTTTTTCCTTAAATTAGGATATTCACTGGCGGATCCTGTGACTAATCCCCTCGTTGGTCTGTAGGTACCTCACAGGATGGGACAGCTGGCCCAAATATTTAAGGCTGCTCCATGCCCAAAGCCAATGATCAAACTCTTGACCTTTAGTTAAGGATGGATGAGTCTCTTCCATTCAACCATGCCTCTTAAATTATTATTCACTATCCTTTGATTACATCGCTAAGGCAGGCACTCTTTTGACAAAGTGGGACGGGAACGTCGTAGAAAATGTTCTTTTCTTTTCGTTGGTTTTTAAGTAGAATCTGTCTTTTGAGAAAATTAGTTGCATCCCCTTGGCCACCAGATATTATAATCTTTTACAAAACTGATTTAATACAACTCTTTTCTACGTCCGAACTATGATTAACGCAGTTCAGATGTTATGCCACTTTTTGCAAGTTGCAAAATACACCCAGTAAGTCTTGGGCACCCTGCTGGTACATCCGTTACATCACTGGTGACAAGGAGAGGGTGCATTTAAGATTTACTCTTAACACGTCTTATATACTAGACTTGTGTACAGGATTTTGGATGGTCTAACCTACACATTACAACTTAAAAGAAAATGGCTATAAATGACCTCTACGTGATGTACAATACAAATTCAAAGCTACTATTTAAAACATACGGATGTTGTACCTTCTGCAAATTACAATATATAAGATGACTAAAGATGTACATCAGAAGCATCTCGGAAACGGAAAGCGCATGAAAATGAGTGCTAACGGTCTAAGATCTTTGCTATTAATGGATCAACTCTAACCACCAAGACAATTGACCAACAGCTATCCAATTTCAGTAGGTGGGGGGCTATTCAGCGCTTGGCGCACAAATTGTCCCTTCACTCTGGGACGTTGCTCAGCAAGTTTTTTTCTACTCTCGTACCGAACCTGAAAAACATAATTCCATTAGCAAAGTATGAATACAATAGCTGTTATACTTCGCTGTTGTCAAACAATGCAACAAACGTATATAGCTATTGCAAGTGATGCCTCTAAGTGCTAATATTATCCCCTTGTCTACACGCATGGAAGTTAGATCTAGCTTTAGAAACTGGACAAGCAGCAGTTTGATTCAATGTTCTAAAAATCATTAATCATGAAAGGAGACATTACCTTCTTCTCATAGCATCTTTCTTTTCGCTTCAAGCGGAATTTGGTCAATGCTGCTTCTCTTTGGATAGATCGAAGAAAGGATCCATTGTCGGTGAATGCATCAATTTCATTTTTGCTCTCTGTGGCAGTTCTAACAAGAGTAGCTGGATCCCCGTCTCTGTTAATACCACAAACACTTTCATATCCAATGCTGTTAAGATGACTAACAGAATCAGTTGTAGAAGTATGTCCATGATCCTTAAAAGAATCCAATTTTTGGTCCTGTATTAGATTTCGACTGGTGGGATCATTTCTATTTTGACCAAGTTGCTCATAAAGCTTCTCAAAATTATTTCCAAACTTGGACTGATGGAATCGACTCACTTCAAAGTTGGGATCCAGATGGCTGGCTGAACTTGGATTTGGCATTGGTGATGAACTTGATTGCTTACAAAATGTTGGACGTAATGGAGAACAGTGGTTTGTGCATTGATTATTAAATCCCAGACCATGACTAGGAATTTGGATTGAATGCGTTACTTGTTGAGGGCATGAAGTTGCAATATCAGTTTCTTTGGTCTGACCAGTAGCTAAAGAGACAAAACTTCTTTGAGCAATTGATGTTGGACAGGGAGCATAAGAATCACAGTCACTAGTATTGGACAATCTTCTCTCTGAATGAGCTCCAAGTTCTCTTTGATTGTACAAGATTGCCAATGGTGAATGTAGGGGTTGCAATGCCCTGTTAGTATACCTGAAAGAAAAAACATAATTAAAGGTAGTAGTAAATTGGAACTACAGAAGTTCCGTGAAGATATCCTAGGGAACACACAAAAATAGAAGAAAAAAATAAAATGTCATTTTAGTAGTCTTTTGGATAATTTTGGAATTAAAATCATCGCCTGAAAATGCTTGAGCTGATAACAGAAGTCCCAAACATTAATTCACTTATCGATAAATAAATTCTTTCTCTGCTCGCAGTCACAACTCACAAGTAGTTATCCCAAATCCAAATGAAAAGTAAATTAGTTAATGGAAACAGAACTAACGGCATAAAAGCTGAGGCAATTGAATGTCTGAGAGTACGTCTTTCTTCAGCAACTTGAATGCCAAAGCCATTAGGTTGAGATGTCTTCAGCGAAAGATCCAAATATGGAGAAGACTCAAGATTCTCTTCTGCATTCTTTGAACTATAAATTTGATTGCCAGATGCTCCCATAAAGTCGATGGCTTTTCTAGAATAGTTAATAAGGACATCATTATCACCACAAGCCTCACAAGCAATATTAGCATTCATAGCCTGACTTTCTGGTTCAATGTTGCCGTCCACATTCATTTTGTTAAACTTGGTACGGGCAGCGTCAGATGAACCTAATGTAGAAAATATATGTACAAAATTTCAGTTCTTCCACAAAAATATAGCAGTCAAATTAATTTTAGATAGGTAAGTGCCTTACCACCAGCTTCACTCTCGTGCATCAGCAATTGTTTGCCAAAATTTATCTTAACTTTGTGTTTCTGCATTTTGGTGTCATTCAACAAGAATTTGACCCAGAGAGGCTGCATATTGTCCTGCACGTATTTCATATGTGCATTCTCAGCTTCCAAGTCTGGCTTTGTACAAGAGCTCTGCAAAAGCCATAAAAAGCAAGCTTTATATAAACCTCATGTAGTAAACCTAAACTGAGAGGGAATTCCTTTTAAGTGAGCAAAAAAAGTAATTTATTCCATGAGCAATATTCAGCTCAGGTCTGTAAATGCTCTTGGTTGGAAGCACAGAATTTTGGGAAACCATATTGACAATGAAATCAGACTATATTACAAGCTAATAGGAATAATTAAGTTCATATTAATGTATGAATTTCCTCATGCCATCTGGAAATAAGTATTCTAAGAAATGGACTTTTGACTCCAAAACTAAAGATGCCAAACTAGTTTATACCAGGTCTAAAATTGATTGAAGTGTTGAAGTTGCACAAACATAGTTGAACTCACTACGCTATGCACACATTAACCTGATCACGTAAACAACCAATTTAGCAATATGTAAGCATCAACCTGATAACCCATTAACTGTGCTCATTCGTGTAGATATTCAAAATGTAGCACTGACCTGAGCATCACTTCCTTTCTCGATACATCCACGACTTGCCTTTATACACACCATATCCCCAATTGAATTATTGGTCGATGCATTGTTTTCAGAAGAGTCTTCAAGCTTCCCCTGTCCAACACTTTCATCTTGCGGACAACTTCCTGCCGCAAGAGACTGACAGAGTGGTAAGAACAAATTAGTTCTAGATCAAAACTGAAGGTTACAAATAAAGCTTAAATGCAAAATGATTAAATGTTAAATTTTGCATACATATTGTCTTCTCCATACATGTTGCCATAAGTTTCTAAGTTCATTTCTCCTTATAGGCTTTACAAGATAGTCAGCAGCACCTCTCAACATGCATTTGTAAACTGTGCTAATTGAATCTTGGGAGGACATCACTGCAAAACCATCAGAAATATGGATAAATTTCTCAACAGATGAAACAAAATTTAATCCTACATTTAGAAGTCCTCAGTCTGCATTCCATACTTATAACTGGTACATTTTTGCAAATCTCATGCTCCATGATTAGAGTAAGGAGAGCATATCCAGATATTAAAGGCAAATCAATTTCTGACAAAATGATGTCTATATTATGCGGGCTTCCTCTAAGTATCTCCCATGCCTTCAAGCCATCAGGAACAGCAGTAACTGCTCTGCAAAAACAGCAAACATTAAGCAAAAAGTAGTTTCTAGATGTGAATTAATGCCGAAAATCTAACTAAAATATCTAAAAGACAGTAATTCAGAACCCAGTAGAGTTTGAGGAACAGTTTGAAGGGAAGATCTCGGTGACAAGGACAACCTCTGATAATAAATGAGAGGCTCTTCCTAGAATGATCCCTAGAAGTAAGTTGATTGTTTAGTTAAAATGTCTAGCGTTTTCTGTACCAGTAATCAGCTCAAAGTACAGCTTTAAGAAATGAAATTTCCTGCACTCCGAGGATTCTGTTAGTTAGATAAATAGAAAACCAAAATCTAAAAAAGACATGGACGAATTGGAAACTAATTTGCCCTCAATATCGGGATATTATAGGTTAGGAGAATTAGTATGTTCCATGCAGAAATCAGTGGTCATATATTCTGAAAGATAATTGGCTCTGCAGTTCTCGGTGTAATCAACCAGCAAGTCACAGAATGAGTACGCCATCAACTTATTGACATACATCCATCACAAGACGACAGTCTGGAAGAAGGCTGAAGGGCAACGGATTACTAAAGAACTGATGTCTGATTCTATGCTATGCAATTTTTGGTTTTTATGTAGCTTCGTGGTTTATTGGATAATTATGTTATGAATTTGTATTGGTGTTAATTGTTCAGCCTTTTTTTTTTGCTCCAAAAACTTCCATATTCCAATTTGGTATGTTTTCTTTAGATTTTATAGTTCACTGTTAACTTCTTACTCCTCGATATTAAGCACGTCCTTGAAATTTATTCTTTTCTATTTGGTACTATTTCTCAGCCAATGTTGAAAGTAGAGGGATTCCAAACGAAAAGCAAGAAAAAAACAAAGAACAGCGTTAACACATAAATCCGAAACATTGAACCAACTCCTAAGAAAAAAAGTTCAGTAGAAAACAACAACAAACCAAGAATAATCAGAGTCGATTTCTGAAAAGGATATAATATGTAGATTAATACAACACTAAAATAATTATTGAACTACTGAACACTGAATTAAAGATTTTTATCTTCATTAATTAATTAGGAATATCATAGCCAGAAAGAAGAAATTAAATTTGGAAAACTCATCGTCAGAAGAGAATTCAGATAACAAAAAACAAACCTGTGTAACTGCATTTCCTGAGAAGAGCAGCGATAATCTGCCGAGTTGAGTCATCAGCTTCAACTAGCAATACCCTTAAAACCATCTTAGGAAACAGATTCTCCCACCGGGTCAATTCACAATCACTCGAACCATCACCTTCTTTCTTCTTTTTCTTAGTGCTCATATTCGATTCCCCGGTTTCAGTTTCAGTGTATTCTTCTCCTTCTTTTTCTCTTTCTTCAGTCATCTCATTTTTACTTCTTCTGACCGCCTCCAACACAGCCTCTCCCATAATATCCTTCCAGGATTGAACTCTCAAAATCAATGGGCAATATGCAGTAGCAGTAGTAGCAAAAGCAGAAGGAAAGCCAAGAAGCAAAATATCCAAACCTCACACATATTTAAAACTGAGATTGAATGGCGGCGATTACAGCGTCCACAGATAACCACGTCTTGATCTAGGGCTGTAAGACAACTGGGTCCCATGCCCACATGGATGAAAATATCTGAACTTCGTCCACATCAGCTCCATAAACAAATGCTATAAATGGAATGATCAAAGACTTGGGAGTCCGGAATGGGTGGTGCACGTTCAAAGGCTCTCCCTGTTCCCTCCAATTTGATATTTGGTGTTGGGTTCCACCTGAGAAGATATCTTTCTATGCTGTGGAGTGGGTTCCATTAGATATTTTGTAGCAACGGGGATCTCATCTCATGGATGGGACGTTGGCACGTGGAGAATAGAGAAACAGAAGGAGGGGTCTTGTCTAGTTGTATTATGAAACTAATTTATAAATATAAAACTAATACTAATTATGAGGAAAAGTCTGTGGTGGAAACCGGAGTCAGCGTGCTATCTATCAACTAAGAGCTTCGGTTCTACGTGGCCGCGACTCATTCAAGCGGCTTGGCTTCCTGGTGAAGCACGGGAGGAAGAGGTTAGTCCACTCATAAGATGGACAATATAAGTCAATAATATCTTCCCGTGGGTACAGAATGTGAATGTGAATGTGGTCCACGCACGTGAAAGGTACATATAGGTAATGGATTAATTTCATAATAACCATTGGCATATGTTTTGAGGTACGGTATTATATTTGTTTGTTGGTAATTTGGGCAAAATTTCGATAAGAGAAAATACTTTCAAATATGCAGTTTTATTAATAAGTTAAGTTCTTAACTCACAAAACAAGTAGTAAAATAATGATTATTTTTTTATGTACAAGATTCATTAAAATGAGAAGTACATAGCACACTTTGAATTATACAAATATTACTATTTTACGACACGCTGCTGCTCTCACAATATTTTGCTAGAACACTTTTAACTCTCACTTACACTCACACTCACAATTTTTGAATCATTTACACCAAGACCTAATATATTTATTTTTACCAGTTTACAAACAATTTCAATCACGCCTTAACTTTGTTATCTTTATGTTAGGTGTCTAACTTTCCATCACACAAAGTAAAATACTTAGGATAATTACTATTGATTTTTAACACTCCCCCTTAACATTAATTATCCCTTTTTTATTTCCTTTCAAGATATCATGCCAATCTGACTTCAAAACTTTTCAAATTTTGCTAGACCTTTAGTAAAAATGTTTGTCACATGATCTTTTGTGCTGATTTTCTCCGTCTTAATTTCTTCTTATAAGACTTTTTATCATACATAATGATAATGTATTTCCACATGTTTTGTTCTTGCATGAAACACTGAGTTTTCAACTAACCTTATAGTTGATAGGTTCTCACAGTGCAGTGGTACTGCATAGTTTACAACTTAATGGAGATCTTCTATGAGTTGCATCAACTATGTACTTTCTTTAGTTGTCATTGTCGCGGTTTTGTATTCTGTTTCAGTGGGAGACAATAAGACACTCGGTTGTCTCTTGCTACACTAAGAGTCTGCTTATAAACTAAGGTTGAACACAACCAATAGTTGAACGACGAGTGTCATGGTCTCCATAATCAGCATCACAATAGCCAAAACTCTACATTCATTGTCTCTTTCATATAGTATTATATAATCAATTGTGCCTTTGAAGTATATTAAGATTTTTCGAACTGCTTCCAAATGCATCTTCTTTGGATTTTGCATGGATCTACTAACCATTACAATAGTATTGATAGATTAAAGTACCTACCAACTGTTGATACATTATCGGATTTTCTAAATATTTGCCTTCTACTGATGGCATTAATCTCCATTGGTGTCGATACAGGTTTGTAGTTTAGCATCCCAAATTTTTGCAATAGTACTTTTGCATACTTCTGTTGACCCAAAAATAAGCCTTCTTTTATATGATCAACTTCTAGTCCAAGAAAGTGTTTGAGCTTTCCTAACTCATTCATCTGGAAGTGGATTAACAAGTTCTGTTTTATTTAAAAAATTTCTTCCTTACATCTCCGGTGATAAGAGATCATCTACATATACCAAAAATGTTACCATCTTTCCATCTTGAACTCTAAAAAATAGGCTTGAGTTTAATGGAGCCATCGAATATCCACATATAACTAAGAATTCTGCTATCTTCCTATACTATGCTCTCAGGGTTTGCTTTAACCCATATAGAGCCTTTTTCAACTTGCATATGAATTGTGGATAAGTTTTATTCTTGAACCTTTGTGGTTGATTTATATAGATTCTCGGTCCAATTTTCTATGCAGAAAAACATTTTTCACATCCATCTGCCTTGCTAGTTGCCAATGCTAGCAAAACACACATAGTGGTGATTTTCACCACTGCACTAAAAGTTTCATCGTAGTTCAATCCATATTGTTGTGCAAAATCCAATAGCCAGGAAGGGCCTAGAGGTGCCTACTACTACACCACACTACACTTGGATCACCCGAGCAATAAGTCGAGCTTTGTATATTTCAATTGAACCATTTGGTTGGGTCTTCAACTTGTAAACTCATTTACATGATATAGGTTTTACATCATTGGGCACTGCCACTAAATCCCATGTCTCATTTTGATTTAGTGCTTGGATTTCATCTTCTATGGCTAATCTCCATACCTTACTTTTGGATGCTTCTTCATAAGTAGCTGGTTCTTTCACTGTAGATCTTTAACTAGAGCTGCATTAGTATATCTAGGATTTGGCTTTCTCAATCTGGTTGATCTTCGTATAGTTTGTTAATGAGCTTCTTCCACTTCAAATTCCTCCATTTGGTTTGGCCTTTCTTCTTCATGAACCTCCCGATGCACTGCTGTTTGCCATGGATTTTTCTCTTTTGCTAAACTAAAAGTGCCTTCATTACTATCTTTAATTTCCAGAGGTACTTATTTATCTTCATTACTTTGTTGAACATTTTCAACCTTTGACTGATCCTCTATTTCTTTTAGGTTTTCTTTAACCTCTTTTGAATCTGGTAATAGGACTGCTTGCAATGACCACCAAGATGACGCTTCATCAAAAACCATGTTTCTTGACATGTTGCAACATCCTGTTTCTAGTTCACGACATCTCCATCTTTTTCTTTGACCATCATATCTAACAAAGATGCATCAAATAGCCTTCTTGTTAAACTTTCCATGTGGATTATCTGGTATGAATACATAACATACATAGCCAAATACATGAAAGTAACTAATCACTGGCTTGATCTTCCATAACTTCTCGAATGGAGACACAAATTCCAATGATGCTTGAGGCAGTCTATTATTTAAATGAGCAGTTGTCTTCATACATTTAGCTCGGCATTGTGATGGCACATTTTTAGCATGCAACATGCTTCTACATATCTCTGCGAGATGTCTATTCATCCTTTCAGCAACACAATTTTGTTGTGGTGTGCCTAGATAGGTCAACTGTCATTTTATCTTGCATTCTTGCAAGAACTATGCAAATTCTGCTGATGTGTCCTCTCCTTTATTATCTGTGCGAAGGCATAATGGTTTGTTATCTAATTCTTTTTCAGCCCTCTTTTTAAATTCCTTGAATTTGCTTAAAGCTTCTAACTTCTCTTTTAGAAAGTTGACCTATTCATATTTAGAAAAATCATCAATGAAGGTTATAATGTATCGAAAACCACTGATTGATGATTGTTTTAATGGGCCAAACACATTTGAGAGAACTAAATCCAATGGTACTTTAGCTCTGAACTTAGACTCTTCATATGACAATTGGTGGGCTTTACCATACTGACATCCTACATATAATGTTTCCTCTCAAACTTCAAGTTGAGGAAGTCCTTTGAACAATAATTGCCTTTAGCTCGTGATAGCTAATATGACCTAGTCGAGCATGCCAAAGATCAGCTGTCTCATTCTTTGTTGTTTTATCCACATATGTTGCTTGAGCATTCATCATATAAATGGACTCAAGCCGTCTGCCTTTTATGATTGGCTCACTCATGTTCTTCACACTTCAGCACACCTTAACATCATCTAGGCCAAACACCACAAAGTTACCAGAAGATGTCAACTGGGTTACTGACAACAAATTCTTCATTCCAGGTATATGATAAACATTTGGCAGCTATACTTGGTGTGAGTGGAACCGAGGTACAATTGCTATTTCGCCAATGTGAGTGATCGACATTTTGGAGTTGTTAGCAATAACCACAACTCTTCTTCCCTTGTATTCTAACAAGTTTAGAAGCATGTTTTTATCTCCAATCATATGATTGGAACTCCTGGAGTCAACAATCCAATCATTCTTCTAGTTTGATACTTTATCATGAGCAACTATAAGGGCTTGTTTTTCTTGCAACTTGAAAGGACACTTTTCTCCTCTTCAACTTTTACTTCTTTTTCTACTGCTTCATAGGCATAAAGATCCCATTCATCCTCACTATCATTTTAAGTTGAAGCCGCAACATTGCCTTTAGCCCGTTTGTGCCAACAATCTCGAGCAAAATGACATTTCTTACCATAATTATAGCATTCATCATTTTTCTTCTGATGTTGCTTATCATCTCATTTATTGATGCGCTTGCCTTGTTTTGTTCCCCTGTCCTTAAAGCCTCTAATATGATGGTTTTTTGGCCCTCCACCTAGTTTTTCTCCTTTTCTTTCCCTTTAAATTTCATTTGATGGTGTAGAGAGCTTTATCCTTATCTTTGATTATAACTCCAGACATTTGTTTAGCTATTGCTTTTTGATTAGCTAACAAATTTTCCAACTCGGTCAGAGTTGATTCTTGATCCCATCCACGAGTAGCAATGACAAGAGCATTATATTTCAATCGTAGACCATGAATAATATTTCTCTTCATCCTCATTGTAGTAATTGCATTTTCTGGATCTAATTTGGAGATCATGAAACATATTGCCTTTACTTTATTAAAGTATTGGTTGATTGTCATGTCTTGTTGTGTCAGATTTTGAAGCTTATTCTTGAGCTTCTGCAACTTTGCTTCATTTGTTTTTGAAAAAATTGTTGCCAAGGCATCCCAAGCTTCCTTTGGTTTCTTAGCGTCTTTGATATGCTGCAGGAGATCATCTTCGATAGTCACTAAAAGTTTGTGCAAAGCCTTGCCACACTTGATCTTGTATTTTTAGAGCTCCTCGGAATCAACTGGAGTAGTTTTCTGATTACCAACAACACTCCATAATCTTGGTCAAAAAAATAGAACTAGATACAGGTACTCCAGTTGCTATAATTAGTGTGATTGAGCTTCTTAATTGAGTTGGACGAACTGACTAGATCTGTTATAGTAACTTGGTAATGTCTTTAAATAACCAAGTAAGTTTGCCCTTGACAAAGCACTTTCCTTTTGACACTGATGTCTAACCATGCACACCTTTTCTGACGTTGGTCCCACACCACTTATTTTGATACCACTTGTTGATTATTTGAGCAGAAAATACTATCAAATATGCACTTTTATTAATAAGTTCTTAACTCACAAAGAAAGTAGTAAAATAGTGATTATTTCTGATATACAAGATTAGTCAAAATGAAAAGTACAGAGTATACTTTGAATCACACAAATTCTACTATTTGACGACACAATACTACTCTCACAATATTTTGCTAGAACACTTCTACCCTCACTCACACTCAAACTCACAATTTTTGGATCATTTGCACTAAGACCTAATACATTTACTTTCCATCACACAAAGTAATAGACTTAGGATAATTATTGTTGATTTGTTTTAATAGATGTCTCCAGCCTTTAACAACTTGCCATTCCATAATTTTACCAACTCTAATGGGGATATTTGATATGAGGAACAAGCAGGGACAATCAACTAGCATAAGTATGATCTTAAGATTGATTTCTCAATAAAGGAGAAAAATCCTTAGCAACGCCTTAAGCATCACATTGTCGAAGTTCGTCATCACTTTGAAAATTGAATCTAAAACTTCTATCACATAGTTTTTGACTATATCTCATATATTTGCAAGGAAAGTTTACATACCTTTCTTAAGGCCTTTCTCTCAATGTTCATAGTTGAGACATATGCCACCTTTATTGTTTTATCTGTCATTCCTCCATTCAATCTACAATGATAGAACATGAATTATGTTCATGCATAAGCCTCACATCTATGAATGTGGACACATCATCAGTTGTTGTAAGGACTTTGGTAGAAACTCTTAGCTTGCTCCAGAATGCACTGAGTAGAATTGTGAAATTGCACATTTTAACTGCAAACTTCCCCATCTCAATTAGTCAGAGTTATCCGATCTCTCTTTATTTATGTGAGGACCACAACCAGATGCAGATGCGACCATTTAATCCAAATATTAAATATCCAAACATGAGAGATCTGTTCCCCCTATGCGGTGACGTGTTCCTTATCCAATTCACTCGACACTTCTTTTTCCCTCTTCCGAAAACACACCTACTCTTTCTTCCTAGTTCCTCCTAACATTGATGGCCACGCACACTCTTCTTCTCTTCAAAGCCAGTAGCTGTTACCACCAACATCCTCGATTCCCATTAACCTCCACCTCCTTACCTCTTCAATCATCGTCCCTTCAATCTAATCCTTCTATTCCATCAACACCATGCCTCAAATCATCTTTCTTCAACTCATTTCCACTTCATACTGCAACCCCACGCAAGACCTCTTCTTCGTCAATCGGAGCTCGAATGTCCTGGGACGGCCCTCTCTCCTCCGTCAAATTGATCATTCAGGCCAAGAATCTGGAGGTACTTACTTCTATTCTTCTCTTCTTATTTATTTATTTGTTTTAATAATAATAATAATAACTGAAAACAAAAATGTCATCATATTTAGTTAAATGAAGCAATAAAGAAGCACGTAGAAGACAAAGTCGGGAAGGCTGTGCAAAAACATAGCCATCTGGTTCGGGAAGTGGATGTTCGGTTGTCGGTACGAGGTGGCGAGCTCGGTAGAGGCCCTAGGATTCGCAGATGCGAGGTATAAATTTCTTTTCAACAGATAATTATAGGTTTGGTTCGGTTCAATTGACAATTGCAGAACATACAATTGAAATTTGTAGGTGACTCTGTTTACAAAGAAACATGGAGTAGTGAGGGGCGAGGAAGATGCGGAGACTATATATGCAAGCATAGATTTGGTGTCCTCCATCATTCAGAGAAAGCTAAGAAAAATCAAGGAAAAGGAATCTGACCATGGTCGTCACATGAAGGGTTTCAATAGATTGACGTTTAAAGAGCCTCTTCTCACTCAACCACAACTCGACGATCATCAGTCTACTTCTCCCCAACAAGAAGAAAAAGAACAACAACAACAACAAGAAGATGAGGACTACCTCTATGAGGTTGATTAATAAAATGCTCTACCCCATCATATCATATCATTTTGTTAGTTTGCATTAATCTTTCCTTTTGCTGAATGTTTTCAGGTTGTTCGAACTAAATACTTTGACATGCCCCCTTTAACGGTTCTTGAAGCAATTGAGCAGCTGGAAAACGTTGATCACGACTTCTATGCTTTTAGGAATGAAGAAACTGGTATACACTTATCTGTCCCAGTCCCCCATTCCTTTTCTTTCTCATCTCTCAACTCTTTTATGTCTTCCCATCTCAGGTCAAGTAAATATCGTTTACAAGAGAAAAGCTGGCGGATACGGTCTCATTATACCCAAAGGAAATGGTGAAGCTCAGAAACTTGAGCCTGTTGTTCTTGAACCAGCTAGAGAACTGTCTTAGCACAGAATAACTGAGGTATATACTAGAAAGGCTGTACTTCTTGTTGAACAGTTTATGTGAAGACCAAATCTTGCAGAGAACACAAGTGTAGGTTCTGTGATGAGGTAAAACAGTCTTTGGGATTTTTGTGAAGATGGAAAGTATTTTGTTTTTCTGCTCATAGTTACAGAAGATGTAATTCCCAGCAATGTTTGTGCAAGTCAACAGGCTTTCATCCTTATGTCCAAAGTCAAGCAATTCACTAAGAAGTTCTTTTGGGTTCGCGTGCAATATAATTAGATGATGATAACTTGCTTAACGGTGCATTGCAATGGCGTGATAACCTGATCTGCAAAAAATTTCCACACTGACCCTTGCATTGCATACGCACGTTTACACCTTCAAATTCTATCCAAGCGGATAGATTCGCTACCCTCTATAAGAATTCAAGTTATGGAGCTTCGCCTCTGAAGAATCATAACCGAAGATTGAAGAATCTATAAGGATTCGCACAGCAAGTATGTCTCCAAAAGAAAGTCCAATGTCCAAAAGAAAGTCCATAGGGAGATTGATAGGAGGAGAGACCATCTTCGAACAAAAACGCCTGCTTACATAGAACGCATTGGAATTGAAGGAAAAGGACCGTACATCGGATTAGGACTATATGATACGCGAAAAACGCATTTGACCGTGCACCGTTACGATCAACAAAACCTTAAAATCACTATCGGTATTGCTGGAAAAATCAACAAAAGAACGCCCTACATAAACAAATAAAAAGGCCTATATTTATAGGCTACTGTGAAAACAGAAAAAGCCCAAAAAAGAAGAAGAAGAGAACGTGAACACGTTTATCCATTACTACTTTGACTAGGTAATGAAATAACAAATTAAAGAATACCAATTCAAATTTTGAATCACATGTTAACAGTCTCCTTGATTCAAAGTCACAAATTCCCATGAGTTTTTTTGAAGTTCTCATGTTTTTCCGGTGGAAGTGTCTTCGTCAAAATATCAGCAACTTGTTCGTTTGTATTGAAAGATTTCAGAACAATTTCTCCTTTGGTGACAAGGCTCTGAATAAAGTGAAAACGAACATCGATATGTTTTGTTCTGTTGTGGTAAGCTTGATTTTTTGCCATTGCAATGGCTAATGTGCTATCGCAGAAGATCTCCATTGTTTCAACTCGTTTTTGTTCAAAATCAGCTAGAAATCTCCTAAGCCAAACTGCTTGACAAGCTGATATAGTTGCTGCAATATATTTAGTCTCTGATGTCAATAAGGGTACTACCTCCTGCTTCTTTGAATCCCAAGGAATGGCTCTAGAGCCAAGATTAAACAAGGTACTAGATGTGCCTTTTCGATCATCTGTGAAACCTGCATGATCACTATCAGTAACAGTTTGAAGTTTGATGCCTTAGAGTACCAAATTCCCATCTCCGCGGTTTCTGCTACATATCTCAAAATTCTCTTCGCAGCTCCAAGATAAAGCTTGCTTGGATTATGCTTAAACCTGGACACAACTAAAAACCGAGAAAGCAATATCTGGTCTAGTATGAGACAAGTAGTTTAAGCCTCCAACAAGACTATGCACCTGTTTGATAGGCAACACTCCGCCCTATATAGTATGGTTGGCTTAATCACTAAACAATAGAATTTATCTTTGAGCTTGAGTAATATCTTATTGTCACATAAAACTTTTGATGCATTTCTCCATCTAAGTTACCCTAATATGATACGTTGAATTATATCTTCATCGATCTCTTTATTGCTTTGAATGATAGATCTTAAATACTTAACACACTCTTTTATATGGTATAATTTCTAAATCGATCTTTACCTCCACATCAGAGGGTACCTTATAGCCTGAAAAATTATACTTTAAGTACTCAATCTTAATCCTGCTTGATTTAAAGCCTTTAGAATCTAATGTATCGTTCCAAAGTTCTAGCTTGACATTGACACTCTCTTTTATCTCATCCACTGAGATAATATCGTCAGCAAACAACATACACCAAATCACATCCCCTTAAATATTCTTGGTAAGCTCATCCATCACTACTGCAATAAAAAAAAGGCTTAATAAGGAGTTTTGGTGTAGCCTAATATTGATAGAGACATTCTCTGCTTCTCCTCCTATTATCCTTACTCTACTTTTTACCCCTTTATATATATCCCTAATAACTCGTATATAGGTCAAGGAACTCCTTTAACCTCTAAATACCTCCATATGATTTCCTTAGGTATTCTATCATTTGCCTTCTCTAGAACAATAAAAAAATCACGTGTAGATTATGTTGTCTTTTCTTGTAACATTCCATTAATCTTCTAAAGAGATGTAAAGTTTCTATCGTTGACCTTCCTAATATGAAGCCAAACTGGTTCTCTAGGATAGGCGCATCATTTCTCAATCACCTTGTCTCATAATTTCACGGTGTGGTTAGGTAATTTGATGCCTTTATAATTATTACAATTTTGTATATCCCTTTGTTCTTGTATAGAGGAATTAACATATTAAATCTCTAATCATCTAACATTTTGGCAGACTTAAGGATCACATTAAAAAGGCTTGGTCAGTCAAGTAAGATCCTCTATGCCTGGGCTCTTCCATACCTCTATGAGTATCTCATTAGGCCCTACTACCCTTCCACTTTTCATCTCCCTCAAAGCTCTTTTAATTTTTTCCTTGTAATCTATTGACAACAAGTAAATTTATGAAACCTCTCATATGCGCTAAGATCTATTAAGGAGATGTTGTCCTTTATGCTTTCATTAAAAGGCTATAGAAGTATCTCTGTCATCTTTTTTTTTTATGTCATTCTCAGCAATGAGCATCTGTCTTGCTTCATTTTTTATACAAAAAACTTGATCTAACTCTCACTTTTCACTTCCTAGCTCTCACCAACTTAAAAATGTCCTTTTCTCCATATTTACTTTTCAATCATTGGTATAATTTATCGAAGCTCTACTTTTAGCTACTGAGATTGTTTTCTTCTTCCCTTTCTTTGCCAGCTTGTACCTTTTCTATTAACTAATCTCTCTACCTCTGTGCGGTTATCCAATATAGCTTTATATATGCCGTTCTTGATCTTAAAATTTCTTGTACATTTTCTCCAAGACTCCATCTTATTACCCTTATGGCTTTTAAAAACTCTCAAGGTCTCTTTAGTTGTATTCCTTAAAAAAGTTGCTACTCTTTTCCACAACTAGTTAGCATCTCCTTACAATTTCTATTCTTCTCCATATCATACTTTATCCCTAAGTTGTTCCACCATGTCCTTTTTCAAATTCTACCATCTAACTTTGGTACACCTTTTAGGACTTCTCTTCTTCCTCCATCCTTTAATTATAATATCCAAAACTAACAATTTATGTTAAGTTGACAAGAAAGCGTTTGGTATCACCTTACAATCCTTGCACCTAGGTTGATCGCTTCACCTTATTAGGAAGTAGTCAATTTAGGTTTTTGTAATTCTACTCTTACAAGTTTCCAAATGCTCCTCATTTTTCTTGAAAAAAATTGGCTACCTTTAACTCAAATGCTACCACAAGATCTAACAAAGCAGTCTCACTATCATTTCGTATTACTGTACCTGAAACCCCTATGAGTCTATAGATATCCATTTGAGGTTTCTCCTATATGACTATTACAAACTCCTCCTAAAATAAATCTTTCATTATAGAGGATTTGCTGAATCACTATATCTAGCTCTTCCCAGAATTGGCGTTTAAGTTGTTCATATAAACCTACTTGAGGTGTACATGCACACATCACATTGAAAATGACACCTTTCACCATAATCTTTAAGGACATAATCATACATGATTTATAAGTTCCTTGATAACTAAAATACCTCCCTCATTTTGTCGTCTTGAACACCCTGAATATCAATGTTTTAACTCATTAATCTCTTTCGCATTAGCCCCCATCCACTTTATCTCCTGGATGCACGCTATATGAATCTTATATTTGTCTAAAATCTTTGTTAATTCCAAAGACTTCCTATAAGTGTCCCGATGTTTCAAGAACCTATTTGTAATCTATCAACATCTTCTTTTCTCTTAGACCCAAAACTCACCGAAGGACTAGCCCTTGCTCTATCATTTGTAGTCAAAACTACCACTCATATCTCAATGCCCGATACAAGCTATAGGAGACAAGTTCCACAAGACCCTAAACAACTCCAATATAACTCGAGAAAGGAAGCAAAGATTATTAACAAAACTCGAACTGGGCTCTACAATAAATGGGTCCGAAAATCACAAATATACGCAAATCACAAGCACATCAAAAATTTAAAGGTCCAAAATGTTTATCACTACTAACAATTAGGTATTTACATAATGTTAACTCTAGTACTGAACGATTAAAAAAGAACAAACAAAATGTTAAAAACTATAAACAAAAAAGAGTTTACAATTTTAATGGATCAACGAAGGCCAAAAACTAAAATCCCCACACTCAAAGAGCAATGAATTAACCCTAAGTGAAAACAATCTAAAAGCAACCATAAGTACGCCTAATAGATAAGAAAAAATTATGAGATACCAATTGACTAGACAAGTAAACAACTAAACCGATTTGATCTGTTTAAGATACCACATATTAGCTTTGTATATTATTGTCTTAAGTTCACCAGAAATTCCTTCGTTGTGGGGTTCACTCTGTATCTATAAAAGAAGAAAGCAAAACTCATGATTTTCCAAAAGCTAAATGATAAAATGTGTTGGAACCCGATCCGAAACCGGATCCCAACCGGAAAAGCGGAGAACGGATACGAATAACGAAGCGAAAACATATGGGATAAAATGAATTAATCGAACTGAAACACATTCC
>JAOQMR010000003.1:24447792-24457930 GCA_027563865.1 Erythroxylum pelleterianum | reverse complement strand
AATAAAATTATATTATTTAGTTACTTCTATTTTCCTTCTTTTCTATCTTTGCCGTTGTTTTTCTGGTTCCTATCATACACGTATTAATTAGGCATTGAAGGTTCACAAGGGATGACCTCATTAGTATGAAAAATTGAAGGTGAGGTTATTTTGTTGCTATCTTTGGGGAGCATTTGAAAATTTTATATTAAGTCTTGAATAAATTATATTAATTATTTTACTAATCTTAGACACAGAGGCTAAATTATAATAAGGAACACCCAACAAATCGACATTTGGATGGGAGGAAGCTATGGTGATCCCTATTCGGTGATTCAAAATATACAGAGCAAATATCAAAAGAAGAGGTTATCCAAAATATACAGAGCAAATATCATAAATAATTACTTGATATCTGATCCCTATTCGGTGATTCAGCAAATACGTGGGAATTGATGAGGATAGGAAACTCATTGTCGGTGTAATTAGGTATTGATTGGACTCCGGAACTTTCAACTAGTTGACATTGATGGAAATCATGATATGCATTTGTTGCGATCACTCAACAAGTTTTAATGTTACAATTTGATGGCTGCAAACTCCAAAATTTAGAAATAATGGATCCCGAATCATGTCATTGGTTTGAAGCGCTCCTGCACTCCCATTTCAACCCCGAATCTCCCCACCTCTAGAGGAAATTATGCAAGAAATTTGGCGTTTTTTAATCCATAAAATAAACGAGCCATCACAAAAATAGAGGGGAATGTGTATTGCAGACAATTTGCCCTTTGAATTTCATAGCTTTGGAATAGCAGTTCTGTCAAATCTTGCGCTACCTGACACGACTCTTGGGAATGTTTCTTACACATTTCTTGCTCATAGCTGCAGCTTTTATAAGAACAACAGATGAACTACTCTTCTTTAACTTTCTTGGTGATCTGCAGCAAAAAAATTAGCGATATTATCAATGGCAGAAAAGGGCAACTGATTCATTTTCAAGCTGTAAGAACTACTACTGGAAAGAGTACAGGAAACTAGGGAAGAAAGCACATGCACTTGCCTCTTTTTAGAAAATTGGCCAATATCATCTGGTGTTTCTTTACAAACTTGTTCCATTTTCTCCAGCAACGGTTTCAGACACTGCATAAGAAACCAAAGCAAGCAGAAAATGTTCAGTATGTCTCACATTTGGCATGCAGATCTTCAGTTTCAAACTCATTTGGAGTTCTACAATTACTAATTTTTGCTGTAGGTAAACCAAAAACATTCACTGGACATAAGAAAATATGTAAAAGAGATAATAAAATGTCCAAGATTTAATTTATCAAATTATGCTCACTATGGGGTTAGTAATACGCAGAAATGTAAAACTAAATTGATCACCATATCCTTAAAGGAGGTGCTCAGTAGTGAACAAAACCACACATAGAATAATGTCTTCAAAAAGTTCTCTTTCTTAGAGAAAAAGACCAGAAACTTATTGAACACCAAAGAAAAATAAGTGAAAAAGAATCATAGCTGATAGAGCTGCATATTTTCCATGTTTCAAGCAGAACGAATCACGGGAGAAGCCATAAAAAAGAGGTGTGAATGAGCAAATTGTGAGCTGCAGTTCTAAACACACAAGTCCAAACTAGCAGAAAGTGGATGATACTTATTCTGTCTGCATCTGCGGTGGAAATCTTGGAAAAACCCATTCAAATGTACATTATTTCCATGTCAAAGGAGTATCCAAGCATCAATATCAAATTACAACTATAACACAAATCAAGTTTCTTGCACCCCTTTAGATAGGAAGATCAGAAGCAGAAGCTAATTGGATTCTCCTTTCACATAGTAGCATTTGTGTGGTCCAGGCATTATACTTGTTACCGCAAAAATTAGTTAATCTGAGGCCAAAGACCATAGGACAGAAAAAAGAAACAACACTGTTAAAGTTCTAACTACATGTATCTGTTAATTGAAGTAAGCAAGTTATCCTTTTTCATCAGCTTCGAATCATAAAGCTGAAGGCTTTAAACTGAGGCTGGATGTTAAGTCACTAATAGCGTGAACAGTCTGTTAAATTTGGGAAATCTCACCATCAAAAGCATGCAAACCAAGCTGTCACTTTCATAAATCAAAGTTAATGGATGATTCAAAAGTTTACCTATTGAGTTTAGTTTAGATAGTTGTGCGTGATTATGGACTGCTTCTTGTGAAACAGGAACGTAACTTAAGCTTAATCCAACTACAAGCACAATGAAATTATGTAATGCCACAGGCAGTTAAAAGCAGCTTTAGTGAGTAGTGACATCAAACCAATAATCGATCTAATCATTAACACTTTCTGAAATTTTCCTGTTTCCAGATAATAAAAGTCACAACAAAATATGCACAAGTACCTGAAAAAAAACACATAAAAGTTCTACATTAGCATTACTGAAATGGCTCAATCTTGAATAATCAAGTGTTTACGATGATGGGCCAAATGCAGCATCATTTATGAGCTGTTCCTTTGATATTTAATTGGACAGTTATAATGAAACATTGATTCAACAATGTGCATGAATTTAAGAACTTCAATGAAAGTTTTTCAAAGCAATTCAGTTCCAATGCTAAACTTGCATTTGTCAGTTCATCTAACACATACAATACCAGGGGATAAGAAGCCAAACATAACACTTTAGTCCCAGCTAGGTAGTTTATTGAAAACTTCATGAGCTCAAATAGATCATTGAAAGTTTAAGAAACTGCACTACGTCACTACCAGCAATCCAAGTAAATCAAGACGAATAGCACCAATCACCGAAGAAGCTTCCAGATATGGGACCAATTATATGGCAAAGCCATGTATATTAGGCAAGCAACAGGTAGACTTAAGAAACTAACATTACTTGACGGGGCTAAGTCTCCTGCAGTAACAACATTCGAGCAGCCCATTTCCTGGTTCAAAAGCTTCGTTCTTTTCTTGTGAACAAAAGTTCCATTCCCATCTCCAGGACCAATCTCAAGTTTCTTCCTTTTCTTCTTAGAACCAACCAATGATCTAACTCTCTTGTCCCTTACTTTCCAAACATTCTTCTTTCTAAAGACTAACTTGTCAAACTTCCATACCTCGCAACTTGTATCAATTACAGTGACTTCACTCCTCGAGTAACCCTTGAGCTCTTTATCACCATTAAACTTCCCCTTCCTTTCATCCTCCTCTTCTTCTTCCGCCGCCTCCGGGACATCGTAATCACCCCCACAATCAACGCTACCAATAGTACTCTTCTCTTCCTTGGTGCCAACATTCGAGTTATTATGAGAATTCAGAGAAGACGCAGTGGCGGCGGGGACATTCTCTTCTTTCCGCGAACAATTCGGTTCGATTTTCTCAGTAGCTGGCACCGAACGGACGCAGAGCTTAGGGTTAGGCTGTTTCCTGGGCGCTTTTTTTGTGGTAAAGTCCGGATTTTGGTTAGGGTGACCCATGTTGAAGAGGTCAGAGAGAGCACTAGTGATTATGTTGAACCATTCTTTGTCTCTGCTCTCACTACAAATCTCCTCCGTGGCTTGTCTCAGGCAAGTGAGTCGGCTATCATCGGACTTGGAGTTGGAATGGGACAGAACAGGATTAGCATTATCATCTTCGTTTCTGTTGTGGACGAAGTGGTCTAGGTCGAGGTCGAGGTCGAGGTTGTCGGCTTCCGTAAAGCCTTTGCTAGAACGGAGGCGGTCCAGCCACGTTTTGCCGGACTTGCCGATGGAGAACGAACAAAGCATTTGGTGGAGGAGGTGGAGCAATATGGCAAGGTAAACGGTGAATGAGGAAAATAGAGTCACAGTCAGAGGTGTGGGGTGGGCGTTTGTGTCTACACTGCGCTTGGAGGGTGCACGATAACGTTTGCGGATGTTGAGTGGTCGCGACGTGGCACCTCGGTATAATAATTACTTACTTTAGTCAGTTTTCTACTTTATATTTTAACAATAAAAAGAAACTTACCACACTCCTTCCGCGTTCTTTCTTATATCATCACTATGACTGTAGGCTAGCTATGTATTGTACGACATTCTGCAGCATTGATCGACCAAGGATGATGCTGTTCTTACGTGCAGTGTGGATGGCGTTTCTTTTTTCGGATTCTTACTGGATTTGGTAGGCGGTGGAAGCTCCAGTTTGGTGAATTCATGGAGAGTCTTTTGCGAGATATTGGATTTTTCGCCTATTGCTTCGGCGTACCAAAATGGAGATTTCAGGTACTGACTCGCGTCCACTCGGTTACTTTTCTCACTACGATCTGTGCGTTCTTTTATGGTAACGTTGGAATAAACTGAGGCTTTCTATCGAATTGGGACGATTGTTAACTGTAAAGCGCATATTAATCGATTCGAATTTAAACTTTATGGCGTTGAGTTGCTTTTGCTGAATCTCATCCTGTTGTGACCTCGAATCACTTCCCATCATAACTGGTCCTCATAAAGCTTTTATGATTGAATCCTAGATTCCGAATTTTGTTTTCTTACTAGTTCCTGATAAGAGATGATGTTCACCCACTAATCAAGTCAAGACTTTAGGCATCTTAATTTGTTTCCATCTTCACCCACTAGTCAAGCTCTCCGTCATCTTCTATTCTTGATAGTCTTGGAACCCACAGCCCTCTGGATTCGGCTTTTACGTGCAAAATATCATTTTGATGACACTTTTATCCCGCCCCAAATTGCTCTTCCGGGGGCTTCAGGCACCTGGTGGGGTATCGCAGCTACGTGGGGTTTTGTTCGTCAAGGCATAAAGTGGCAAGTGGGCAATGGAAGACGGGTGCTCTTCTGGTTGGACAATTGGGTTGGCAATTGGGGGCTCCTTGTTTCTATCGTGCTCGCTCCCCTCCCTGAACACGTTCTTTCGGCCACTGTTGAGGAGTATCTGACTGGTGACGGGAATTGACAATGGCATCTGTTCCAACACTATCGCCCTTCCACCGTTTGCCTGGCCTTAGCAGCCATTCACATTAACCCAGCAAGCCTAGTGCTCGATGCGATCACTTGGGGCCCCACCACCCATGGACGATTTTCTACAGCTTCAGCATATGATTTAATTGAAGGCCTTCCCGCGCTTGACTCTAGTCACTTCTGGGTTTCTATCTGGAAATGGCGAGCGAATTCGGGCCTTCCTTTGGCTTATGCTGAAGCAAAAACTGTTAACAAACCATCAGCGGGTGATTCGTCACCTCACAGCGGATAGTGGTTGTTCTTTTTGCGGGTCTGAGGAGACCACCTTACATGCTCTTCGAGATTGCAGGCGTGTGCGCACTTTCTGGTGCAAGTTCCCCTCGTTTGTGGTTGACGCAGCTTTTTTCCATCCCAATCTCGAGTTGTGGGTCACCGGGAATCTACAGAAGCAGACGCAGTTGCAGCAAATCCCATGGGTCATCATTTTTGGTGTTGCTTGCTGGACCCTATGGTGCTGGCGCAACAAAAGCATCTTTGAGACTGAGTTTGAGTGGCCTTCCGACGAGGCCAAGCTTATCCTCGATTATGCCAACTGGATCGTTCGGGCCCAGTTAGCTCAGCATTGTGTTTACCGTGATCAGGGCTTACCCGCTGGTCAGTTTACGGGTTGGACTAAACTGCTGGAGGGATGGATCAAGCTTAATACCGACGGAGTGGCCACACAAAATTTTCATGTCGCGGTAGTCGGCGGGTTGCTTCGAGATTGCCATGGGGACTGGCACGGTGGTTTCCTCCATCATCTTGGCTGAACTTCACCCTTAGCTGCCAAACTTGGGGGGGTCCACTTTGGCCTCCACTTGGCCTAGACTCTAGACTTTCTAAAGATATCTTAAAGGGGTTGCAGTAAGATGGCTAGGTAATTAAAAATATGTCAAATAGGAACAAACTCTTCAACTTCATATATGAGTTACAATTATGGACAGAGATAGAGTTTTGTCAACAAAACATCAATGATATTGTGGATGTGATAGTTGTTGTGGAAGCTTTAGTGGATTTTAGGGTATCAAAGGAGACCTTCGCTTCCTTATTTTTTCCAAAAGGTGGAAGCTAACAACTATCAAGATAAGTGTGAGGGGAAAAAAAGAAGAAAGACTATGATAGCTAAAAGGATCATAATAACAAAAGGGAAGTCCTAAGAAGACAGACAATCCAAGCAAGACATGCTTTAAAGAAAAACTAAAATTACTTCTTAAATCGTGGTCCTCATTATGCTCAAGATTATCCAAATAAAGAAAACTAAATGTTTAGATAGCAAAATGTGAAGTTGAAAATGATCATTCAGAAGCTGAGCTTAATCTTATCATCTTAATATAATAAATACCAAAATTAGTCCCTTTGAGCAGTTAATGTATGTGGGAATATAGGTCATTAAAAAGGAACTCACAGCTATGTTAAATACAGGTGCCACTCATTCGTTCATGATGTAATGAATAGAGAGAAAGTAAGAGTTAAAATTGAGCACAATCCTTATAAAGATGAGAACTCCTATGCGAAAGGGCAAATAATGGTAAAAGTTAACTACAAAGTTCCAGTGAGTGATGAAAGTTAGTGTACAGAGTTTAACATAATGTTCATACCTTTTGACAAATTTGATATAATTTCGAGCATGGATTTCCTTAAGATAATGAAATTGTGGAAGTAGTTTGACGAGTTATTAGAGGCGAGACATATCCAACCATTAAAAGTCCCTTACATTACCCCTTTACTTTTCAAAAAGAAGCAATATAAAACATTGTTGATGTGTATAGACTATCGAGTTTTGACTAAGGTAATACAGTTAAAAACAAATATCATATGCCTTTATTGATGCATTTATTTTACCTTGTTCATTGCTCAATAATCCACACATATAAAAAATACTTCATCTTGCTAATCTTGAAAGTTTCACTGGGGCATTGAAAAGACCTTTTGATGGTTGGATGTCTCCTGCCTTTAACAACCTGAAAATGATTTCCATAATTTCACCTACTCTATTGCGGATATTCAATAAGAGGCACAGGCAGGAACAATTTACTAGCATAAGTTTAATCTTAAGATTGATTTCTCAATAAAGGAGAAGAACCCTTGGCAATTCCTTAGGCATCACATTTTCAAAGTTCCTCAACACTTTGAAAAGCAAATCTAGAAATTCTATCACATAGTTTTCAACTATATCCCATATAGTTGCAAGGTAAGTTGACATACCTTTCTTAAGGCCTTTTTCTATGTTCATAGTTGAGACAAGTGCCATCTTTATTGTTTTATTTGTCATTGCTCCATCGAATCTACACTAATGATAGAACATGAATTATGTTTATGCATAAGCATCACATCTATGAATGTGGACACATCATCACTTTCACTACCTTAAAGAAATCGATGCTCAAAATTATATCAAAATTGTTGATAGGTATCACCATTATATTAAACTTCCTATGCCAAATTTCAACACTAATTGAAATGTTGTATTTAGTTACTACCACGACTTGCACTTTTGTGTGGGAGTTGTCGTTTTTCTCAATATTTTTCTAAATTTCAACCCTAACTTTCGCTCCATTTAAAATCCCATCAAGAAATAAGTAGCACATGTATCTAATATATCTATGAGTTTCTTCCTATTAATTTGTATATCCACATATATTAATCGTTTAAATGGACTAGCTACAATACTTATTGCATTAAACAAGATAATATGATTAAGTCTAGCTTTCGAATGATCATCTTCATCTTCACTTTCTTTATTAAAGCATTTAGTTTCTCCTTTTTTGGACAATCTTGAGCATAATGAGGACCATTGTGTTAGAAATAACCCCAGTTTTTCTTTGAAGCTTTCTCACCTTATTTGAGCTATCTGTATTACTTAAACTTCGCTTTGTGATCATACTTCTTTTGGCTACCACACTTTTTCGTCTTTTTTCCTTTGCACTTATCTTACCTTACACCTTTTGAGAATAAGAGGAAGCGAAGGAGGGTTTGGTATCCTGAGATCCACCAAAGAATCCACAACAACTATCCCACCCATAATATCCTTGATGTTTTGATGACGTAACTCTATTTGTACCTATAATTGTAACTCGCACATGAAGTTGAAGAGCTTATCATTATTTGACTTGTTTTCAATGTCAAAAACTAATGAACTAAAATGTTAAAGATAATTCCTCACCTTACCAGTTTACTCCAATTGCTTCAAGGCATCTTCAAAAAGTTAGGAAGTGTTGTTTTGAAGAAATTGATCCTTCAACTCCTTTATTCTTCTATATGTATAAAGAAGTATGGCCAACACTAATTTTGTTAGTTCCTTGTTCTCCACTATGATTTTGCATATTCATCAAGATATATTGTAGAAATATTAACCATTTCAGCATTTGGCACCTTAAAAATAATAAATTACTACTTCATATCCCGCAAAATATTCTCAAGCTTCTAAGCTTTTTGAATGCCCTAGAAAACTTTTAGTTCACAATTAGCAATAAAAGCTTGAGTATGGTTATTCTAGAACTAGTGTCCATTCTCGCCTTTTATCAAGTCAACCACGTACTCTTTTAGTGCTTAGATTAGCCTCTTTAAGACATCTAATTTAGATATGTAAGAAGTGACTTCTTCCTCACTTATAGGAAAAGGACTAATGAGCGCTTTAACCCGAGTAACACATTTATTAAGATTGCTGCCTCACTACCATTTTATTAATAAAAAAGATCTAATACCATTTGTTATAAATGTTAAGTCAAAATGACTTTACGTAAATGATTTTGATGAAGAACAAATAATAATGAAAAGAAGAAAGTAAGACGGAAGCAGAACAAAAGACAGACGGAAGGAACAAAGCCAAAAATCAGATGGAAGAAAAACAAACGATGTAAAATACAGACGAAAGCGCGGAAATAAAAATCAGACGATAAGAAATCAAACGCAAAGACGCAAAAGTGAAAATTAGATGGAAGGCGTAAAAGCGAAAATGAGACGGAAGCGCAAAAGGAAAATGAGACGGAAGCGTAAAAGGAAAATGAGACGGAAGCGCAAAAGGAAAATGAGACGGAAGCGAAAGGAGAAAATCAGATGATAGAAAATGAGACGAAAAAAAATGAGATGAAAGATCCGATACCACGTCGGATTACTAATCAGCTTGAGTTGGTTATAGAACTCAACTGAATAACTGATTCTTGAAAGATCAAGAAACAAGAAGAAAGAAGCAGTTTTCAAGAAGCAGTTGAAGACGAAGGCTATAAGTACAAGTCGGAGTTGAAGACTGCAGAAGTTAGCGAAATTAAAAAAGCTTAGCAATTCTTGAGAGAATTCATTATGAAAAAAAATCTAGAGCTATTTTCCTGTAACAAAGCTCAAACTATCTTTCAGTTGAAAGAAGCGCGATAGCCTGAAGAGACTAAGAGTCAAAGAATACTTGTTGAAAGATGTAACACCCAAATACCCCCTGGGAGGATATGTGGATGCCACCCAAGACAGTACAAACAAAACCAAATATCACACTGGTATTTATTTTATTTAGTAACTCAAACCTACACACATCTTTTGGTATCAGAGCGCCTGGTTTAGGCGGTTCTGGTTTAACCAATGCTTGCCTAAGTTTTTCATTGAGTGTCCACGTTGTGTTTTAGCCTAATGCGGTTTGTCCCATGTTTTGGTTCTAGAATGTCCGTATGCAAAGATTTCACAAGATTGTTGATGAAGTATTTGTTGAGCATTTGTGATTCTGTCTAAGATGATAAATGGGTTCGATATGAAATGTGAGATGCTGGTGTTTGGACGGGAGGTCCGATGACTGTGAATTTTGGTTGGATGTGATTATAGAAGTGTGTTTTTGCCTTTGCCTTTGCAGAAATTTTTGGGCAGTCAACATATAGCCGTTATGCTGCCCGATTTTCGGTAAAATCGGGTTAAGATAAGAACAAGAATAAGAAGTTAGGTTGGTAAAGATGAGTTTTGCATGGTTAAGACAAATTTTATGTTATATGAGGATAATTTTGGGAACAAGTTTGAAAAAAAAAGGAATGAATGAAAAAGATGGGCATTATGTTTAGTGAGATTGAATGATAGAAATGTAAATGGATTGTGTGATTAAGAAGTAATGGAAATTGAGAAGAGAATTTTCATGATAAATTTGATGAATGGATGTCAGATATTCATGTGTGAGATGAAATAAGAAATCGTTGGAGAATAGGATTACATGATATGAAGTTATGTAATATTTGAA
>JAOQMR010000003.1:24430318-24447692 GCA_027563865.1 Erythroxylum pelleterianum | reverse complement strand
GACCTGAAGAGGCTCAGTGTAAAAGAATACTTGTAACGATTTGTGAGATAGTAAAATCTCAGAAAGATATCTGAGGATTGGATGTAGCCCACGTTTTTTGGGGTGAACCAGGATAAATCTGCTGTGTCGACATCTCTCACCTCTCAACTCTCTCTTAACTTTGAATTTTCGATCTTACTATTTTCATACGTTAATTTCGAAAATATTTTACAGCATTAATTTTTTAGAAGGTACTTGAATTTAAATGAAATATGGTTAAATTTAAATAGAATAAGTACTAATTCTATGCTCCATGTCCAATTCTAACATAAAATGATGAAAGAATTAAATTATATATTATAACCACATGCATAGGTAGATTAAGTCCAACCATTAAACATTCTTAATATTTAATGGTCATGATATATTATTACATATCAATCTTAATGTGTAATTATCAATATTATAAATATCATACCGAACCTGGTTCTAGTAGTACAAGTACCAATAAATAATGGGTATCAGTTTAAATAATTTTATAAAATTACAAAATAGTCTCTAAATTTTATAAAATTATCCCTCAATATATTATATTAGCTTGTGACGTTACTTCAACTATGACTTAATAAATCATAATAATATAAATTGGATATAACTATTTTTATTTTTATTAAAATTATTTCTTAGATATTTCTGATACAAACAATAGCCACAATAATTAGAATACAAAAAGAGATTGTTAAACTCTTATACACATATAAAAATAAGAATAATACAAAATAAAAAATATGCATTTATAATAAATGAATTTAATATCAAATTTTATATTTACAGTTTTCAAAAGTTATTATAATAATTTTCACATGTATGCACTAAATGTATATACATTATCAATATAAAATATATACATCTTAAAAATATTTATTAAATGTGTTTAAATTATGTGAAAGTAATATATTTAGATATATAATCTATAATCACTTAATATAAGTACAACTACATAAATATTTCATTTAATATATTTTATTTGTATCTTTATTATTTATCAAATAAATTGTAGATAATTTTATTAAGTCATTCATTTTTATGTATAGGTGATATTATTTTATTTAGGAGAAATTTTAAAAATTTTCAATTCAATACTAAATTTTTTAAATTAAAATTTAGACTAATACTTGACCAATATTTTAGTCAGTTGGTACTAATTGAAATAATCGATACTAACTAGCATCGGAGTCTATTATGAAACTCTCTTATTCAATATCAAATTTTGGCTGGTACGATATGGCACTTATATGCTTGGTAATGATAAATTTTTTAATTAAAAAATTAAAGATAAACTAAAAGAAATTTTAATTATGAGAATTATAATTACAATCATTGTCAATATATTAGGACTTTCATGCATAAAGAGTAATTAAAAAGAAAACTTTTAATTTAACTAAGTTGCATTTAATTATGAAATTTTAAAAATTCAAGGATTAAATATTTTATATTTAATTTTATTACAATAAAATTATATTTAGAATTAAAATTGAATTCTAATAAAAATTAAGAGTTTAATTTTGGTTAAACATAAAATAAATAGTAATCTTTTTTATAAAGGAAAGACATATGTGCTTCTGTCAGTGGCTTTCAATTATTAAAATCTGATTTTTTATTCTTTAAATATTGTTAAAGGCTGAATATTTGTGTTGGCAATTTCATCGATGAAGAAAAGTTTTTTTTTGGGGTCTCCTAGGAGGTGTCCACTGGGCCGAAGCCGGTGACTAATCCCCTTTTACGGTGCTGCTACATCCCTTTCGGGGGCTGCCGCTGGCCCAGGAGTTTGCTGCATTCTCAAGGGCAAGGATCGAACCCGGAACCTCTAGGTTAAGCGACGAGGGTATGCGCCACCGACGCCAACCCACTGGGTTGATGAAGAAAAGTTTTTAAAAGAGACCAAATGAGCCTTTTTTGACATTGTATTATGTGACATTGGTCTTGATTTCTTTCATCTTTGTGGGGCAATAACTGTATATTATAATGATAAACAAGAACTCTTCATCCTTAATCGGTTTCTTTTGTTCCCCTACTTTAGCGTAAGTGGAAATAGCTTGTAATTTTCTATATCTAGTCCAACTCTAGATAATTTAGTAAACCGCATGGTTGGCACTTTATGTTCGATACATTCAGGCTAGACTAGTCTCTTGTTGATTGACAACAGTGTTTGTCCAGTACGTCACAACTGAAAGAAGAAGTGTTAATGTTTCCTATCTACAGACTGAGGAGGGTTTTGAACATTTAATCAGGTCATTGAGGTTAAAGATGGAGGTCCTACTTGGATGCAGATGATGGTTCGTTCTACTCTAAGTGGTTATTACCAAGTGTTGGAAGACTTTATTCGAATTTTTCAGAATGTGTTTGTAATTCTGCTAACACCAAATAAGGTCGAAGATTTTCTACTATTATTTCTCCTGATTTCTAACCTAGATGTTGAGAGATTTTACCTCAACAAACTTCTCTTCCTTAACAAGTTTCAGTAAGGATGTACAACATATGTATAGGCTATCTTTCTACTTCAATAAAACTCACATATAACAGCTACAACTTTCATCTCTCTTCATCACTATCCTCTTAATTTCTCCAACAATTCTTGTATCAGAGCCAGGTTTCCTTTGAACTAGGGACTTAAACTCGTTAATTTATCTATCAAACATGGCAACAAACTCAAATGTGGTTAGTATGACATCACCATAAATTCCAGTTTTCAAGGGTGATTTATACAAGTACAGGAGCATCAAGATGAAAATGTTGTAATTTATCAATCAAACATAGCAACAAACTCAATGTGGTCAGTATGACATCACCACAAATTCCAGTTTTCAAGGGTGATTTATACAAATACAGGAGCATCAAGATGAAAATGTTGTTCAAGTCCCAAGATCTTTGGGATTTTTTAGAGAACAGATATGCAGAAACAAGTGATGATGAGGCGAACCAAAAGGATGATAAAAAAACATGATGCCAAAGCTTTATTTTTCATCTAACAAGCAGTGGATGGATCAATCTATTCACGTATAGCAGCAACAACCATGACTAAGCAAGCTTGGTCAATCTTGAAGACGAAATTATAGGGATCAACAAAGGTAATCACCATTAAGCTTCAATCCTATCGACAAGAGTTTGAAACTCTAGTATGAAAGGTAAGTACAAGAGTATTTGGTACGCATTGTGACTATTGTAAGCCAAATGTGATCCTATAGTGAAAAAATCACTGATGAAACTGTAGTTGCTAAGGTTCTAAAAAGCTTATCCTCTAATTTTGATCTTGTAGTAGCTACAATTGAGGAATCTAAAGATCTATCCAATTTTTCTTTTGATGAATTAATGGGCTTTTTGCAAGCACATGAAGTCAGGAATAATAAGACAATAGTGAAAGAGGAAGAAAAAGCCTTTCAACTCAAAGGGGAAGTGGAATCCTCTAATCCACGAGGAAGAGGTAGAGGTCGATGTGGATTTCAAGGAAGGGGGAGGGGCAAAAATAGTTAAGTGCAGTGTTCGCATTGTAAAAAATATGGGCATACAAAGAAGTTTTTCTGGTTGAAGCTTGAAGAAGCCAACTATGCAGAAGAAGATGATGAACAGGACGATTACTTGTTAATGGCAAACACATCTAATGATGGATTGATCAATAATGTTTGGTACCTCGACAACAGGTGTTCGCATAATATAACCGAAGACAAGTCCAAGTTTAAAGAGATGGATGAGTCAATCAAATCACAAGTATGCTTGCGCAGTGATCAACAACAGTGAATCAAAGGACTTGGGATAGCGATGGTTACTATAGATAACAAAGCAAATTTTATCAAAGTTGTGCATTATGCTCCATGAATGGCTCACAATCTAATTAGTGTAGGTCAATTAATTGAATGTGGTTACCTTATGGTATTTGATGGTTCACAATGTGTGATAGAATAAGAATTCGGGAAAGGTACTTGCTCATGATAATATGTATGTCAATGGAATGTTCCCTCTTGTTTTTTCTGTGGACACAGAGGTGGCCTTTGTAAATGAGGAGCTACATGACTATGAGCTATGGCATCTGCGCGATATGGTCATTTGGACAACAAGGGTTTGCAGCTGCTAAAACATAAGTAGATGGTCAGTGGTATCCCCTCTATTACTGAACTAAAAAAGGCATGTGAAAGGTGTGTGCTCGGGAAGCAAACAAAGAAGGCTTGTCCTGTTGGAAAATCCAAACGAGCAATCAAAGTTTTAAAGCTGGTTTTTGTAAATTTAAGTGATCCAATAAAGAGTGAATCTCTTTTAGGAAGTAGGTATTTTTTGTTATTTATAGATGATTGTAGTCGAATGAGTTAGGTGTACTTCTTACAATTGAAATCAGAAACTTTTGAAAAGCCATGATAGAGAAACAATGTGGAAGAGTTCTAAAAGTCCTTTGAACAAATCACGGGGGTGAATACACCTCTAATAAATTTGTGGCATTATGTGAGGAACAAGGCATCAAAAAACAAGGTATTAAAAAGGAATTGACAACACTTTATACTCTGGAATAGAATGGAGTAACTGAGTGGAAGAATCGAATAATAGTTGAAATGGCTTGCTCAATGATGAAATAAAAAGATCTTCCCAATAGTTTCTAGGCGGAAGGCGTGGCAATGACTGTGTATCTCATCAATTTGTCACCTACAAAAGTTGTGTGGAATCAAACTCCATATGAAGCGTGCTATGGTAATAAGTAATCGGTGAGCCATTTACGTGTCATTGGTTGTGTGTGTTATACTTTGAGAATAGTAGACAAGCATAAGCTGAAAGATAAGTCACAAAATTTTCTATTTGTGGTTTACTATTCTAATTATAAAGCTTACCGTCTTTATAATCCAACAAAGGAGTGCTTAACCATTAATAGATATGTAATTTTTAATAAGCAAACAGCCTAGAATTGGGAAAGCAAAAACAAGAATCAAGGAGCATTAACTGAAGAAGATGAAGAGGAAGTTGTTGTTAAAGAGGATTAATTCTTTTAACTCGATACTAGCAAGAATAATTCAGTCATCAAGTTCGACTCCTTCATTTGAAGGATCTTCTCCCAAAGGCACAAAGAGTACAATTCCCTCACTCGAGACATCTATGATGCTTCACCTTTGGTTCTATTTGTTAGAGATCTGATAACTATTGAAGAAGCAATAGAAAGACAGGAATGAAAAGATGCTATGGAAGATGAACTACAATCCATATAACATAATCAAACATGGCAGCTCACAGACCTTCCTAAAGGTAAGAACACAATTAAATTTAAGTGGATATTTAAGACTAAATTCTTGGTTGATGGAAGCATTCAAAAGCACAAAGCAAGATTAGTAGCAAGGTGATACATACAATAACAAGGAGTGGACTACAAGGAAACATTCTCTTTGGTGGCATGATTTGAAACAATTTGACTTATAGTGGCATTAGTTGCTCAAAAAAATAGAGAGTGCATCAGTTTTATGTCAAGTCGATGTTCTTGAATGGAGAACTATATGCTGAAGTGTATGATGATTAGCCTCCTGGTTTCTAAAACTCAAGCAAGCCAGTTAAAGTTTTTTGGTTGAAGAAAGCACTCAACAGGCTTAAACAGGCCCCTAGAGCATGGTACAGTAAAATCATTGAATTATTTCGCAACAAAGGAGTCTAAACGATTATGTATGAGCCAACCTTGTATGTTAAAAAATAAGACACAGATGATTTGTTGATAGTAAGTCTATACATTGATGATATGATTGAAACTAGTTCATCAACTCAGCTTATATCAGAGTTTAAGAGCTCCATAAAGTCTATGATTGAGATGATAGATTTGGGTGATTGCATTATTTCTTAGGATTAGAAGTGATTTAAAATGAGTAAGAAATATTTATCTCTCAAAGGAAATACATCGATGATACTTTGAAGAAATACAACATGATGGATTGCAAAGAAGTTGTTACACCTATGAATATTAACAAAAAATTACAAGCAAAAGATGGAATTGAGCTCGTTGATGGTGGTCAATATCAAAGACTGATTAGACACCTTATATAAGTGACATATTCACGTCCAGACATCAACTTCTCAATAGGTGTTCTTTATCAGTTCATGCATCAACCTACTAAGCATCATTTTGATGCTACTAAGAGGATCCTATATTACTTAGCTGACACAAAGGATTTAGGGATATGGTACAGAAGAGCAGCTTCCTTTTTCCTTAAAGTATTTAGATAGTTACTAGGCTGGAGCAGTTGATAATAGGTGGAGCACTACCGGAAACTACTTTACTTTTGGTTAAAGTATTGTTTCGTGGATTATAAAAAAGCAAGTCGATGTGGCTCTTTCATCTACAAAAGCTGAATATGTTATTGTGATAGCCATCGCATATCAAGCAGTGTGGTTAAGAAGAATCCTATGCGACTTGGGTCATAAGCAAAGTGGAGCAACAAATTTAGTTTGTGACAACAAATCTGCATTATTGTTGGCAAAGAATCATGTTTTTCACAGTAGAACCAATCATATTGAAAGTAAGCATCACTTTATTCAAGTGTTGTCAAGCAAAGGAGAAGTTCAATTAAAAAGTTGCAAACTGATAAACAAGTTACAAATCTTTTCACTAAGAACCTACCATAGAAGAAGCATGAAGAATATTGTGCTCAGTTAGAACTCTCCAAATTTGAATGAATGGGAAGTATTGGAAGACTTAATTTGAATTTTTAGGAATGTTTTTGTTATTTTGTTAACACCAACTAAGGTTGAACATTCTACTGTTATTTCTCCTGATTTCTAGCCTAGACATTGAAAGTTTTTACCTCAACAAACTTCTCTTCCTTAACAAGTTTAGTTAGGATGTACAACCTATAGATAGGCTATCTTTCGGCTTCAATAAAACTCACGTACAACAGCTACGATTTTCATCTCTTTTCATCACTATCTTCTTAATTTCTCCAATACCAGGCATGGAGAAGCGAACCTAAGATAGATGTTTTTACCATATTTAGATGGATCAAACTTCGTAGCAGGTCTTTAAAATACTATTCGAGTTTGGTATATATCAACTTTCTCTACTAATTGATGTTTTGATGACATTTTACGCTGGTCCTCCCCAATACCGAAGTTGAATTGTGTTTGAGGATGTTTCACCAAAGATTTTGAGAAATTTATTCTGGGATGGAGAATTCCATCAAAATGGTGATGACATGTCATTGTAGAGCAATAGAGAATACATAATAGGTCGACGAATATGGGAGTGTGACATATCTTATTATTGTATTACAAAAGATATAAAACAAGAAATTCATATGACTTATATTGTTTTGCATCTTCCACAATAATATTTTATTAGTATGTTTTCTTTTGTGGTCTATTGCTCACTTTTTGAAGGTTCAAATGTGGAAATGGTGTTCATCATGGAACTCAAATGGAGTAGTATGGTAAAGGAGTTCTTTGATCCACAACTTCATATAATTGATAATGACAGTAGTGAAAACTAAAGATTATGTAGATGGAAATCTGTTCAACAAAATATCAAGAAATTGTTTATTTTTAGGATCATGTTTGACAAAATTCTTGTGCTAGACCTTATGTAAATCGGTTACAAGGATTGACAAGTTCTTCATCTATTGATAACTTAAGGTATTCGACAGGAACATCATTAACAAGGAACAAGGAAAACTTGGAAAATATTATGTAACAAAGATAAAGAATAAGGATGGTGAAATACTTTTATAGGTATTTTCTTGTCCCTTTCTTAGTCATCTTTATCTAGATTTTTGATGTTAAGCTTAGATTTCTCAATTATGCTATCATTTTCAAGGAGTAACTTAGCCTTTTATACCAAAGAGTAGCAAGCCAAGACGCATTAATCTACTACTCAAGAACATAGGTTGTATGTCTTTTTGTATTCTTTTGATTTGTTATCATCTGAAGTTTTAAATTCTATGAATAGTGTGATAAAGTTAATCTCGTTAGATCTTGTTCTTGGTGAGTTGAGTAGCTAAATATAATTTAAACAGTAACCGTGCATTTATGGAATAAGAAATTATTGCAAATAGTAATTTGGAATTTTTGGAATGTAATTCTTATGATAGTATGGTGTTAAAAATAGTGAGAATAATTCAAATTTCTTCTTATAACCAAAAAGTCTTCTATATTAAGTGAGTTATTTATATTTGTATTTATGGTATTTTTGTAAATAGAGGATGGGCAATTCTACTATAATCTATTTTTAATAGTTAAGGTGAAATAGAAGAAAGTTTTGTTTCATTCTCCATTCTCTCATTTCTTAATAAAGTGGTATCAAAGTCTTGTTTCTTAAAGTATTATGAAGAGTGATGTGAGGAAAATAAGAAATGACAAGTAATGGACTCTTTTCTTCCAATTTCCACATCTTGCAAAGGTTATGAGAAATAATGTCTATGCATGAAAGCTTTGCTTAACTCTTAAGATGTGTAAGAGATTGTAAAGAAAGGTTACAGGAAGCCTCAACATGATAAAGAAGCTTTGTCCAAAACAAGAAAGAAGGAACAAAAATCTATCACTTTCATCCATCAATGTTTGCATGATTCGATGTTTAAGAAAGTAGTCGTTGCACTAGTTCAGAAGAAGCATGAAATATTTTTTAAAAATGTTTTCAAAGTGTTGATAAAGTAAATAAGGTGAGACTTCAAACAATAAGAAGTGATTTTAAAGTTTTGAAAATGAAGCAATCCAAGTCAATTTCATATTTTTATATAAAAGTGAAGGAAGTTGTAAATGAATTAAAGAGATGTGGAGACAAGATATAGATATTCATGTAGTGGAGAAAATTCTTCATTCTTTAACTTTCAAATTTGATTATATAGTATGTATCATTGAAAAGTTAATGTCAAAATTGATTATATGACCATTGAAGTATAAGAAGAATCTTTACAAGCCCATAAAGAAAAGATCAAGAGAAGATTAAGAAGATTTATTGGAGTAAGTTCTCAAAATTTAAGAATAATTTAAAGAATGATTGTAACACCCCCTATACGGAACCTACAACCATCCACACATAAGGCAACCAATTTCTTATACATAAATTCATGACATACATTTCGGTTTAATGCTATACATATACATATTACAAAACTCAACATTTTTACATTTACATGGTAATCCAAAAGAAAATATATAATTTCCTTTAACCATTATATGTACAATCATCTTTAACTAAAAATGCCTTCCAAAAGTAGTTTTTCTTCTATCTGTTGGCCTTGATCCCTGCAGATATTCCCTGTACCTCACTCCTAAGACTTGGACCTATACGGATTGACACTCGTGCTAAGCTTGAAAGCTTAATGGAGAAACACTTAGTTTGGATGACCACTCACAGTAGTCATCCACTAAGTGCATATGTTCATGAACATCACAAAAATATAAATAATGATGGTATACTTAATCAAATAAATAATGCAAACATGCTTCAATATTTTTTCATTTACCATAAATTCATCTTCAAAACTCAAACATTGATATTCAACACTCAATGATAAAAATTATCAATAAAAAGCAAGTGCTCATTCATATACCGATTATTTATATTGTCATACTATATTTCTTATTTATATCTCTTTACTTTACTTTATGTGTTAAGCCTGACATTTTCTGTGGGTATTGATAACGAGTGCTGTAGATATCTAAAGATATCAAACTGTGGATATCCGAAGGTATCGAACTGTGGATACCCGAAGGTATCGAACTGTAGCAGCTACACTGTAACCATATAAGTATGCCCATTTATCCACCACCAAGACAATAGAGCAGGCATTGTAACATTTATTTTAACCATTTGCCAATTTCACAATTCATATATTGACAAGTCATATGATATTCATTTCAAGTCATAAAATCTATAATTGCATTCACACATGCAATTCATGGCTTACTACCATTAGAAAGGTGTCAAAATCACACTTTTATAATCATACTATACACATATGAGTAATGAATATGCATACAAATCATTTATGTACATGTAAATTTTCTTTAGAATGCATTATGCTCAATTTTATATTCCAATGTTCAGTTTCCTAATTCATATATATTAAGTCCTATTTTATTTATTTCTAGGTGTTTGAAAATTTTCATACACATTCATAAAGGTCGGATAAGAAACGGTAAAAATCAAAAACGAAAACAATGTCACGGTCATGACAGACACTCTCTCCATTCATACCACTATTTGTTCCTTAATATGCATATAGAAAAAGTCAGAACTAGATTTCTAGGTCTTTTATGCATTTTTTCTTCTATGTCTCTAGTTTCTATAGCACTAACAATCAGGTCATTCGGACTCCTAACTCATGAGATATAGACCAAATATCACAAACTGCTCCAAAACAGAGCCAACATCATGCCACTATTTTTTATCTCAAATTTCAAGGTCATAAAGCCAGAATTAAGTCAGAGTCTGTTCCATATATTTATATTTCTATGTTTTAGTTTTCATATGCAACTGAAATCACATAATTTGGAGGTCTGTAGGGTGATTTATGACTCATGTGACTGACTCAAACAAACCCTAGACATAATTCCACTACACAATACTCTTTTGTCATATACAACCAAGTTCATGCAAAGTAACACCAAAATAACACAAAAGCAACATCCCAACAAAAAACCATATCTAAATGGATCTTTATATCCATTCAATCATACACAAATACATAAATCAGCTAAGTGAAGTCCCAAACCTCAAAATTGACAAAGTAGGTCTTCTATTGCCTTTCCTTCCCTTCCTCTTTGGATGTGCTTGACTCGCCAACTAGAAACACCAAAAACATTCCTTACGTGAAAAATGATGGGATGAAGAAGGTGAAATAGAGAGGAGAAAAAGCTAAACTTAGAACCCTAAAAATTTCATACATCTCCCCTCTCCATATCCTCATTCCAGAACTTTCAAGACTTACACCTATGCTTAATTCCTATTGGACACACATGCTTTGTTATTATTGGTTACACATGCCTTAATCCAATTAGTCCATGTGTTAACTTTAGAAAAATTACATACTGGTCCTTCTTCTTCCTTTACTTCCCACATTGGCTTACAATCTTATATACTAATTTTACTCCTATCTTGATTTTCTAATGTAATAAATTTCATACAATTTGGTTAATTATTACGGGAGTTATAGCCAAAATACTACAAGCTATTCGAAAATAGGGACAACAGCCATAACTCAACTTCAAACCAAAATTCAAAAACCTTAGAGGCATAATAAAATTTAGGTTACTTCATAAAAGTTTTATATCTATGTCTCTAACTTAATTTCCAATTGAAATTATCTAATTTGGAGGCCTATAGACGAAGATATGGCCAAATTATAGAGGTATGTTCATGTCAAAACAAACAAATTACCCATTTATCCAAATCTTTTACATTAAGTACCATTATATCTCTTACTATACTTAGATGCACTTAATTCATTTTTTATGCTCACTTCTTAATACACCTTAGATATGTTATAATAATTCTAGGGTATATTTTGGGGTCTTACAATGATAGAAGAAAAACAAATCAATTTAGAGGCATAGAATAGGAAGAGAACGTGATCATAACCTATATAGAAGAAGAAAAAGGAATAGAGACAACATAAATAATGAAGAGAGAAGCTAACCATCATAAAGACGGTATGAAAAAAAAATAAAAGGAAGAAGAAGAGGTCACTATTCAAATATAAATGAAAAGAGGTATGATAAGTATAAAATTAAATGTTTTAATTGTCATAAAATTAGTCATTGTTCTTGGGAATGTCATTTTTCTACTAATAATATTGAAGAAAATGCTAATCTTATTGATGATAATTAAGAAGTTGAAGTCAACATTGTTACTAACAAGTAAGGAAGAAGAAATCAATGTTGATAGTATGTGGTATTTGGATAATAGTGTAAGTGATCACATATGTGAATAAAAAGGCAACTTCGTAGGGCTTGATGAGTATATAAGAGGCAATGTTTCCTTTAGAAACTTGTCAAAAATACAAACCGAAGGAAAAAGTACAATTCTCATCTCTTCCAAAAATGGTAGTCATAAGTTGATCGTCGAGGTTTATTATGTTCCTATGTTAAAAAATAATAGTTTAAGTCTTGACCAGTTGTTTGAAAAGGAGTATGAAATCCTCTTGAAAAATAACATTCTTTAGCTATAAGATCAAAACTCTAATTTGATTGCTAAGATGGCTATGTTAAAGAACAAGTTGAACATTAAAAAAATTGAAGCAACAAGTTTGAAATTTGATTGGCAAGATGAAACATGTATTAGCACATGAGATTTAGTCATTTAAATTTTAGAGCTCTTAAAGTCATAGGAGAAAAGAAGTTAACAAAAGAGATGCCCTCAATTAACCATCCTACACAATTATGTGAAGCATGTTTTCCAAGAAAACAAGGTAGGAAGAATTTTCCTAAAAAAGCAACATCAAAAGCAACTAGTCCTCTTTAACTTATGTACGTTGATGCATGTGGACCAATTAATTCACCTTCTTTTGGTAAGAAAAATATTTCTTACTTTTCTAAAAAGCTTGAATTTCTTTTCTTGAGCAAAAGTTAGAAACTTTTGTTGCTTAAAAAATTTTAACATGCTTGTAAGAAAGGAGAGTGGCTATAAAATCAAAGCTTTGAGATCCAATCAAAGAGGCAAATTTAATTATAAGGAATTCAATAGTTTTTGTGTAACCCATGGCATCCATTATCCATTAACAATTCCTAAATTACCACAACAAAATGGAGTATCTGAGAAAAAGAATAAAACCATCATTAATATGGCAACACGTATGCATCATTAATAAGATTAGCCATGAATGACAAAATCAAGGCAGTTGAAAAAAAATATTTGGGAGTTAGTAACTCTTTCTAAGGTAAATCCACTGGAGTTAAATGGGTATACAAGGTAAAGAAGAATGCTAATAGAGACGTAGAAAAATACAAAGCAAGCCTTATTATTGAAAGATACAAGCAAAAGCGTAGATTAATTATGATTATGTTTTTGTACATGTTACACATATAGAGACTATTCGTTTACTTTTTTTTGGCAACTTAAATGAAATGAAAATTTTATTAACTAGATATAAAGTCATCCTTCTGTAATGACCATCTTGAAGAAGAAGTCTATGTTGAACAACTATTGGTTTATATGGTCAAAGAATATGAAGGAAATGTTTTGAGAATGAAAATTATTTATATGGATTGAAGCAAGCACCAAATGTATGGAATAGCCGTATTGACAAATATTTTTAGGAAAATGAGATTGTTCATTTCTTTAACAAATATGCTCTGTACATCAAAATTCATAACAATGAGGTAATTTTACTTGTTTGTCTTTATGTAGATGATCTTATTTTCACTAGCTTAGAGATGATTCAAATGGAGGAAGGAATATTCATTTCTCAAGAAAGTTATGTAAAGGAAGTCATGAAGAGGTTCAAAATGATTGATTGTAATTATGTAAATACACCTGTGAAAATGGGACTAAAGTTATCAAAGTATAAAGATTGAGAAAAGAAAATCCCACTGTTTCAAAAGTCTTGTAGGAAGTTTGACATATTTAACATGTACAAGGCTCAAGATCCTTTATTTAGTTAGAGTAGTAACTTGGTTTATGGAAACTCTTACCTCTACCCATATGGAAGTTGCTAAGAAGATTCTTCGTCACCTTAAAGATACACTTAACTTATGATTATTTTATTCCTCTTTTAGTACAACTTTGTGGGATTTTATGACAGTGATTTTATGAGAGATATTGATGATATAAAGAGTACAAGTAGTTTACATTTTGTACGAGT
Organism: Erythroxylum pelleterianum; assembly: GCA_027563865.1. Taxonomy (NCBI): domain Eukaryota; kingdom Viridiplantae; phylum Streptophyta; class Magnoliopsida; order Malpighiales; family Erythroxylaceae; genus Erythroxylum; species Erythroxylum pelleterianum. The sequence continues at coordinate 24,433,902 of JAOQMR010000003.1, read as the reverse complement.
GATTGTCCTATTTCATAGAATTCAAAGGAATAACCTATTGTTATGCTCAAGATCAAGTTATGGATATTTTTTACAAAGACATCAAAGTTTAAAGATTTTCAAAGACCAAGATTTAGACTTGGCATCATGAAGAAAATTTCAAATTAATGGGGATGTTAAGAATAATAATTTGAATTTTCTTGAATATAAATTTTTATTCAAGAAATCTAGAGTTCTTTTTTTTTTTAAGGAAAAGACAACGACGGAAATTACAAATAGAGACTCGAGCGAGACAGCCCAGAGATATCCTCTAAGAGGAGCAAATGGCACCCAATGGGTGTAGTAGGTAAATAATGGACGCCGACATCAAAAAGTGCTGCAAAAGACGCGAGCCAGTCGGCGCATCGGTTGCCCTCTCGGTAGATATGCCGATGAGCAACAGTCCAATTTCGAGCAAACAGCTCGTGAATGCCCTTCACAATGGGGTTGAGCGCCCGAGAACGAAGGTCGACGGATGAAAGGATCTCGATCACCTCGGCAGAATCAACTTCAAGCTCTATTTGGCGATAACCCAGATCCCAGGCAAGAGTAAGACCAGAATAAACACCCCAAAGCTCTGCAGTCAGTGCGGAGCACCATCCGAGGTTGTGCGTGAAACCTCCCCGCCAGTTGCCGGCACTATCGCGAAGGAGTCCCCCGGCTGAGGCTGAGGTCGCGGAGGGCTGACAGGCGCCATCAGTGTTTAACTTAAGCCATCCTGGAGGAGGTGCGGTCCAACCGGGGAGGCTGGGCGGTCGAAGATGAGCGACAGGGAGTGGCCGACGGGACCACCTGGCGGCCTGCTGAACCTGACCTGCAAAAGACAAAATAAGCGAAGAGGGCGAATTAGGCCAATGAAAGTGCTCCTCAAAGAGGGACGAATTACGCCATCTCCATAAAAACCAACACGTAATACCAAAAAGAAGCGACCAGTCATGACCAATGACGTGTTGGTGATTCTGGAGATTGGTAGTAAGCCAAGCCGAGTTGGGCATAGAGAAAAAAGCGGGAGAGAGGACGTGAGGAGGGAAGGCTTGCCACACATGTCTGGACCGGGTACAGTCTCGCATGACATGAAGCGAGGATTCCGGGGCGTGACAATGGGGACAACTGTCATTGAGAGTGAGGTGCCGGCGAACACGCTGCTGATTTGTAAGTAAACGGTCGTGCGCAAAAAGCCAGAGGAAGGAACGGATGCAGATAAAAAATGCCAATTTTGCTAATGAGAACTTTTTAGTGAGTGTAAGCAAGTCAGCACATGAGGTTGTTGCTACATATATGAAGGATGAGACTGGAATGGATCTGGTTATTTGTCTTCCTGTGTCTTACCCTTTACATGCTGTGGATGTTGAATGTATGAGAAGCCTAGGCATCGGTGAGGTGACGCAAAGGAAATGGCTGATGTCAACGATGATGTTTGTCTGAAATCAGCTGGTATTTGCTACATATGCCACTGTTTTGTGTTATATTTTTAAAGTGATTGTTATCCTGCTTAAGGTGGTACTGTTCTTGGATTATGAGCTTCTAGCTTGTCCTGTGAATGTGGAAGGTTAACGAAAAATGATTACATGCCCCTTATGCCAACCTCCATTCTGATACACTTCAATGATCAACATGGTCCATCCTGAAGCCTTAAAGTCACAGCAGCAACTAGAGTGCAGAACTTTAAGAGATTACCCATTGCCATAGGCTCCGTTGCTCGCTGGAGCATATTGTCGTGGCTAAGGCCCTTGGCTGTATGATCATTGGCAGAATTGATGACAATACAGCGCACACTGGTAATGCAACATTTTGACTAGCTGACTGTGGGCAATGACACACAAGCCCTAAACTCCCAACGAGACTCTAGAAGGCAATAGGAATGTAGATTTATGGTACATGAAATTTGGAAGCAAAAAGTCAATATGACGATGCTATGTAATCAATAGTTAGTATGTACATAAAATTTTAATGATAATTTTCTGTTGCTTATTGTCATTAATAAATAGTTCTAGAATTTCTGTCCTGAACCAGTCATTTTCAAGGTTCATTATGTTTCAGTTGATCATGTTTCCTTCCAGATCCATACTTGTAGGAGATGTAACCACTTATGATATTAAAATCTGCATGGAAAATGTCTCGAGTTGTTGATAAACTTGATTCGAGCATTACAGGCGTTGAAGTTAACTGGGATTAGAGTGCTTTGAATGGTTATCCATACGTGCACATATGTCAACATGACCTTCATTTGAAAGTATTATTAGATGGAACAACTATAACATGTGTTAATAATACAGAGTGCATACTCTTGCCACAAGAAATCTCTGTTCTAGCAAGTCTATGACATCCATGAAAATGCTATTGATTTGTTCCAGCACCAAATTCTCTGTTCAATAATTTTAAAAGTATTCTGATACTTTAGGCCAGTGGAAAATTTAGAATGCACTTATGATGCTGTTCCGATTTGAACCAGTAGAGATAGGGATACAGCCATTGATTTCTTCAAAGATGTGATAATTATGATGGAACCATATTATGAGTCGTTTGTTTCATTTCATCTGGAGATTCACACAGTTATGATATAAGGAATATATATAAAAAAAAAGGACTTTTCAGAGGCGGTAAGCTGATTATGTAGTTTAGCAGTGGAGTTTCTGAGGAATACATGTAAAAAGATTAAAGCTTTATTGCTTAAGGCATAATCTTTATAGTTGCTTCTTTACTAGAGTTCTAGCACATATGCTTAACCATAGTTCCATTATAGCAACTGTACCTTCTCCAGGTATACACTACCCAGCTATATACAATCAGAAGAGGTAAAAAGACTCGAGAAATTGATCAAACCTGAATATGTACAAATAGAGCCCACAGGAGATTTCATATGCACAAAAGAATGGGAAAGTCATTTAGCAGATTTGCCACTAGATATCCTTGGCTGTACCTTCCAAACGTCCACCATTTATTCTTCTTCCTAGGATCCACCAGAGGTCGCTCTGGAAAACAAATGTGACGAGAACAATAAGAAACTACAAATTGGGAAATATTCATGCTCTTTATTGAGAAACGAATCGAAAGTTTGGAACTACATTCGATTATAGCAATTAGCAACATATGCAGACCTCATAATGTGAGAGAAAACAAAGATTTCATGCTTCATGACATCAAGTATCTATCTCATTCATTTCAAAACTGATCTGAAACATATTAAGCCCCAAAATGTTTACCTCCTTCAAGATATATTGAGTCATAGTGTAGCTCAAGAAAATAACTGCATGTAAAGCATCCACAAGTATTTGATAGAATCTTTGTTGCTGTAAGACTAGGAAAGATGATGATTGACTGCAATTTCGGCTTTCCTTTCGTTGTAGATCACTTGCAAGAACGAAAATCTGAAAAGGGGATTGGGAAATCGCTCTCTGCAGACTTTTGAGAATGTGGCAAGATCTCAATATAACATGTATCCTTGAATGATGTTCTAACAAATATCCGTATACCATCCTATGGCAGTTGGGTTGGGAAGGTGCATTAGTCATCAATGTAAAATGCTTCCATATAAAATAGAACACAACAAAACTGATACAAAAATT
>JAOQMR010000003.1:24408049-24418934 GCA_027563865.1 Erythroxylum pelleterianum | reverse complement strand
GATACATACATCGAAGTCAGGCAATCAATCATATTTTATTTTAGTAAAAAATATTACTGATTAGATCTTTTATTTTAGTAAAAAATATTACACCAATTAAAAAAACGTGGAAATCGAGTCCATGTGATGTCGCCATTCGCCCGTGGTGATGCTTGATTCGCATGTCAGATCTTTTAAGCAAAAATGATATTATATATGGAGGGTTAAAAAGTCGTATGATAATACATCTTTTCCATTATTTCTCAACTTTTAATTGTGTTGGCCTTGCATGAGTCCCATATCTGGTAAAGATATTATATTTAGCTTTAAAATGACGGTCACTTGGTGAGATATTTAACCTGTTGTCCTCTTCTTTCAAGCAATATCGCGTGCCAAACTTTGGTTTGTCTTTGAATAAATAACATTTTTTTACTATGTTCACCAATTCAACAGCTTCACCCACTTATCCGACTGACTGTATCTCTTCTGTACCTGCTGTGCTGATAACGAGATCTTTTTCATATGCCAATTCTATTTTGTTTTATTTTATTCGTATATTTAAGTAAATAAGATTTAATAAAATAAGTTAAAAATTGATTAACTGAAACAAAAAGCTTATTTCCTCGCAAATATCTCCTAGCTTCTTCTATCTTGGCTCCGTAGATTAGAACACATTAGTACTTTAGAGCATAAAAAGTACTATTTTCATATTATCAAAACCAAGAATTAACCTCTTTAGAGTAGCAGTCTCATATTTGCTTTTCTTTTCTTTTCATTTTTTAAACATTAAAAACTAATAACGTTTGTATCATTAAAAACGGGGCAAATCTTCTGTCCCCCTTATTCTGTACCTACTCAGTACCCCCTTAATCTCAGTCATCCAATACAATAAATTGGATTGTTGACATTAAAAATGGACGAAGCGCACAGAATAAGGGATATAGATCTACTGTACCCCATTAAAAGTGGTATGTCTTGAGAAAAACGAACCAGAAGTATATAAGAACTTGCGTATGGATCATGCATGTCATCTTTCATAATTATGAATCAAATCGAACAGTTCAACAATACTCAAAAACAGCAAACAAACCAAAAGTTCAAATTTACATCTGTGTAATTAAAACTGGTATATCTTGAAAAGAAAGTCTCTCAGCGTTTTGGTTCAGTGAAGGAACGACCTGTGGCACCCTGAGAGTAGCCATTGTTCTTGATCCCATAACTTCTAAAAGGAAATAAACACACCCCACCTTATTTTAAGAAATATATTTTTAACTAAATATCAACATTATGTTTATTGCTAATGTGCCTCGTCATCTTCAAAATCAAGTAGCTTAGACTTTGGAAATTGGGGTTCAAATAGAAGGTGTACTCTGGGCTACTCGTTGACTTTGGGTCTATTCTTTTATGCTTTTTCTAAGTCATTAACAAAATTTTAAGGCTTTAAATTTTTTTAGCAATTTAGTTTTTTAGTTTAAAAATAACATTATCTTTTATCATAGAGTACCTCTTGACTTGACATTGGAGAATGATTATGTAACAACTTAATGTTATCTATATTTACAATAAATCGAGTAAATATAGATGTTATCTATATTTACTCGATTTTTTAGATTTTTAAATAATCAATATAAAGATGATGATATGACACTCAATTTTACATAAAGTGATAGATGGTTTGGGTGAGTTGGTGCACTTGTTGTTGATCCTCTGACATCATTTCTTCATTACACTTTGTTGGATCCACTTAACATTCTTTCCCCACAACTACATATAATTGCAAAATAGGTGAGTGTTACTTAAAGGAATTGATCTTCTGTTCCCATAAACCAGTAAATCTCTTCTACATATTTATGATGTGTGGATAAAATTAATTGGCACAGGATTGGAACACTCTAAATGGAACAGAAGATTCAGTGTGGTTACATAATTAACATCATTGAATCCTTATGGCTTCAAAAGAATACATACTACACTTTCTTGGTTTAATTGTTTTCGTCTCTCTAAATCTTGGAATCTAAGATCTAGTCTTCCTTTCAGCCTATATTCCAATAACAACGTTGAGTAAACATATGTTATATACTTACGATATAATATTAAAACTACATAGACAAATAAGATTTGTAGTTATTTCATTCAATCAATCAAATAATCCTATAGACTATAGCCAAGTTGTAGCAAAATAATAGTATGATTGGAGCATAAAATGTATTCTTATCATAATATAGACTCTAATATCCTGTAGTATAGGCATTGTTGATTTGCACTTAATCTATATACCTTTTCTGTTAATTGCATTATACAAATTATTATATATTATATTACATTTAACTCAGTGTTCTTGATGAAAACTCTACACTTTCTTCGACTTTGCGTCAATAAATTCCTCATATCAAGTAGTTGAAGCTTCTATTTGTTCTTTCAAGTTTGACTTGAAGTTTTGATTGTTTAGAGATCTTACAACTTTCTTAAAAAGTTACTATAATTCAAAACCTACATTCCCTCATATCCATTTGCAAAGATGAGCCTAAACAATTCTACTTCAAATGTTGCAATTAAAAACTTTATTAAATGAATTATATGATATAATTAGCTATTATATGATATTATTCAATTAAATTAAACTGAACCTTTTGTCTATTTCTAATTGTCATCAATCCTATTCAATTTTTTTATAGCCTTAGTTCATCTTAAAGAAGTGTTATATTGTATCTTTTGTCTCAATTCCTCATAATTGTCGACGAAAGTTCTTATTTCATAGCCCCTTAAAAGATGCACCATTTAAACTGAAGGGTTTCCTATAAAATTTTAGAAGCTTATTATTTTAACATGACAAATTCATACGTATCTTGCTAAATATAGGTTAGCCTCTGATAAAAACTAGAGTCACATACTCGATTATAAAAGTTGTGCAATGATCGAAATTATTATCGCCTCCTTATATTCTCATAAATAGGCATATATAATTGTTGTCTCACTCTTCCACTTTTCAATCATTTTGATTTTTTGGTTTTATGCAATTTTGAAAGACATATCAAAAGTTAAATGTTTTTGCTATTTTACGCATGCAAGTTACTAAGATTGTGAAACTGTATCTTAAATCATTAAAGAAATTATTTTTTGAATATGCACTTAACAAGTTCTTGTGCTTGATTGCTTTGATGTATGACCATTATTGAATTTCACTACTTGAGAAAATTCTTTATTCTTGTTTGGTTTGGTTGTAATCTTCAAAGGACAAGTTTCATCTTCACACTAAACTCTAATATGTTTCTTACTTGTTTTATAACTTAAAAGCATGCCTTTTTCCTAATTAAATACTTGTTTTTAAGCTTCTTTCAATTTCTTTAATTTTTAAAAGTCTCATATAGTACAAATTCCACGCATCCACCATTACTATCATTAGTAATAATGTTGAACTCTCTTCTTTTTTTTGCATAAAGGGAAAAAAACACCGAAACTAAATGAGTCGGGGAAAACTGATCCCCAACATATCCTCGAAGAGGAGACTATGGCACCCTAAAGGTGGAACATCAAAATAAGTGACTCCAATGTCGGTCTGGCCTGACAGGTCGGCGAGCCAGTCCGCACATCTGTTGCTCTCTCGGAAGATATGGCGATGAACAACAGACCAGTTTCGGTTGAGGAGTTCCCGGATACCCATGACAAGAGGGATGCCCGACTGAGAGCGGGAGGGCACAGAGGACAGGAGTTGGAACACCCCCATCGAGTCCACTTCCAGTTCAATCCGACGGAAGCCCAATCGCCAGGCTAAGGAGAGACCTGTGTAGACGGCCCAGAGTTCCGCTAACTGCGGTGAGCACCAACCAATGAGCTGGGAGAACCCACCTCGCCAACTGCCATCACTGTCACGTAAAAGACTGCTAGCTGAAGCCGTGAGATGAGTAGGATTACATGCCCCATCCGTGTTGAGCTTGACCCAGCCAGCCTGCGGACGACTCCAACCAACCCGTTGAACCTGACGTGGGCGAGAGCCAGTGGGGCTCAGGCTGTGCCGGTCTTCGGCCTGCTGAACCTGACCTGTAAAAGACAAGAGAAGAAACAAGGGTGAGGTGGGACGAACAAAATTAGAATCAAAAAGAGATTTGTTCCTCCAGGTCCAATGGAACCAGCAGGTCAACCCAAAAAGCAGTGACCACTCCTGGCCGTGCACCCTCCGACACTGGAGAAGGTTGGTATGCAACCAGTCACAAGTGGGGAGAGTAAAGGCAGACGAAGTAACGATGTCAGACGGAAAAATGGCCCATATCCGGCGAGCAAGTGAACAGTCACGAACAATATGAAGAGCGGATTCTTCATAGAAGCAATAGGGACAGGTACTATCGGCGGTCCGTTGTTGATTACTAAGTAAGCGATCCTTCGCTAGTAACCATAAAAAGGAGCGCACCCGCTGGGCCCCCCTCTATTGCCAAATGGTCCGCCAAACCCCATGCGGAGTTGCAGTCACGGGACCAAGCAGTAGGGAGTACGCAGAAGCAACAGTAAAGTGCCCATGGTCAGTGGCACCCCAGACGAGTCTGTCGTCACCCTGAAGAGGGGAAGGAGGAAACATGCCAGCTATAGAGCGGCAGATGAAGGGGGGCGAGGAACCTCCGTAAGCCAGCCAAGTTCCACTGGCTTATGGGATCAACATAGTGGCGAACGCTGTGGTGAAGCTGGGGATCCAGGACGGGCTGAATAGAATGGGAAAGGAGAGGGCCAACGCCCGTGACCTAGGGGTCGAGCCAGAAACGCGTCGTCGTGCCATTGTCGATACGCCATTGTCGACCTTGAGTGACGAGATGCCAAGTCGCCGTAATGCTCCTCCACACCATCGAACCCCCCGAGGAATTGAGGGAGGAGGGAAGGCAGTGAACATCAAAATCATATTTAGCAGAGAGGACCTGAACCCATAAGGCATGAGGTTTGGCAATCAAGGTCCAACTGAGTTTAGCCAGGAAGGCATCGTTCATCTCACGAATCCGCCGGAGGCCTAAGCCCCCTTGAGTTCTGGGCTGACAAACCTCCTCCCAACTCACCAGGGGTATCTTTGGGCCTGTGTGCGACGAACCCCACAAAAATTTCTGCATAGCCTGTTCTAGAGGATCACATAAGCTACGTGGTAATTGGACCGTCTGCATTGTGTAGCTCGGGATGGTCGTGATGACCGACTGCACCAAGGTGACGCGGCCAGCAAACGACAACGTGGAGGGGGCCCAACCTGATAACCGGCGATGGACCGTATCTAAAATGTGCTGATAAATGCGCTTACTAACCCGCTGGTGAAGGAGAGGAACCCCCAGGTATCGGCCAAGGTCGGTAGTTCGAGGGAACGTGAGCGCGCGACTTAAGGCACGGCTAGTCAAAAGGGGGACGTTCTTGGAGAAGTAGCAGCGAAACTTATCAGTGTGCACTCGCTGGCCCAAAGCGGTACAGAACGAGTCCAAAACTCCCCGAATCACGTGAACTTGGTCAAGAGAAGCCTCCAAAAAGAGGATGAGATCGTCGACAAAGAATAAGTAGGACAGAGGGGGTCCATGCCTGCTCAAACGGACCGGACGCCAACGACCCGAGGACACCGCATGAGTAATCGCATAACCGAGCCTTTCCATATATAGCACAAAAAGGTACGGGGAGAGAGGGTCCCCTTGACGAAGACCACGAGAAGGCTGAAAGGGCTCGCTAAGCTCACCCTGCCAGTTCACTTGAAAGGACACGGTAGTAATGCAGTTCATGATAAGCGATAAAAACGAGGCCGGGATACCTATAGCGTGAAGAGTATCGTGAATGAAGTTCCAATCAAGGCGGTCATAAGCCTTTTCGAGGTCCACTTTGATCGCCATCATCCCCGTCCTACCAGTTTTGCGTTTCATGGAGTGAATAACTTCCTGGGTGATGATGATATTATCGGTAATCAGACAGCCAGGAACAAAGCTGCACTGGGTTGGGCTGACTAGCGTGTCCATGTATGGTTGAAGGCGAAGAGATAAGATCTTAGTGAGGGCTTTATAAATCACATTGCAAAGCGCTATCGGACGGAACTGAGCGAGGGTAGTAAGGGAGGGGGTCTTAGGAATAAGGACAAGGACCGTGCGGTTAAGCACCGATTCCCAAACTTCATGACGGAATATACGTTGAAGGAACGTAATAAGGGAGGGGCCAACAGTGTCCCACTGGGACTGGTAGAAGAGAGCGGTGAAACCATCAAACCCGGGGGCCTTGTTGGGTGCCATAGAGAAAAAAGCCGACTTAATTTCAGCGGAGCTAAGCAGACGGGGTAGGGGGAAACTAGTCAGGAAGAGTCCCAGTGGCCGGGGTCGGATCGTCGGGGCTATATAAGCCCTCCAAGTAACGCTGAGCCATACCGCGAAGAGTGGTAGAATCGGTAACTAAATTACCATGAGCGTCGGGAAGAGCAAGGTTCTGAGCTAGACGACGTCGTGTACGAGTGAGGGCGTGATAAAACTGAGTATTCCGATCACCCTGAGCGAGCCACTGACTCCTGGACCGTTGGTGCCAGAAGAGCTCTTCCTGATAGAGCACAGATTCGAGTTCGGTCCGCAGGGAGGAATCGAGCGCCTGAAGGGAGGGGGAATCCGAGTCCTCCTCCGATTTCTGAATGCCCTCCAGCCGGGCCATGAGTCGTTTCTTCCGATGGAATATGTTACCAAACTCTGTGGTATTCCAGTGGTGAAGCTTCTCCGCAAAGCGTTGGATTGCACCACTGAAATTCGAGGAGGGCGGGATCCAGTTATCAGCTACCACTTGGAAGAAGGAATCGTGAGTAAGCCAAGCCGATTGAAAGCGGAAAGGCCGGCGCGAAGGATAGGGGGTCAGGATCATGGAATCTAAGAAGGAGAGGCCTGTGGTTCGATTTGAGAAAAGGCAAATGGGTAACCCGGGTATGCAGATACGCTGCAAAGCACTCGGGAGAACCGAAAGTCTGATCGAGTCGGGCGTGGACCGTACCCCGCTTCCAAGTGAAGCGCAGACCGGAAAAGCCAAGGTCCTGGAGGTTGCACTGAGACATACAGTCGCGGAAATGAGGATTAATAATGGGTTGGTTGGGGGAACCCCCGCGTTTATCAGCACTGTCCAGCTTAGCATTAAAATCCCCGCCCATAAGCCAGGGGATGGTGATATGCAGAGCAAGGGCGGCCAGATAATGCCAAAGATACTTTTGAAGTGCGTAGGTTGGGCTCGCGTAGATGGCTGTGAATTCAAAAATCCGGTTGTCCCACTTTACACGAGCATGAATAAATTGACGGTGCGCTAAACGGATGCTAACACCGACATTCTCCTGCCAGAGCATCCATATTCCGCCCGAGTAACCCGTAGCCTCGACCCGGAAGGAATTGTGAAAGCCCAAAGATCGAATAACCCGCCGAGCGTGATCGCCGCTAATACGAGGCTCAACTAAAACCACTATACGAGGCTTATGGAGACGGAGATAATTCTGCAGAATGGGCTTGAAGTTCCCACCTCCAGCCCCTTGGCAATTCCAGAGAAAAATCGTCATAAACACAATCTGAGGAAGGGAATTAACTCGACTCGGCCGGAACCGAGACAACGGGCCCATTGGGATTGTGACTCGGAAGGAGCACTGGAAGGGGAACGGGCTCCTCCATCGTGGTATCAGGAGGGGTTGGCTCGGCCTCAGCTCGCTGCGGGATGGGATCCGGGTCAGGGGGTCGGGGGGGAGGAACCTCGTGAGTAGGATGTGGGATAGGCGACGTGTCCATAGGGCCGGGGGGGTTAGTATGGGCCACGTCCATGTCTTCAGTGACCAGGTCCACGGGGATAGACAACGCCGAGGTCGGATCCGGGGAGACCAAGGCCGCGTGGGACAGTAAGGAAATTGCCACATGGGACGAGAGGGGTGCGGAATGGCTCTGGGCCGAGGGCTGGATCGGCTGTAACGGAGGGTTGATAGGCAATGGGCCTGCAGATGAGGGGGCCTGGGGGAGAGGAGGGGAGGCAGGGCCCATAGGGGCTGTCTGGCCCAAGGAGGGAAGCAGCTGGGACGGAGCAGAGCAGAATGGGCTGGGGGAGGAAGACTGGCCCCCTGATGGGCCCAACAGGTTGGGGAACGGCGTTGTCCCCGGCGGCGTCAAGGGACTACCAGCCTCGCCCTTTCGCGAGCCCCTCGGGGGTCTCACGTCTCGTCGGGACGAGAATCGAGGGACTGGAGGGGTCCTCTGGTCGGTAGAGGACGAGAAAGGACGAGCAAGGGAACGAGGAGCGTCGACCGTTTTTAGGGGCACCCGTTGGCATGTCAGACTGCTCTCCGTGGGAGAGGGTGGCGAACCTCGAACCACGAGGACCAGCGGATTCCCCTGGGCTGGGCTGTCGCTGCGAGAGCCAGACATAGGAGGAGGAGGCCGGCGAGTCCGACGGGTTACCTTCATCTAGGGGCCGTAAGCTTCTGCCGGTGGAGGACTAGTGGTGGGAACGCCTGTTAAATCGACGACTGCTGGATCAGGGGAGGGCTCAGCAGCGGGGGGAGGCCCAGCATCGGGCGTGGCCGTAGGGCGCTTTGGGCATTGTTCAGAGCCATGGCCGACCCGACCACAGTTGAAGCAAATTTGTGGGAGGCCCTCAAATGAGTTCCTCGTCCAACTCCACAACTGATCGAAGAGGTACACTGAGATCCAGGGTGACTGCCACCCGCGCGAAGCGTCCCCGGGAGGTGAGGAGCGTTGTCTCATCAATCTTCACCGTCTTTCCCACCAGATTATCGAGCGCTTGAAGAATGGAAGGATGGTAACGAGCGATTGGGAGACCGGGGAAACGAACCCAAGCTACCACATGGGTGACGCGTCCGGAGGAAGGGCGAAAGGTAGGCGTCCACGGTTGGATCGACAGTACATTACCGGCGACAATCCATGGACCCTGCGTCAAGGTATGGATATAGTCTCTTTCTTCTTTGAAATTCACCAAATAAAAATCATTATCCAAGTCCACAAATTTCAGGGGACTAGTTGGATGCCATAAGGAGAGGAGCCGATCCCTGAGTAAGCTGAACCCCATCCTTCTTCCCAGCAGCTTAATCACAATCACCTGTGCCCAGAGCGTGTCCAATTTATTGCGAAAGGTGGAGGACAGATCAACCCCCAACTTATGAGGACCCTGCACCAAGGAGATATCACCATCTTCGAGCTCGATTGGGGGGTCGTCGGACCAAGGAAGGGAACTGAAGTGGGGGGCCTGTATGGAAGGACCCAATACTGCAACACTGTAACTTGGTGGAGGCTGAGACTCTGGTGGTGCGCTAGGAGGAGGGTCCTCTTCCCGCTCACGCAGCCGAACTTTTTTGGCGGTGTGGGTGGTGGAATGCATGGCAGGGGAGAAGGTTCAGTGGCCGGAAACGGCACAAAGAACGGAAGCAGGTGAGGAGATTACGGTATCAGTCGCAAAGTTACTGTAGCTTAACGTTACTGTTGTGTGGTTTCTTTATGCAGCTTCATTCTTTTCTTAACTCTCTTCTTTACTGAATCATAGTAACTTTAGGTAGGAGCCAAAAGTTGTGAATATTGTATTGACCTGATACTGATTTTAGTTTTGGTATAGTACAAACAAGTATCGGTCAATACTAAATTTTGTTTTAGTTAAATTTTTAAAAATTAAAAAATAGCCCTTTAATTTTATAAAATTATAAATAACCTCTCAATATATAAAATGAATAAATGGACACACACACACATACCCACTCGCTTATGCAAATACAGACACGCGGGCACATACTTCTAATAATATTACTTCTTTAGTAATCTTTTTACTACTTCTTTAATTAAATTTCCAATGAAATGCTTTAAATTACATCATAATTTTGTATCAACCTTCCTAAAAATAGTTAAAAACCTTTAAAATAGTAATTAGAAGCAAAATGAAATCTATGGAAAAAAAAACAAAATATTTGTTACTAAAATTAAACACCTAGCCAAATGCTAATGCCTTTTTATAGTATATAAAGTGCATAGTGCATAGTGCATAATGCATATTGCACAATGCCTATTAAGTTTAACTGTTTAAAAAAAAGTAGTAACTCATGACACAAGCTCTTTTCTTTTATTCTTTCTATTTCTTCTTTCTTTTCTTGCTTTTTATTACTTCTTTCAATCTCTTATACCAAAAAAATAAATCTCAACTAGCTTCTTGAGGCAAATCAAGACTTATATTATAATAATATCTCAGAATTCAAGACAACAAGCTGGAGAGTTGTGAAGAGAGGAGTGGAGAGTTGTGAAGAGAGGAGTTGACAGTGACAGTTAGGAGACTAATTGACTAACAACAATAATAAGAGTAAAGAGAAAAAAAGGATCTAGTGAGGAGAGGATAGAAGAGCAAAATAATGAGAGGTTGGAATAAATTTGAAAATTAGGGTTAGGAGGATAAATTAGTCTTTCTAATTGGGCCTTATATTTTCTAAAATTCACTTCCTACCTAGTATTAACTAGTATTTCATTTTTTCGATAAGTACTAACTGAAAAATTCTATACCTTAGTCCAGTAAAATATTGTAAGATTGATTATTACTTTTTAGCTAGTATTAACCAGAACGATATAATACTCAATTCTTTGGTAAGGGTTATGACAATCCTGTCTCCTTCTTCCTTTTAAACTTATCCAGCTGAGAAACAAGGTAAGTTTTAACATAAATCTTAATGTTGTTTTCTATATTCGGTCAATAGTAAGCACGAGAAAGGAGAGATAACATTAGGGATGTTCATGGTAGGATAACCTGACCCGTTCATAAATAACCTGAACTTGAACCTGAATGTCAGGTTCGACGATTTCACGAACTTGAACCTGAACTTGAACCTAAAGAACCTATAGGATCGGTTAACCTATTTTCAGGTTCGGTTCTCAGGGTAGCCAGAACCTATTCATATCAATATATATGATAAAAA
>JAOQMR010000003.1:24373077-24385002 GCA_027563865.1 Erythroxylum pelleterianum | reverse complement strand
CACCGAAAAATATCATACATCATTAATTTGATGTCACTAAAAATTATTATTATTCACTGCTCTGGTTTTAATGACATTAGTCTAAATATCAATTTTATTTCGGTGTACCAGTTAAACTAGATACCGGGTATTACAGTAATGCTTCTTTTAGGTCATTAACTTGACGTACTCAACCATTTACCCTCAACTTGGGTGTATTATGAGTGACTTGCTTCCAACCCCTTTTGCCCAATGTTAGTTAAGATGTAACACCCAAATACCCCCTGGGAGAATACATGGATGCCACCCAAGACAATACAAACAAAACTAAATATCACACTGGTATTTATTTTATTTAGTGACTCAAACCCACACACATATATTACATATCAGAAATCTCGGAATAAAAATCCAAAGAATATTTACAGGCCCAAATACGTGAAACAAAATACATTTTTGAGAAATGTAAAACAGACTCCTTTGGCCATTGCGGTTGACTCGTCCTAGTCTTTAATCTCCTCGCTCTGAACCTACACGGGGCAAATCCACCGTGCTAAGCTTATAGCTTAGTGAGTAATCATTTATCTAAATTAACCGATTTCTTTTCACCATATTAGGAGTCTATAAATAAGATACTAATTGCAAGATAATAAAAAGGACATAATTAGTCAATTTAAGAAAACGAAGTAAGTTCAGTAATGCCATTTTTGGTGACAAATTGTCAATAAAATAAGGAATGACGAAACTCCCTGAATTGTCAACGGAATCCAACAACTTGTCCTATAAGAAGGTGAATTGTTCTTCTTCTGTAGTCACCCTTGTCCCCTCTTCTTCTTTTGCTTCATGAACAAAGACTTCCTTATAGTCTTCCAGCTTTATGTCCTCCATCATTTGTTCCTCTTCTTCTTCATCATCCTTTGAAGATTCAACTAAATCTATTCTCATAAATGTGTTTTCCTCCTTCAAATTCATTAATACCTTACTCATATTGAATTCCACTTGTTCATAACCAAACTTGAAGATAACGTTACCTTCATGGACATTTACCAAAGCTCTTTCAATGCTCAAAATGGTTTTACCAAGAATTAGTGGACAGTTTTGATCCTCTTCAAAGTTTAGCAGGAAGAAATCCATAGGAATGATAAACTTTTCCACTTTTATAAGCATATCGTCTACCACGTCAAATGGTTTGTTTATCGATTAATATGCCAATTGAATAAGTATGGGAGTTGGCTTTACAACTCCTAGCCCTAATTTCCTAAAAATTGACGAAGGCATAAGATTAATACTTGCACCTAAGTCACATATAAATTTAGAAAATTCTAAATTGCCAACTACATAGGGTATGGTAAAACTTCCTGGATCTATCAACTATAAGGGTGTATGGTTGGTAATTGTGGAGTTACAGCTTTCTATTATGGAGATTGTTTGATTATCATCCCAAGTTTGCTTCCTTGATAATACATCTTTGAGAAACTTTGGTTATGTGGATATGCTCTTTAAAGCTTCCACAAAGGGCAAGGTAATTTGCAATTTCTTTAGCTTTTCCATGAAAGTTGCAAATTGTATATCCAATTTATTCTTCTGAAATCTTTGTGGGAATGGTATTTTTGTTAGATATGGAGGAGAAGGAATATAGGGAGGATCCTCATTACTATCTTTATCCATTTTCTTCTTCTCTTAGTCTTCTACAAAGTAGGGTTTAACATGTTTTTCTGCTGGTTCTTTTAGCTTTATCCTAATTTTAAGTACGATGGCCTTAAATTGCTCTCTTGGATTTGCTTCGGTATTGTTTAAGAGGCTCCCCATACTTCTCATAGATAATGTATTGGAAAGCTGACCCACTTGAACCTCTTAGTTGTGAATAGAAAAGGTATAGTCCCTCTTTACTTGAATTTCCCTTTTAGACTTGTGAGCTTGTCCAATTTTGAATCATTTGCAATGGACTTATCTTAGTAAAATCTCAAAGGGCCTTGATTTCTTAACTGAGTCCCTGCATTACTAGAACAAAATAAATTTAGGTGGTCCTGTGACTTAGAACTGTATGTGCTCAAGTAAGGATAATTACCACCCTGACCAAATTTTACTCTACTAAAGTGGAATTACTACACATTGTTGTTTTTCCACTAGGAAGCAATTAGCTTTGATATGGCTCTCTTGTCCACATAGCTCTCATCTGTTCTAAATTACTTTGAGTGGAGAGAAAGAGGTGGATATTAGGATGTTCAATTGCTTAGTTAGGTTGGCAACCTGCAATGTTGTCACTGAATCTATAGCAATTATTCCATTTGGATTTGAGAAGGTTGATTGTTTTCAACTTTGTTTTGATGCCCAAAGATAACTATTATTCTCCATCTCTTCTAACAGATCGTATGCTGCTTGCACTGGTGGTTATGTAATTTCTTGATAATTAGCATTGAAACCTGGCCTCATGAATTCCATAAGGATCTTTTGTTGCTCTCTTGATGTAATTACTTTAACATCATTCTATCTATCACTTTTTAGCATTTAGCTCTTCTAATTCCTCATTCTTTCCTTATGATGTCTAGATTGATGTGTCTTCCACTTTATGTCTAAACTTTCATTTCTATCTCTTGGGATTGGCTATCTCAATCACATAAGAAAGGATAACAATTCCTTAAACCAAATGAATTAAAATCATCCTAGTGCTAAAAACCCTATAACGACACCAAGAACTTGTTTAACAAGTTTTATATCTAATAATAAACTCTTAATACTCACAAGTATATGGACTGTATCTTGTAGTATAAAATGTTATCGTTCCTATGAGGATTATGAAATAGCTAATAATTTGAGCCTAACTTTGTCTAAGGTATTCAGAAATTGATTTGAATTGAATTTAAATAACAAAAATTAAAACAAATAAATCAAATAATCAAATAATAAGGGAGTTGCTAACAAGATTGAATATTTAGGACCTATTCTTTTTTATTTTGTTAATAAGAAGATTTTCTGTTGGGACCCGATCTCGGAACCGGACCCCAACCGAAAAAACAGAAAACGAAACGAACAAAACGAAACGAAACGGAAGCGACAACACAAAAGGGGGTGGGGATGGGGATGAAAGTGGGTGAGCTTTACAAGTCGTGGATAACACATTTATAAATCGAAAAATAAGCAAAAATCATTTTTCACAAACTTTTGCCAAAATGCTTATTTTTCAAACTTTTCAACTTTTCAAACATTTCTAAACAATTTCAAAAAAATTTCGATTGAAAACTTCAATTTCTCATTTCTCAAACTTCACAAATTCTTTTCACAATTTATGAACAATTTCAAAACATGAATGCAGCACAGTAATACACACATAAGCATATACACATCACAAAAATTTTAAAAACACATAATCACATCAAAATGGTTTGGGTTAGTCCAAACGGAACGTACTGCACATTCCTGCATAGCGGTCCTGTGCAGCCGTGAACAGAACGTACTACACTTTCCCGCATAACGGTCGGTGTAGCCATGAACTTATGGGAGTCCTTAAAAGGAACTCCAATGCCACTAGCAGGCAGGACAAGTGCACTTGACCAATCTTAGGGGACCTAACCAAACCCACATAACATATATGTTTATACTTGAAAAATCAGAGTTGCCCGAAGGCATATTTCGGAAAATTCAGTTTTCATAATTATGTCATATCAGACACATCTACATTCAGAAATTCACAACGTCAAACCAATTCATATAACCTAATCTCAATCATTCAAACACAAAGAATTCTCAAATATCAAAATCAAAAAATGCAACACTTAGCAATTTCCAAATCATTCATAATGTCACAATTTCACTTAATTAAAAATGCGCAGTTAATCACAAGCAAAGAATGAAACCATTTTCATAATTTATCAATTCGTTCATAAATAATGAATCTCAGAAACTTTTATCAATTTATCAAATCATTTAAAACAATGAATTTAACCTTTGTAACAATTTTTTCAAAAATCAATCGGAAACAATAAAATTCGAGAATACTTTCTTTCTTGATTTTTCAAAACAATGAATTTAAACAATTTTAGCACTTTCTTAAATCATTCCAAAATAATAAGTTTAGTCATTCGGAATTAATAAATTAAACAATATTTTTGAAATTAATAAATTAAAAAATATTTTTGCTTTCTTTATTTTTCGAAAACACATAGATAACTCATAATCCAACTTATAAATATGGTATCCACCTCAAATCCATGCTTGGACCTTAATTAAATCATCAATTTCTCCAAAGCCTCATTGAAATCCCTAAATCAAGACAAAAAATCCCCAATTTATAATCATCCAAAATTGACCATCAATTGGGCATAAATCACTAAAATTTACCTTAGAAATCTCAAATCCATAACATTCTTAAACTATTTAAACTAAAATCTCACTAGAAAAAATCAAAGATCAAGAACATATCTTACCTTAAACTCTTCATCAAATTTTCGGATTTATGGCTTATGTTGGAGCTCTTGAGCTCCTCCCTCTTTTCCCTCTTGAAGCATGATCGAAAACCCTCTAAGAATCCAAGAAAAAGAAGACCTAACCTTTGCCTTTCTTCTTCTTCTTCTTCTTCTCTCCACCACCGACGGCTCCACTCTTTCATTTCTCTCTTCTTTTGTTCTTTTCCTTAAAACTTTTCTCTAAATATGACAACCCACTTAAATCCCTTGCCATGTCATTAAAAGAGAGCCCAAACACAATTAAGCCCTGACTTCTAAGCCTACTTACTTAAATCTTTAAGTAAACTTCCAAAATTGCCCCTTTAACATTCTTGAAAAACTGACATCTTCCTTCCTTAATTTGATCAGGAAAATGAGACAATTTGACAAAACTTCCTTCTAGAGAAATGTTCCTTTATGTCTGATCTTTAAAATGACACCAAAAACACTCAATTTGGATCAGAGATGAAGAAGTTATGACCAAAAATCCTTTCAGCTCTTACTAATCCAAAACTGAACACTAAACTCAAATTCCATTTAGAAATTGAAAGTCTTAGGGGCTAAATTAAAATTTGAGTCCTTCAGATAATTCATAGCCCCATGTCTCTATTTTATTTTGCCTTAAGAATCAATTCAATCAGATCTCTACAGATCCAGAATTTCTCAAAATACTGAACCATGTTCAGAAAATTTCCAACATCACTTAATTAAAAACAATCTCTTTCCATTTAATCTCTTAAAAATCATAATTCTCCATGACAAAGTAGCTAAATGTCTTAGAAATCCAACGCTTCAAAAGCCAAGTCAATCGGATGTCGGACGGAGAAATTATAAACAAAAGATTACAAAAGGGGTCGGAGTAAAAGCAAAATAACAGAACTTCAAATCTATTGATAAAACTAAATTTTCCAAAAATCATAACTCTTGATCTCGAAATCAAAATTTGACAAATTGGGTATCAATAAAAAGCTCAAAGAAAGCTCTACAACTTCCATGAAGGACAGAAAAATCAATTTGGCCTCTAAAGGAGTCAACAACTACTTCAAAGTTTCTGTCCACTGACACTCTCCCCATACAGTAACAACAACTTGTAAAAATCATAACTCCACATTCCATAGTCCAAAATTTCCATATTTTACATCAATGGAAAGATCAAGACATAATCTAAAACTTTCATGAAGCACTTAAAGGCAATTTCAACCTCTAATTAGATCAATTTTTCATTCAAATATTATGCCCTATTATTGCCATCCTATATCAATCCAAACTTTAAGCTTTCATATCTTCCAATTCCCACATCCAAAAATTGCATACTTTATAACATCGGAAAGATTGACAGAAAAGTTACAACTTTCATGTAGACCCCTAACTCCAATTCAGACCAAATCAGTACGACGATTGGCCTCAAAACCGAGTACACGCAAACTTACTCTATGAGCATTTTCCAAATACAAAGCAAAATAACCTTATGTTCGGAAAATCATAACTTCCACTCTCGATATCGAAAAATATCAAACTTTATGGAGACAGAAAGCTCTCGATAAAAGCTACAAGTTTCATGAAGATCCTTTTCTCAAATTCTGCCTAAATCAAAAGGTCAACTTTTATCCCCAAAAAGTCAAACTTTCCTTAATTCTACAAATTCTCACACTTTTTCTCTTTATTTCTTGATTTCTTTTCTCCATTAAAGCAATTTATTCACTAACAATTTCATTTAAACTTCAAACGCCATTTTTGGTCATACCTTAACATAAACCTCAATAACAAAAGCATTTTTCGCCTATCTTAATTTCATCTAACAATACACATTCTAAATTTTCTTTTTCTTTATTCATTCTAATTTCCTCATTTTATGTCACTTGACACTTCAAAATTTCATGAAAATTTCGGGGTCCAACATTTTCTAAGGTATTGATTACTCTATCTTAAGATTTAATCAATTAACCATAATTGAGTTTGAAATTTCCAAATTTACGATCTCTCGATTCTTAAAACTATTCTTAACCTATTCAATTAGATCTAAAGCTATCTATTGGATAACTAATTTCACAAATAATATCTCTCTTTGATTGATCTTTAATTTGATAACTGTGGGTCTATTAAATTGGCAACTCTTATTGTACAATCTAACACTAATTACGTTTGACTCACTCTTTCGATTTGTTGTCAAGTTTATGCATGAACAAATATCACATGCATCTAGAAACATATTAAATTCAACAATGAATAAAATCACAAAATAAATCCAGAATAATTCCTAGTCTGAGTTTATAATTTCATAAACGTGTTTAACATTAAGAAAATCAAATTACAGATTAATAATAATGAAAGAACTAAGGGAAAAAGAATAAAAACTATATTTGCTCCTTGATTTGGAAAGTTGGAATTTTCATATGTTCTTCTTGATCTCTCTCCTTTAGTCCACTTTGATTCAATGGTTGTTACCTTTTTTATTGTATTTCATGTTCTTATATAGTGCTTTACGGTCTTAGGCTCGTGTCTAGGGTTTTCCCACGTTGTTCGGATCCAAAAATATCCCCAAACTTTAAAACAGATGAAAAAATTTGCGCCTAGAAACTCTAATCGTGCCCTTAAAGACATGATCATGCTCTATAAATTTTCCTCTCTATCAGGATCATGCTTCATGAGGCTTGAAAAAAATAAAAGCATGGATATTCTTCTGCTTTGCTTGAATATCTTAAGGATAAGTGGTAAAATGTTACTAATTATTTGAATCGAAATGCCCAACAGTTAATAACAGTATGAGCAGGATTTATATTAGGTCAATCTTACAAACGATAGACGTATCAAATATAAACTTGCTTAAAATAATTAGAATTATGCTGATAAAGGGATATGCAAATAGGAAACTATTGGTGCATGGATGGAACATATATACTACACCTATTTTAAAGAATTTGGAGAAGAACAAAAGGATGCAATACAATGTAGAATAAATTGGAAAGGAGAATTGGAAAGGAGATGAGGAATATGAAATTTATAAAGGTAATGACAAACAAATTGTGAGGATTGGTATACAAATATGTAGTTTTTAGGCATAAGAACTATATGGATTCCCAAACATGCAATAAATGTTATCCATCATTCCAAATAAATGGTTGAGAATTATTCTAATGATTGTTATAAGAAGATCAAGTTTCTCAATTTGTAAGAACATGCACCACATCATATTAGGGATCAAAATATTTGGTTTACAACTAATGCCAAGGTTTTATACCTACCATATAAACTTACTGATATCCCTAAATATAAGGATTTTTTATAGTTATTTCTTTCTTCTTTCTTCTTTCTTCTTTCATAGTTTACAAAGTCATTTTAAAATTTAATTAAAGGTAGTTATATCATATTATATCTTCATTTGACTTGAGTGAATGAAGGCAAGGATGATCCCAATGATCTTTTCGCTAAAGAAAAGCATTTCTTCTTCATACCTGACATGCTAGGGAGACCTAAAACTACAAGAAGGAAAGGAATCAATGAGCTTAAAATTTTGAAAAATCCAAACAAATTGCCTCAAAAGAGATAACTATAGAAATATAGGAAATGTGGCCAATAGGAAGGCATAATGTTACTTACCAAGGCATCTTTATATATATATAAAACTTTTGTTGTTATATAATTCATTTAAATATGAATCGTTTTATGAAATTGCAATCACTAATTTTTATTTGTCATTATTACTATTAGGTTGTAACTGAGACATCTTTATAAGTATATAAAGATTTTACTTATAATTAATTTATCTAATTTATAATTGAAAAATATGTTTCTTTTGATTAATATATGTTATTGGTGCAAACCAAGTTGATGATACTACTATACCCAGTCAATAAAATAATATTGTGAGTTTTATATATGGCATTCATTCATTAAATTATTAACAATGTGAGTTTGTTGGACCCCACACCCCACACCCCACCCGTAGGTGTTTGCAGGTTATACTGCGGCGTGTGATTGGGGGGTGATACCCCGGCGTGTGTTTGCGGGTGATACCGCGGCATCCAACCTTAATCAGTATTGTCCTCTTTGGTCATGGTTGGAATCCATGATTCGAACTCATGACCTCATGGTTTTATTCCACTTAAGTGGACGCCTCTCACCATTGAGCCAAGGTTAGATGCCGCGGTATCACCTGCAAACACATGCCGGGGTATCACCCCCAATCACACGCTGCAGTATAACCTGCAAACACCTACGGGTGGGGTGTGGGGTGTGGGGTCCAACATTAAAAGGCGCCTTTTAATGTTGGGTCCGTGTTTTGCGTGTTGAGCCCGTGTTTTGCGCACTCGTCGGGCTTATCCCCGGGTGCTTCAAGGTTGCACGCGACCCACACTTTAAGGTTGCACGCGACCACAACCCTCAAAGGTATTGTCCTCTTTGGTCATGGGTGAGGCCACGACTCGAACCCATGACCTCAAGGTTTTATAGCTTCCATATGCTCGCCTCTTACCAATGAGCCAATTCATATGTCCCATTTGGAATTAGGAGTAAAAAGTTATGAGAGTTGGAAGTTGGCAAAATTACTATTCATATAGTCAAACAGGTACTATTCATTTGGTCTTTCTTTAGGCAAAACTTTGTATCAACTTATGACCTTCTTAATGGATGTTAATTTGACTAAGCTTGAATAAGGAGCATGAGAACAGATTAGTATGAAAATGGACATAAGTTAAAAAATATATATATATATAGGGATTTTCGGATTAGTCAAGGTTTCCATCGCGGATTCGGGTTCCAGTTTGGATTTGCGGATTAAGAGGTTGGATATCCGTTTTCGGATTAGTCAAGGTTTCCATCGCGGATTCGGGTTCCAGTTTGGATTTGCGGATTAAGAGGTTGGATATCCGGAAACAGGTTCCAACAGAGGTTTTTATCATGCATCTCATACATAATATATATCAAATATACGCAACGAAAAATAAAATATAACCTTAAAAACCATCTACTCATGCATATAGATATAGAAAACAAAAATATAAAATGTAATATATTTACATACCTTTCCGACGACCTCCTTCGTTCTATAATCTTCTTCGCGTTGATTTGTCGTAAACTACAACGATCAATGTAGATCGTCTCTAATGAAAGTCCACACGAACATAGACGGATGAAACCTCACTAGGAGATGGCTAAAGTTCTTTCTTTGTGCTAACAAAGACAAGAACTCTTGTGAGAGTTAGAGATAAAAAGAGTGTGTGTGTAAGAAAGAACCTTTATTTTTACTTGTTTCTTACATAAGATGCACGAAAATGATGATTATTTTCTGCCCTCTTTGGCCTCCCATAACCCCCGTCACTAATGGAAGTTATGAGAAGTTAATATTCATAAATAACATGCATTAATGGAAGTTATGGGAAGTTAATGACTATGAATAACATGAATTAATGGAAGTTTTAGGAAGTTAATGACCAAATTGGTAGTCAATAGCACTTCTTTCTAATCTATTCCATGCAACCTTTTCTACCACGATCACATCGCGATATAATCCCGAAACACTCTCTCTTATCTTGAATCACCATTCAAAACCATTTTACTCATCCTTCGGATCTCCAATGTGTGTGATATATTAAGTTCCCGGTTATGTTGGGAACTTGAATTAACACTTAATTCAAATATGTTACGTCATGACCCCCAATTGATCAAAAAGTCAATGGTTTGACTACGAACCTTTCCATACGCAATGTTGCATGCAGTATGTCCTTTCACCATTTATACCCTTCTTGGTTTAGAGTATCGTCAAAGTGTCAACTCCCACTAGACTGACTACATCACATCAAGTCCAACTAATATTAGATCTTGTCCTGAGGATCTCATTACTTTATGTATCATTGAAGACTCTCTTCATGACACATATCTGCTCTAGCCAGAGACGCTTGAGTAATGACCCCAATAATAGGTCGTAGGTATCATCTCCTTCTATCAAGAGTGGTGAATCTTTTATTGGATACTTAATTACCTCTGAATACGTCAAGTTGTACTCAATCACTACCCTTTGAGTAAACCCTGATAGGCATCGATGAATGGAGTCAGAGCATAGGATCAGTATCCGAGATATCCTTGAGCACCTCAAGTCAGAGGATACTTGCACCATTGCTATGATGAAACTGTCATTGACACTGGAATAGAATATCCATATGATTGTCTTATAGTAGGTCAATCCAATCTACTTACTACTTTTAGTAAGCATCCACATGTTAGCTCTAAACAACTCATATCTACAGATTATGAGATTTAATGCTTGATCCAATCAAGGAGTATAACATGTGCTAGTCTATCTAGATTAATGATATTCCATCACATTTTATATCGTCACTAAAGTCCGTCGTAAATTTTCTCGAAATGATTTCCCTCCATATTTAGTGACGAATATTACTACCGTTGCAAATTTGATAGAGCTATCGTAAGAGTAGCATAAACACACCAAGATGAAAATGAGAAATATTTATTCAAAGGATGGGATATGAATTTCAGGTTGAAATATGCCACCAAAGAGAAAACATGATATAATGTGACCAAGGTTCAGACCACGATACAGTTCCTGTCCAGGTGAAGCATCACATTCTACAGCTGCAACATAATCAGATGTTATACCTCCAGCTACTACTACACTTGTAAATGAGGCATCACCTTCTGTACTTGCTACTACACCATCCACCACCCCTATACTGATAGAGATATCAGGGGCAAACGATGCAGATGAAGGAGGCCGAAAGAACTTACATCACAATTGCCAACAATTTGTAAGTGAAAATACATGAAACACCATATGTTTATAATTAAGTTATTGGTTTAAATTAAAAAATGGTATAAAATTAATTGTTTTAATATTAGGTTGATTCTGTCTGGACCATGCTCAAGAAACATAACAACTAAATTCAAGGAGAAGATTGATGTTGAGGGTTATACAGAGAAGAATATCTCTCAAGCAACAAAGGAATTTTACTATAAGGAGTTTGAGGTAAAAAAACTATTTTTTTGTTTTTAAATTGATGTTTATGCATTTATTAGATAAATATTATTACATTATAAATACTTATTGTATGTTTTTCTTTTATTTCAGAAATTTTTTTGAGATTCTGAATTTGACACGGTCATTTATAAAGTATGGGAGAGACGAGCACGTACACGTTATCGAGACTTTATTGGTACGATACATAAGACTAATGTATGACCACCTGAAATTTCTGAACAAATATAGAGTCGTTGGCAACAGTATTGGACATCGCCTGAGCCAATTTCCATTTTAGAGTATAATTATACCAACAAACGTGAAGGAATGGGGGGAGAGAGTTTTCCCTTACGTACTGGAGAATTTATTACCCACCACGAACATGCAGAGAGACTTGTAAATATCTACACTTTACATTTATATTCTGATTTTTTTACTTTGCTATATTTCAATTTAATTTGATGTGTGAATTTTTGAATGAAAATATGTATATTATGAAGAATGATAATGTTATAAATTATAGTTCACTTATAA
>JAOQMR010000003.1:24361243-24372977 GCA_027563865.1 Erythroxylum pelleterianum | reverse complement strand
ACCAAAATCACTCAATTTGGCTTAGTATATTGGGAGATATACCTCAAACACTTTCGGACCGTACTTAAGTACTATACTAACTTCTATCAATAATTTGAATATATTAGGGATTAAATCAAAATTCCATTTCTTCATATGATTTGTATCCCTATTTCTCTAGTTTACTTCAAAAGAAGAATAATCTCATTTGGAATCCTGTAAGTCGAAATATGATCAAAGCATCGAAGTATGCTCAGTAAAACTAACCCCATTGACACTGTTCTAATAGATTCTCACACTTGCATTTGATCAATCTCTTTTAATACAACACCAATTAGTACAATTTTTTTTCTGGAGATGTAGTTAAATGTGTTAGGAATCTATTGCCACAAGAATCATATCATTTGGAGCTCTAGAGAAGGAGTTATGGTCAAAAGAAGCAAGCAAGTTTATGATTGATTTCCAATTGAACCTAGTTTGGCGGGAATGCCATAACTTTTTCTTCAAAACTCGGATTCCTTTCATTTTTATGCCATTGGAATGAAACCATATAGATCTACAACTTTCATGTAGACACCAAATCGAGCTTCGGCCTCTAAAATGGTCAAAAATGCAATGAACAGTAACTTACCCGAGAATGTCCATTAAACGGACCTGTGTCCGTTCAGCGGACATGAATCGATAAAACAGCCCCATTTCACCCGAGAAGGTCCATTAAACGGACTCCCATGTCAATTTAACGGACACACACTATCCCAAGGGTGTTTTTACTCCCAAGAAGGTCTGTCAAACGGACTCCCATATCCGTTTAACGGACAAACGTCCCACATGCATTCTCCAAAACCTCTTTCAAGCTTCCTGCACCTATTCTATCATCAAATACATCCATAATCTTTGCAAATTCATTTCTTTTAACATCAAACCACTTCATACCAACTCATAACAACTCAAACATCAATTTAATTTCATTAACTCCTCAATTCTCAACTCATTTCATCCATTAATCTCAACATCATCTACCTTTCCCAATTTTCCATTCTCTTTTCATTTCACACCTTAATTCTACATTCTAACCACTTCAATCTCAACCATCATTCATTCAAAATGACAAAAACCATTCATACACAAGTCATATCCCTCATTGCATCAAAGCACTCAAAATGAAACACATTCATACACTTTTATTCACAACAATCTCAACATTCAATTTCCTTCCTTCATAACAACATTTTAAACCCTTCAAGATCAAAATCACAACAATATCTTATAAGAGTTATAGCCAAATTTAAGTTAAACCTCAACTCAATTTGCCAACTATAGACACAATTATGGTTGTACAATTGAAGCATACACAAAGATCCATTTATTTCAAATTTCCAGATTTCACTTCAACCATTCAACCTTAACATTCAACTCATCTAATCCATCTTATAACTAGATCATCATCTCCACTCCTTCTCCCATCATTCACTACCTAATTCAATTCAAGATATCACTTACAAAGAAATTCATGATCTACTAATTAACATAAGCAAAAATAGGGCATATTCATGAATATATTCATCCAATCCCTACTTTCACACTTCACTCAAATTCTTTAACTCTTTCTATACTTTTCCATGAATAAAACTCAACATACATACTCAAAAACATCTCATGAACAACTACAAGCATCAATTAAAAAACATACATAAGCCTTTCACAATTATAATTCAATCATCAAATCCTCAGCATGATATCTTCAAATAACTATACATATAACATGAAACATGATACTTACTTGATTAAGTCACTAAATCTTCAAGTTATTCAAGGAAACTATCAAGACCTAATTTCAACCATCATCATCGATCATCATCATCCAAGGGTAGTAGAGATAGGTTTGTGTGGAGAGTAAGAAGAAGAAAGCAAGATGACAAGGAAACAAGAAGAAGATGATGGCTAGCCTTAGAGTTGGAAGAACACACAACACATGAAGAAGGAGAAGGCCACGAAGAAGAAGAGAAGAATTCACCAAAATAAACCCCAAATACTTTAGAGGAGAGTGCGTCGTGAATGAGAGCATAAGAGAGCTTAATTGACAAGTAAACTTAAGGTTAAAGCTAAGTAATTACGTGGCTAACAAGTTGCCAAATGTCAAGCTCTAAACAATTCCTTCTTTTTCCTTCTTAATCTAATCAATTTCAAAGCCCAAACTCCAATAAATAACACTTGTCAAAAATTCATATAGCCATATGTCCAAAATTCAATACCATAGACAATAAATTCTACTACCAATTATAAGTTGATCTGCCACTCGACATTTTTCCTAGTCCGGGATTTACCTCGAAAAATTTCAGAAAAATTCCTAAAATTCTCCAAAATTATAAAATCAATAATGTTATTTTCCAAATAACTTTTCAAGATCAATAACCCACAATTCTCACACCATTCACAAGTATAACCAAATATACCGGAAAACTCCATGAATGCATGTACAAATAATTTCAGGTGCAACCAATTCATTTTTCACAAGAAAAATATATCACATAATGCATGAACATGTAAGTGCGTTCTAACCTCTCACTGGTCACTTAATAATTCCCATTTTACCCTTCCCATAGGAACCGGGATGTTACAAATTGTCCTTAGAAAAACTATAAGGCAATTAATATTAATTTGCAACAATTTTACTAACAAATTACAAATAATAAGAGCTCGCTGTAAGGAACTAATTTAAGTACAAAAATTACAATTAGCAGTCAAAAAATGCATTAACAGTTATAAAAATGTAGCCAATTAATAATATAAACTTGGGCTCAGTCACATCTAAAGATGGAACAAATGCTTCAATTGTTGGGACCCGTCACTGAGACCCAACCTCTTAGCACAAACTTAACGAAATCAAAAGGCAAAACAAATTCTTAAGGAGCCAAAGAATTTGAAAGGCTAGGAAATAAAGAACGGAATAAGCAAACATCGAAGAATCGAAACACAATTCAATCAAATCAAGCAAACAAACGGTTCAATCAAATCATATTGCGGAATTGAAAGGCAGAGCACATCGAAAGCAAAACAAACACAAAGTAAACAAATGGTTCAAGTGAAAACAAATGAAGTGGTCCAAAGCGGAAACAAAAGGCACAATAGAATCGAATCGAATCCAAGTCGAAAGCTAAATAAAGGGTTCGGAGCCAAGGAAAACAATGCTCTTAATCAAACTGAAACGAGTCTCCGACATCCGTGAACAAATATATTAGCAAAGCGTCGCGTTGGAAAACAATGCTCTTTTCTTTCGTATTAATGTACATACGGGATTATTAACAGTACCCTTTTTGGAGAATGTTAATAAATTCCAAAATCCATTTCGGCGTCCAGTTGCGACAACTGTCTTTTTGATTGATACTGTAGTAGCTCTTTGGTTAGATATTGGAGCAACATTACCTATTGATAAATCCTTAACCTTAGGTCTTTTTCAAATTGATTCGATTGTAAAATCAAATATTACGATGCTGTATCTAGGGAATAGTCACTTCAAAGTGAATTATCCCTAGATAACATCTATTTAATTAAATTATTGATTTTTTCAATTGAATGAGTATGAGTAAAGGATCTATGGATAAGATAAATACAGAAAAGTTTATTTCTAATCGTAAATAACCTTCCATTTTTTGTTTGCTTTGTATTTTGTATAGTCGAGATTACAACAAAATAAGTATTTAAGTATTAAATTAAGTATTAAAGGATGGCTTTGGTTTATTATAGTCATTTCTTTCGCATTAATCCTTTCATTCTTATACACTCTCATATACGTCTAAACAATATAATTTCCCCATTGGAAATTTCATCCTCATATAACACTCAATTCATATAAATCGTCTAAAACTCAATCTCATCTTTAACCCAACTTATTCTTTGCCATACAAAAATTCGGCAGCATAACGGCTGCAATATTAAAAACCCAAAATCTGCAAATAGATTAAACACACTTTTAAAATCCCAAACAAAACTCAAATCATCAGACCTCCTGTTCGGAATCCCATCGTACACAAACGCAAATCAAATGCTATACCTAAATCACTTCATAAATCTCAATCACAAATCAGTATCCTCGGACCTCCCGTCCGTGATCCATAATATAATCAAACGAATTTCTATCTTAATCACTCATTTACATCAAATATACTAACCATAATTTACTTACATATTTCAATTCCATAATTATACATAAACTTATATTCCACTTTCATACACAAATACATAACTCATTACCATCATAAATTTAATGCTTACAAAACCTTTATGGTGTTTCAAGCCATATACAATATCAATATCCAAAAAAAATCCAAATACAAAATTTACAAAACCCCAAAATTTCTCTACAATAATCTAATCTTAAAACAATACAAATGAACACATGTATATCCCAAATCAATTTATCCAATTTCATCTTGAAATTCTAATCTCAATATCATACACATTCATAAAATCAATCAAAATTCTTGTCATCTAAATCGAACAATCATCTTGATTCTTCCAATAAGTCATGAAAATCAAAATCACATTCTTACTAACTCAATTCTATCCATTCAAACACTTTAAAACATAAGCGCCCATGTAAGATCCTATTATTGGGCTCTGATACCATCTATGTTGGGACCCGATTTTGGAACCGGACCCCAACAGAAAAAACAGAAAACCAAAAGAATCAGGCGAAAACCAAATGGAAACAATCAAATGTGAAATGCAATCAAACGCGTGCAGAAACAAACGAAAGAAGTCACATCCGAAAGAGCAAAAAACAAACGAAAGGAAATCGGAAGCGAAACAAAGGGCTTGGAAAGAATCGAAAGATCACCAACACAAATGTCCGACATCCACGAACACATATTTTAGAACAACCGTCACGTTGGAGACCCTTAGACTAAGTCAATCCGAAAATCGGTATTTTTTTCTTTTCTTATTCATCTTTATTCAATCTTATACCAATCCAAACAATATAATTTTCCCTATTTGGAAAACATTCATCCTCAATCAAAACCCAATTCACACAATTCTTAATCATACTATATCTCACTATCGTCTTTAACAACAATCTTATTCTTATTCTGTCTTTGCCATAAAACCAATTTTATCGAAAATCGGGCAACATAACGGCTGTAATTCAAAAAAATCAAAAACCTGCAAAGGGTTTTAAATACACTTCTATAACCCAAACCAAATCACACAAATTCATCGGACCTCCCGTCCGGAATCCCACACAAACATACACAAATCTATACCTAGCACTTCAATAATTCTCAATCATAACCAGTATCATCGGACCTCTCGTCCGAAATCCAAAACACATTCATATTCAATTCCCATTTCGAGTCACATTCATATCTCAATTTACTGTACCAATTCATAAATCCATTCAAACACAATCCAATAATATTCGTAGATAATCACAATTCATATTCCATAATCGTACACCAATTTATAACTCAAATCCATACATAAATTTAATGCTTACAAACCTTTATGGCATTTCAAGCCATATACAAAACCAAATACCATAATTCAAAGTACACAATACACAACAATTCTAAATTTCTCAACAACCATCTAACTTAACAATAATACAATATGAACACATACAAACGAAAAACTTCACTCTCTTTCACCCGATCTTCTTCTCGTGGATAACATGTCTACAAATCAAAAAATAAGTAAAAACATTTTTCAAAACCCTTCCCATTTTATCAAAATTTATAACAGAAAATTTATCAAAAGCTTATTGTTCAAACTTTTCAACCTTTCAAAACATTAATAATCAATTTCCTAAACTTCCATGGTTGAAAGAAACCTCAATTTCACAATTTGTAATTAAAATCAAAACATGAATGCATCACATAGAAATGCCTCACATCTTAAATGAATCAAAAACACATAGCACATTAAAATGTTTTGGGTCGGTCCAAAACAGAACGTACTGCACATTCCCGCATAGCAGCTCTGTACAGTTGTGAACTTATGGGAGTCCGATATTGGAGCTCCAATGCCTTTAGCGGGCAGGCGGGCGAAGCCTATAAAAGGAGACCAGTGCACAGACTCATGCTTATAGGACCTAACCAAACCCACATAACACTTAATTCATACTTGAAAATCAAATTGCCCGAAGGCATATTTCAAAACTTAGATTTCCATGACATCACATATTCACATATCAATTCTCAATTATAATTCAAGCAAATTCCATTCATAATTTCCACAATTTCAAAGTTCACATAACAAGCAATTGCATCAAGGTCAAAGAATGCAAACTTTTCATAATTAGCAACATCATTCAAAACAAATGAATGTAACAATTGTATTGATTTTTATCAATCATCCGAAGCGAATTTTAACAATTTATCCAATCATTCGAAAACAATCGATTTAACAATTGGATCAATTTCTCAATTCAATACAAAATCAAATAATTTAAGCATTCGAAGATAATAATTGAAATTTCGTAAATCATTGAACATATAACAATTTTCTAAAATCATTCCAAAAGTAAGGAATTTGATCAAAAGAAAATCAAGATTTTCAAACATTTACATAAACAATATTTTATAAATAATTCCCAAAAGCATTCGGAAATCATAGTTTTTCAAACTTTTACATAAACAATATTTTCTAAACAATTCCAAAAGTATTCAGAAATCATAATTTTCAAACATTTACATAAACAATATTTTATAAATAATTCCAAAGGCATTTGGAAATCATAGTATTTCTAACTTTTACATAAACAATATTTTATAAACAATTCCAAAAGTATTCGGAAATCATAATTTTCAAACATTTACATAAACAATATTTTATAAATAATTCCCAAAAGCATTCGGAAATCATAGTTTTTCAAATTTTTACATAAACAATATTTTATAAACAATTCCAAAAGTATTCGGAAATCATAATTTTCAAACATTTCTCTTCTAGATTTTTCAAAATCAAACAAACAATCATTCAATTTCATCAATTTTATCAAAATATTCAAAACAATAAATTTACCTATTCGAAACAAAAAATTGAAAACCCTTTCACTTTCTTAATTTTTCAAGAACACACACATAGCTTATAATTTAAAATATAAACATGGTACCCACCTCATTTCCATACTTGGAACTAGATTTAAGCCTCCAATTCCCCATAGCCTCACTAAAGCATAAAATCCCTAATTCATGAAAAAAAAATCCCTAATTAAAAACCATCCAAAATTGGACATCAATTAGGGCATAATCACTAAAATTAACCATAGAAAACTCAAAAGCCCTTTGAAAAACAACCATCTTCTTCTTCCTCTAACCATTTCTCTCTCTAGGATTTTTTTTTTCATTTCACCAAACACAACCTATTTCCTACAACTAAAGCAAGAAAAAGATGGAAACTAACCTTAGAAGCTTGAATCCACTTGAAAACGCCTCTTGGAATTTCATAAAAATCGAAAACCTTAATTCTTTCCTCTTCTTTCTCCCATCACCGTAGCTTCTCTCTTCTCCTCTCTTCTTTCTTTCTTTTCTCTTTTAATTTCGTGTCTTTCCTTTGCCTCACACGACAGCCCCTTCTTTTTTTCTTTAATAAAAACTAAAAGACCTAAATGCCCTTCCTTATAAGCTTACTAACTTAATGTTGGGCCCTGTTCCCGGAACCCAACGATCCGAATGCAAAAGACGAAAAGCGCTAGCGGGTTTCCTATAGGGTTATCCCAACGAACCCTAACTGAACAAGACGACGAGAATTGGCTTCGAAAATAAATAAAACGCAAAATACCAAGGCTGACCTGAGGATGTCTGTTAAACGGACATGCATATCCGTTAAACGAACATCAAATGGTCAAACTGCCCAATCTCTCCCGAGAAGGTCCATTAAACGGACATGCGTGTCCGTTTAACGGACACATGCTGGCCAAAAACCCCAAACTTACCCAAGAAGGTCCGTTAAATGGACATGCATGTCCGTTTAACGGACACACACTGGAGACACAATCCTAATTCTGCCCCAGGCTATCCGTTTAACGGACACACCCTGGACAACCAATCCAGGCCTTCTTCCAAGCCCTTCCACTACTTCCATCTTCCAACCAAACATCCAATTCATTTCTAAACTTCCTAAAATCAATCCATCAACACCCACACAACTTCAATACCATTCATAAACCAACCTAAGAGTATTGAACTTCCAAATCTCAACTCATCCAAATTAGCAATCACAATTCAACATATTTAATTATACACATTCAACATATACTCATTTGAACTAAACATATTCATATAAGAGAAAACCTTCCAAGAATTCATTTCATTTCCAAATCCAAATGAAGTTCATACATAGCTTTAAAATACATATCGACATTACATCAAAACCTTACACAAAATTCAAAATACATTTGATGCTCCATGTTCAATATGCAATTAAAGCTACTCGAAACCTAGCTACCGACTTAATACAAAACTACTCTCTCGAATTCGTCTAAATGCCCTGCAAGGATTCACTGGCCTTCATGGTCTGCACCTGGGGGAGGGAAAATCATGGGTTGAGCTTCATAGCTCAGTGGCTAAAATATTTCTAGCCATTGGCTTTGAGCCACACAACCATCCAAATATACAAGCATAACCAAGCACATTTTATAAATCAACACATTTCGGATGTAACTCAATTAAAAGTACAATCTAACACATCATAATGCAAATGCACATCAAATGGTTCGAGGGTCCCGTGAACAAAACGATAAAATCGAAGTTTGCATCGTGAACGAAACGAGTCCATTTTTAGATCTTGTGGGCCACAAGCGGGCTGCCGGGAGAAGGCATTATGTCAATGTCGACGTGACTACAAAACAGTTTCCTCTCACCCAAACACACTCAAATTCCATGATTCATTCATCCATTCATATACAAAATGCCATGATTCCATTTAATGGCATGATAATTCATATCAAAATATCAAGCATTTGTAAATGCATAACATGTCAAAATTTCAATTGAAATGTTTTACCATGAATATACATATACATCATAATGAAATGTCAACATAACAACAATTCATACAAGCCATTTAGCACATAATTCACACATCTTGCATTTTGCTCATTTCACACAACAACTAGAAATAATTTTACCCACCTTATACTTGCAAAATTCCAAAATCAATGGCTTCCTTCCTCTTACTTTTGGATAGGCTCTTGATTGCCTAAACACAAACAAAATTCTATAAATTCCAACTCAAATAACAAAATCCCCAATTTTCTTAAACCCTAATCAAGCTTCGATTACCCATAAACAATCTAGGTTAGAACTCTCAAAACCTAGCTTAAAACCCAAAACCCCTAAGAAATTCATCATCTTCTTCTTCGTCATTAACCTCTTTCTCTCTCTAGGTTTTCTCCATTTCAACAAAACCACACCCATTTCTTAACTAAAATAAGAAGATGGAAAAACATACCTTGAAACCTTGATTTCTTCTTCTTTCCACAATTTTCTTCCCTCTTTCCCTTGGATTTTCGACCTTCCCTCTCTTCTTCTTCTCTTCTTCCACGTCTTCTTCTCTTCTCCTCCTAGCTTCCAAGATAATGGTTCCCTTCTTCTCCCAATTTTTTTGTCTTCTTATTCCTCTTTGATTCCCATTTATGCCCTTCATTTAAAGCCCCTTTCCAACTATGCCCTTGGTTGGCTTCTAATGGCTCTAACTACCACTTAACTAACTTAGTTCTATTCTAACTCCAAGCTAACTCTTCTTCTAATTCAAATTCCAATTTCTAACCTACTTTACCCCTTCCTTCAATAAATACAAGCCATCTACTACTAACTCTATACTTACATTTAATTCACTTACATAACATTAATCCCACTTCACCTAACACTTCATTAAAACTCAATTTCTAATCCATCCCTCAACTCTAATTAACGACCAATTCTAAAATAAAAAAAAATTAAACCAAATAAATAAACATAAACAACCAATTAAGAAATTAAGCAAATTAAAAAGAAATCAAAGTCTAACAACTCTCCTCCCCTAAAAGAATTTCGTCCTCAAAATTCTTTCCTGAATCACCAAAAAGATGCGGAAACTTCTCCTTCATCGCGTCCAAAGGCTCCCACGTTGCCTCCTCTGTCGAATGGTTCCTCCATAAGACTTTAACTAGCTTCACAACCTTGTTTCTCAAAACTTTCTCCTTCGAATCTAGGATTTCAACTGGTTGCTCCTCATAAGTCAAATCCTCTCTTATCTAAACCTCTGAAGGCTGAACTATATGCGAAGGATCTGATCGGTACTTCCTCAACATCGACACGTGGAAAACATTGTGAATCTTAGACAACTCCGATGGCAAAGCTAACTTATAGGCTAAAGGCCTAATCATCTCAAGGATCTCATAAGGGCCTATATACCTCAGACTTAGCTTTCCTTTCTTACCAAACCTCAAAAGTCCTTTCCATGGAGAAGCTCTAAGAAACACTCTGTCTCCCACTTCAAATTCCATCTCTTTTCTATGTGCATTCTCATAGCTCTTCATTCTATCTTGAGCTGCTTTAAGCCTCTGCTTCACCAACTTAATCTTATCAACCGTAACCTGCACCAACTCAGGCCCTACAAATCTCCTCTCGCCTTCCTCATCCCAACAAATAGGAGTTCGACACCTCCTACCATACAGAGCTTCAAATGGCGCCATCTGAATTCCCGAATGATAGGAATTATTATAAGCAAATTCTATTAAATGTAAATGATCATCCCATGAGTCTTTAAAGTCCATCACATAAGTTCTTAACATAGCCTCCAAAGTATAAATCGTGTTAAATCAAAATGACTTTACGCGATTAATAATTTTGATGACAAATAAAAAGAAGACAACTGAAAAGCAGACGGAAGATAGCTAAGCAAAAAGTACAGACAGAAGATATCGCAAGCAGAGTAGACGGAAGGTATTGGAAGCAAAATTTAGTTTGAAGTAAAATACAGACGAAAGCTATCCGAGAAAAATAGACGCAAAAGAAGCAGACGAAGCAGAAAAGCAATTGAAGCAAAAAGCAGACGGAAGATAGCTAAGTAAAAAATACAAACGGAAGATAGCTAAGTACGGAATAGCAGACGGGAGATAGCTAAGTAAAAAATACAGATGGAAGATAGCTAAGTACGGAAAAAGTAGACGGAAGATAGCTAAGTAAAAAATACAGACGGAAGATAGCTAAGTACGGAAAAGCAGATGGGAGATAGCTAAGTAAAAGATACACACGGAAGATAGCTAAGTACGGAAAAAGCAAATGGAAGATAGCTAAGTACAAAATATAGACAGAAGATATTGGAAGCAAAAAGCAGACGAAACAAGAAAACAGACAAAAGCAGGAAGAAGACGGAAGTATCAGTCAGAGTTAGTTACAGAACTCAACTGAATAACCATTTCTTTAAAGACTCAAGAAGTAGTTATCAAGAAGCAGTTGGGGACAGAGGCTATAAATATGAGTTGAGATAGAAGACTAAAACAATCTTTTTGATCTATCCAACTATTATACTTACAAGAGAGATTACTGTGTGAACATTGCTAGAGCAATATTTTTCTGTAACAAGCTCTATACACTATTCAAGTTTGAAAGTGCTACATATAGCCTGAAGAGGCTAAGCGTAAAAGAAAACTGATTGTAAAGAGACCTGAAGAGGCTCAGCGAAAAGAATACTTATAAAAGTTTGAGAGTTAGTGAAATCTCAGAAGATTATCTGAGGACTGGACGTAGCCCACGGTTTGGGGTGAACCAGT
>JAOQMR010000003.1:24325519-24339412 GCA_027563865.1 Erythroxylum pelleterianum | reverse complement strand
TAAAATCAGTGATGTTCTGTTTAAATTCAACACCCATTAAGCTATACTATACCAAATCAGGACTATGTAAAGTAAAAATATCCAATTTATCAAATTTAAAAGTAGTATAATACTCCCTAGTTAATTCAGTAAAGACCAGACAATGAGTCAACACAAAATATCTACAACTCATGTCAATAAGCTAATCATCAAAATTTTCTTTGATATGTAATTCTTTAAAGAAAGGATAATACACATACTTACCCCCATTAATATTTCAGTTTTTGAGAGTAATATACCATTATTTTGTTTCTTCAGAGTTAAAAGTGAGATGTCTGCATATGTTTGATTCAACTAGTGGTGAGATAAATGTGTTTTTAGCTATTGGAGGATTGCTTGCTATGGGTACTTGTGGCAGGTCTAGTGTTGGATTGATTTTGTGTAGTTGGATTCACCTGAGACTTATCTTTAACAGTTGTCCGATTAGTATAATTTGATTGTCCCATAATTATGACAATTATAAATAAGAAAATTAGTTATAAAATAACTAAAATAATCGTCACAACTAATATAAAAATTAAAGCAATTAAAAGTATTCCATAAAAATTAAATAAAAAATAGAAAATAAATAAGACATGAATACAATATTATTAGAGAACCAAATTTTCTGGGCATTGGTGGTTTTTACTGTGGGGTTGCTCACTGTGCATGAAATTAGTTTCTGTGTTGGTGCTGGCTGGGAGTTGTAGCTATGTACAGTAGCTTGGGGTGCAACATTGGTGTGTTGGTCATTACTATGGTTGTAACACCCCACTCCCGCAAGACCTGTACTCGACATCCTAGGAGATATCCAAGTTCGTGCCCCACGAAGGTGACGTGCTCAAACAATCAATCACTTGACATTCGATACAAAAAAAATTTTCTTACAAAATAAAGCAATGCACACGTATGCAGAAATCAAGTATAAAATTGGCCACACTTTATTTCATAAATATTTGCACTTATAACATTTCATCCATTACATAAATCATCAAAATTTCACTTTCCACTTGGGCCCATTACTAAGACAAAGCACTTATAATCATAATATTAGTACACTTCATAATCAATTACAAACCTTTTCACTTTAGGAAGTTTTTACAAACAAAAATCTTCAAATATACATGTCACAATAATTGTGGAAGACTCAAATCAATACAAAAATAGGAAAACACTAATGCAGATGCGAACTGATCCCGACCTCTTCTTTCACTCACATGCAGTAGGGGTACTCCCGTTTGTCTAACGGGGTATTCTTCTGAGTCCTGAAAAATATTTTCCAATTTTAGGTGAGTTTTTTGAACTCAATGAGTGACCATCATCGATGGCTCACCCAGTCACATAATACATAATTCACATTCACATCATTTCACATTTCACATTCAATACAATTTAATAATTCATATTTTGCATATGCAGTGCACATGAGACTCACTTTTCATTTATTACTTTGTTGTGATCGAGTGCCTAAACTGTCCCATATAGGGCTCATTGATAACTGTCCCATATAAGGTTCATTGATAACTGTCCCATATAGGGCTCATTAAACGTTGAGCCTGAGGCTCTGAATCACTATCTGAGCTCGAGGCTCTTTTCATACTTTGAGCTTTAAGCTCTGAGCGGTAGCTACTCTGGTTACAACTTCCATTATATTTCATGCATTCATGAAATGGAATGCCTCAATCACATTTGCATATACTCATGCAATCACATTCACATATCATTGGACCTTAGTCTGA
Source organism: Erythroxylum pelleterianum (assembly GCA_027563865.1). Classification (NCBI taxonomy): domain Eukaryota; kingdom Viridiplantae; phylum Streptophyta; class Magnoliopsida; order Malpighiales; family Erythroxylaceae; genus Erythroxylum; species Erythroxylum pelleterianum. The sequence goes on along the minus strand of JAOQMR010000003.1, from coordinate 24,337,655 downwards.
CATTCAACATTAAGTTGAGAATCACACTTTCACTTACATGCAAATGCACATTTAGAACACATTTAACAATCACATTAAGTACACTTAATTCATCTCAGTCACATACAAGTAGCACTTTAATATCTCAACCAAGCATTATAATCATCGGACCTCTTGTCTGGAAATCAACACAATTAATCACATTCATATAGACATTTAATAAATTCACACAAAACAAACAATGAAATGAGACCATCTAGGTCTACTCATAGTATGCTCCATATTAACATTAGCTTCCATGATCCGAAAACGTCTGAACGGATGTTCTATCCTGTATCATCAATATACAAAACATATTTTGCACACACATTATTAATTGCACAATCACATAAATATTTAGTTTTTCACACATGTATATGTGTAATGTATAATGCATGCTCAATGACAATTCTCGGGTATATTTTCTAAATTTACATCTTATGCTAATTCTCAATTCATGATTCGTATTGTCTAATTGAACTTAGACTTACACTTCATTTACACATGATCACTCTAAATTATCCATTCAATCTTTAATCTTTTATGTGTCTAGCTTATTCATAAGCTTACACCTCAAGAACACTTGGTCACTCTATATCATAACTCAATTTCTCGTCATCTCTTTTCTAACCTTAAATGTCATCATAATACCTTATTCTCATTCACAATTAATCACTTAATATATATTACTCAACTCCCTTGAACATAACTACAATCATATGAGCATCTTCATTCCCATTATACTCATGCATTGATACTTTGATTTCATCCATTCGTTTACTAAGTTTTAACCTTCATTTTCACTTCAAGCCCATAAACCAAGGATCATTCTAGGTTCACTTTAAGGCCTATTTAGGGTCACTTGACCCGTGAATGTCCGTTTAACGGACATGGTCACTTACAGAACTTTGAAAATTTGACCCTCAAGATGTCAAAATCTCTTTTTGCGGTCTTCATAGAATTGTAGATCTCGAAGTCCTCTTTCAAACCATACCTAAATCATCTCAATCCAAGTTCTACAGAAAAAGTTATACCTCTTGCACCAAAGTATGTTCAATTGCTTTTTATGATTTTTAGATTTCTAACTCTTTACTTACAACATTCAATTTCTCATGCTTAGTCTATCATTTCTAGTTCAATGCTCATCATTTAGCCATTATTCTAACTCCCTTTCAACTCAACATCATCCATAACCAAATTATAGCCCATGATTGATCGTAAACTCTAATAATAGAACATAAACACATATATGCATTTATCATCAATTTTATGCATATACTCAACTTCATTTCCACTTCCATTCCACTTCTAACTATCACCTAGATCCTTCACATTTCAAGACACCAAATTAATCCCTCTCTTTAGCTTTATACTCATTTTACATCATCACAAAAACACCCAAAAAGATTCACATTAATTCATCAAGAAAAATAGAACAAAAACCCAATATGGATCCAATTTTTTTGCACTTTTTCCCTACACCTAGTACTGAACTTCAAGTCAAAATTGGAAACTCTAAATGACAGAATTTGAATTCGATATCTTCATACAAAATGTAGCCCTCTGGCTCTAATTTAATCCAAATTAAAAATCATCTCATTTGGATAATCACAGAACAAGTTATGGCTAAACAACATAAGCATATTCAATGAAAACAATCACAGCTAATATTTCTCCAGCACACTTTATACACCCTTCACTCACTCAATCCAACAGTATGTCATTCCCTAATCTATTATCCATCAAAACACAAGCAAGAGATGAATCCATCCCCATTTCTTATCCATGTTTTTAGCATATACCCATCCTCATATCATGAACATCTAACTCTTAACTGTCATCAAATATGCTTCATTCATCAAAGCCATGAAGAGGAATCGTTACTTACTTGATTTAGCTTCAATGTCTTCAAATCACCATGAAACCCTAGCTCTCCAACATACACGATCATTACAAATGGAGGTGGAGTAGGTTATGTTTCTTTGGAAACAAGAAGAAGATAGCAAATATTTAAGTGGATAGGAATGGAAGAAGGCAAGGTTTAACGTTGAGGCTTGGGTAGTAAGTGTAATTATTAAGGAGAGGAAGATGAAGAAAATGAAGAAGATGGAGAGGAGAGAAGCATTGTCGTATATAGCAATGAAAGACCCGCCAAAACATGGTCTTTCACTTAGTAATTTCGTGTATCAACATGTTGTGTGGCAAGTGACACATGTCACTTGTCACATGTCACTTCCCCATGGTTCCATTTGGTCCCCTTTAATAACTAGTCCATTTTGTCTCCAAATTCTACTCCATTTGTCTCCTAATTTTTAATAACATAAGTCATTAAATCCCAAAGTCATTTATCAAAATTTTCATTGCCATTGGACAGTAATTTCTAATACCATTTAATAATTGTTTTGCCACTTGACATTTTTTCTAGTCCAAAAATACCCTTAAATTCCAAAAAATTCTCAAATTTTCACCAAAAATTCTAATTCACTACTTATACATTTCCACTCAATTCTTAAGGCACAAAACCATAATTCACATCATATTCCCATTAAAACAACCATTTGTACCTGAAAATGTCAAATGAGTGCATGAACACTTATTTTAATATGTGCAATAATCAAATTCACATGTGTGTGTATGCTGACATTATACATGAGCATGAAAAGTACTTTTCTTAATCTCTCTTTGATCTTAGATGTATCAAATTTTAGGGTTCTAACCCTTAGTATGAAAATGGGATGTTACAATGGTGTGATGTTTAGAGTTGGTTGACTGCATTGCTGTGTTAGTGGGTTGGAGCTGGTGTACTTGTAGTTGGGAGACTGGTGAAACTAGCATTCTGCTAGGTATGGCCTGTGTTGCTATGGTACATCTATTACTGGGATGCATCTATTAATGAGAGGCTATGTGGGAATGGAGTGCTTGGTGTTGTAGGGTTGCTGTTGTGGTTCTATAGGGCTCCTAAAAAATAAACATATGAAATTAAGGTTTTTCTTTTTTCAATAAACAATATTTATTTATTTTATTTTATTTTTTAAAAATATTATTTTCTATTTTTAATATTTTATTTATTTTAAAAATTACAATTTTCTTTAAAACCAAACAAACAACTAACATATATAAGGTATGATCATGTCTTATGAATGTTAGTATTATGGAATTTTAAAGGTTCCATTCCAAAAAGCTAAATCTCTTAACGTGTGATCTCGTCTTATAAGTTTTAGTATTTTGGAATTTTGAGTCTTTGATCCTAATAGCTGAATTACATGAGACTTGATCTCGCCTTATAAATCTTAGTATCTTGAAAGTTTAAGACCTATTTCTCCCTTAGGCCAATAAACTAACATCTAAAAAACAAGCAAATGAAAACTATATATAACTAATATAGAACTAACAAAAACTATCATATTTTGGGTTGCCTCCCAAAAAATGCAATTATTTAATATTGTTATGCTCAATGGGCCTTTTTCTTCTCAAACTTTTATATATTGAGAAAGTGCCAAATTAATATCCACTACACTTGAAACCATCATCTCCTCATAAAATGGTTTCAATATATTTTTATTCCATGCACTATGAGGAAATATATTAGTGACAACAAAATGACTACGACATAAGCTTTAATCAATAATTATATAATAACATTTTATGTCCCACTGTTTTCTCACTTGCTATCATACAACAATCTTGTTTTCTCTTTGTAGATTCTCAAATTCTTGTAAACATCCACCCTTAGTTTCGCTATCTCTTGCAATTGTCTTTAACTTTTGCCAAATTCATAATACAACGTTGCACCGCCCAATAAGCTTTATGTTTAATGTCCATTGATAAATGACAAGCTTTACCAAAAACTAATTAATAAGGAGACGTTCCTATCAATGTTTTGTAGGTTGTACAGTATGCTTAAAGAGCATTGTCTGGATGTAAACTCCAATCCATTTAAACATGATTCACATTCTTTTTTAATATAGATTTCACTTCTCTATTCGATACTTTTGATTGTCCATTTATTTGTAGATGGTATCCAATAGCTACTTAATGATGTACTCCATACTTTTTAAACAATGTTATCACTACTCTATTGCAAAAATGGCCTTGTTGATCACTAATAATGGCTAATAGAACTCCAAATGTATTGAAAATATTCAAATTTATAAAACCTACAATAACTGCAAAATCATCAGTCTTGATGGCTTCTGCTACCACCCACTTCGAAACATAATTAACAACCAAAAGTATACAAGGAAAACCACAAGATGAAAGAAAATATCCTATAAAATCAATAACTCATACATCAAATACCTCAACTATAATAATTGGGATTTAAGTGTTTTCATTTATATGAGATACGTTACTTCTTTTTTGGTATCTATCATAACTTTTACAAAACAAATAAACATCTCTAAACAAAGTCTCCCAATATAATCCACCATGTAAAACTTTTTTAACAATTCATTTGGGGCCAAAGTGACCACCACATGCATAATTGTGACAAAAAGCTAAAACAAAATGACGTTCATCCTCTGGCACATAACGCTTAATAGTTTGATTGGAGTGGAACTTCCATAAGTATTGTTCATCCTAAACATAATATTTTGCCTCGTTTCTTATCTTATCCTTCTTAGACTGACTAAGGTAATCAAGTAAAGTTCCAGTAGCTAAATAATTATCAAGGTTTGTGTACCATGGAACCTAACCTTTCATCTAGAACAATTACTCATTAGAAAAAGTTTAGGAATAGGTAAAATATATCCATCTTTTACAAACCTACTTAGATGGTCTGTTACTGAATTTTATATTACTTTTTAATCCCTTGTTATCAAATAAAAATCTTGAAGTAGCAAAATCTATCTTATCAACCTCGATTTGGACTTATTCTTTGCCAGAAGGTATTTTAAAGTTGCATGCTAAAAATATACAATAACTTTAGAGCCAAGCAAATAAGATCTAAATTTATCCAAACTAAAAATAGTTGTTAAAAGCTCCTTCTTAATTGTATAATAATTGCACAGAGTAGCATCCAATGTTCTTGAAGCATAATATATAACATGATCCCACTTCATAATTGCTAGCATCACAAGTGAATTTGAATGCTATATCCCAATTTGGTGGTTGAATAATAGGTGTACTTTTTAATAATGCCTTGAGTTTGTCAAAAACTTCCTTATAATCTTTTCCAAATTCAAATGGATCATCTTTTTGTAGCAACTTTGATAATGGTATTGCAATCTTGAAAAATCTTTAATAAACCTACAGTAAAATCTTGTATACCTAAGAAAAGATCGAACTTTCCTAATATTTGTAGGATAAGTAAGTTCATAATTAAATCTACTTTTGCTTTATCAACTTATGTGCCCCTGGATGAAATTAGATGTTACAAAATGATGTCTTGATCAACCATTAAATGACATTTTTCATAATTTAACTCCAAATTCATATTAATATATTTTTTGAGAACCTTAGATAAATGATTTAAGCATTCATCAAATGAATCTCCATAAACAATACAATCATCTATGACTACTTCAATGCAATTCTTAATATACTATGAAAATATACTCATCACATAGTTTTGAAATATACCTGGAGCATTACAAAGACTGAAGGGCATTCACCTAAAGGCATATGTTCCAAAAGGACATGTAAAGGTAGTCTTTTCTTGATCTTCTTGAGAAATTACTATTTGATAATAACCTGGAAAACCATCCAAAAAGTTAAAAAAATGATTTACCTGCAAGTCTTTCTAACATTTGATTTACAAAGAGTAATTGGAAATAGTCCTTTCTAGTATCTAAGTTTCTAAAGTGTATATGCATACCCTTATTGGTACCAACTCATCATTTTGGTTTCATGTAATTGTTATCTTAATTTTTTTGGCTTACATATTCACTATCTAAGATTAGATGGATTATACTTGCATCTAAAAGTTTTAGAATCTCTTTCATTACCACACCTTTTATCGTTGGATTGAGTCTCTATGGGGTTCCCTTTTTGGCTTAGCATTCTCTTCTAAAAGAACCCTGTGCATGCAAATTGCTGGGTTTAGTGCCTTTTATGTCTACTAAAACTAACCAATCACAGTTTTGTACTCCTTAAGCAGTGATAATAACTTTTTCTCTCACCCTGTAGTTAATCTTTTTGAGACGATCGTATGTAATGACTCTTCTTCATCGAAATAGACATACTTTAGGTGATCAGGTAAAGCCTTCAATTCTATCTTCAAAGCCTGCAAAACAAAAGGCAATATTTTCTTATGAGTTATAGCAATTTCAGCATTTAAATTTTTTAAATATATTAATATCACTGATAATGATTTTACAACTTTTTAAGTTTCATTAACTTGCTTGCTGATTTTTAGTTAGCATTAAACTTTGATTCATTATCAACACTTTCTTCTTTAAAAATATCTTGCATAACTGAATCTACAATATCCATATGATAAACGAATTAAAAATCATTGGGGTAACAAAATACTGAACTTCACTATCTCTCCATCAAACTCAATGGAAAGGGTACCCTCATCCAGATCGATTTTTGCCTTGGTTGTCTTCATAAATGACCTTCCAAATGAAATTGAAGTCAAATGGTCAACATTATCTCTATTCATTTTCAAGATATAAACATCCAATGGAAATACCAAACTTTTAAGTTGGATTAAAACATGCTCTATAATACCAATATGGTGCATATAAAAACGATAAGCTAGCTAGATAATCACATTAGTTTCTTGCAAAGAATTCATATTTAAATCTTAGAAAATTAAGCATGGCATGACATTAACTGATAAAACTAAGTCTAGCATGACACAATGAATTTTATTATCACTAATTACACTTGAAAGTGCAAACATACCTGGATATTTGTATTTTCTGGTAATTTACTATTTATCATAGCTGATACATTCTTACCTAAAATTATTCTCTCCTTATCCTTTAACTTCCTTTTATTTGTGCTTAGTTTTTTTCAAGAACTCTGTATATTTAAGAATTTTCTTGATGGATTTTAGAAGTGGTATATTGATTTCTACCTTTCTAAATATCTCTAAGTGTTTTCTTATGTGAGTTTCTAGCTTCCAGTTAAATTAATCTAGATTGAAAACCAACACAACTAGATCTTTTTATCTTCTCCAATACTAGGAGTTTTGTTATTTCTAAAATTCCACTCTAAGGCATAAATACATAATTTTAACATCTTGTAGAATACTTTGTTATACTAATGAGTGTTTAATCTTCTAGGAATTTTGATCAAACATTTGAATTTTATTAAGAGACAAAGCAATAGCCATATTGAATTTGATTGTTTGTGTAATACAAGAAAACCAATCAAATTTGATAAATGAAAATAAGCAAACAATAATTGTAAGATAATTAAAGAGAATTGATACATATGATAAAGATAATCAATATTTATCTTTTGTTATTATGATTATGATTATGATTACGATTACGATTACGATTACGATTATGATTATTATTATTATTCATTTTTTCCCTCTTCAAGTGAGTCATTTGGAAATAATCTCTCTAGTAATTAGGAGTAAGGCTATGTACTATTGGACCTTCCCAGATCCTATGTGTCAATGAAATTTCTACTCGATGTTGTTGTTGTTGTTGAATGTCTCTTCTCTTTCATATTCCTCTTCTTTTGATTTAGCCAAGATGTAAGGAAAAGGAGGTACACTTATATTAGTTAATATTGGTGAAGATAAATAATCTTTTAACTTTTTTTTCTTAAGTTGGAGTTTCATCTTTCTTTTCGTTTTTTTCATGCTTTTCTACCTCCATTCATACGGAAGATCTAGATTGAATTTCCTTACTACTTCTTAATGTCATTGTGCTCACATTCTTCTTCAGATTCACCATCATTTGTGAAGGTAATTTTCCTATTGCTTGAGCTTCCAATTAACTAATCGAGTTGGCTAATTGAACGTTCTAATTTCCTATGTTTTGAAGGCTTGCCTTTGTTTTCTGTTGAAATTGTTGAGTATTAGTAGTAAGTACCTTAACAATTTCATCCAAAGATATACCTACATTTAAAAATTGAGATTAAACATATGTAGGTGCTTAAGGTTGTCTGTTAAAATTATGAGGTTGATATCTTTGTTTCCCTCCTTGATTTTCATCGCTAAGTTCAGATGATCCCTTCATCTTAGATTATAATGATTAGAATAAGGGTCATATTTTTGTTGAGGTTGACTAGGAAACCTCTCTATTGTATTAACTTCTTGAAGGGAATCTTATTGAAATGTAAGGCACATATGTTTATGACATCTAGAGAATGAACATATTCCGCTCACTCTTGTCAATTGAAATTAACCTACAACCAATTGATGAACAAGAGTAATTAAATCCAAAATTTTATCCTTAAGGTTCATATTATTTACCTCATTCACGTGCTTAACAACTCCATCTATCCTTATCCCAAAATGTTAAGAATTTTTGGCCATATTTGATAGTATCTGACCACTTTTGGTGTTTTATTTACCAAAGCTTGTCCACTAGCTGCATCTACTATACTCCTATCCATTGAAAATAGCCCTTTATAAAAGTACAGAATCAAAAGTTGGTCAAGAAACTGATGGTAAGGGCATCCAACACATAACCCCTTAAACCTCTCATAATATTCATCTGACACTTCTCTAGTGAATTGTCTTATATTATATTTCTCCTTTCTGATATTGACTGCTAATGATTTAGGAAAGAACTTCTCTGTAAACAACCTTTTCATCTCATTCTATGTTATCATTGAGTGAGATGGAGGATAATATAGCTAAATATTTGTCTTAGCTTTCAATAAGAATGGAAAGGCTCTGATATTAATTTATTTTTCTGTTGTCCTGAAAAACAACATGAAATTCTTTTAAGTGTTTATGTGGATCTTCACCTATAAGACCACAAAAATAGGGAGTAAGTGAATTAAACTAGATTTCAATTCAAAATCTACCTTAACATCTGAAAATCATATTCATAAGGGTTGTTGATTCAAATTTGGTGTCGCATCTCCCTCAAAGTTTTAGTGTTAGGATTTTTCATCTTTTCTTCAACTTATTGGAAATTATAATCTTCATGAACTATTAAGTCTTCACCTTTCATGTTTAGAGGTGAATGACCTTTTCCTTAGTCTCTTTCCTTAAATGATGCGCTATCTTCTCCATTTTTGGATTATATTGAAATTCACATGTTTTAGAAAAATGAGTCACACAAGACAAAAGATTAGCAGTAAACTATAAAATAATGAAATGAAAATAAGAAACTAAAATAGCTACCCAACAATGGCACCAAAATTTTGATCAAGTTGTCAAAGCCCTCAAAATGTATTCCAACTCACTAACTTCTTCTAGTAGTTATGGAACCAAGTCGAATTTTAAGAGAAATAAAAACTAGTTTCTTAATTTCAATTGACAAAACAAGGTGGGGATTTACGATTAATTAGCTAATGAACTAAAATCACAACGAATCAAAATAAATCAGTTGAATATAAAGAGTAAGAAATTCAATAGTATCTAACTCCGATTCAAGGGACATATCTCATCTAACTGTAACATTAATCATTGGTCTAAAAAGAATAATTTTCACAATTCAAGCATTTAATCCGAAATATATTATAATAGTTATAATAGGTCTCAAAATTTTCTAAATTAATTGGTTCAAACCCAATATACAAACAAAAACTTACTATCTGTTGATTGGGTATGATAACATTCTATATCAATTAAATGATAGCAATAAGCTTAGTGAAAAAGACTATATCATAAATTAAATAATTTAGATAGTTATAAGCATTCGATTTGGTTTTCTTGTTTCTCATAAGTTAAATATACAAATTCATAAATAACCTATTTGCTACTTATATTAATTCTTGATGACAGTTACGAATCACTGAATTGATGGATAACTATATAATAATCAACATCAAATTAATTTTTTAAATTAATCAATATTAATTATTCATGAAATATAATAATACAAAATAGAAAATACTTGAATTAAAACATGAATATAAGTTTAGAACAAAACCGAACAAAGTTACAACTAGAGTTGAATCCCCTTTAATTAGAATATTTGGATTTAGCTACACATAATTTTAATTCCAACATCAAAATAGAAGAAAAGATGAAATATTGAGAGAAAACTACTAAGAAATGAAATAGAACAATGGAGAAGGTGTAGGATGTGTTTTTTCCCCCCTTCTTTCCCTACTCAAAACCTAGCCTACTTCTATCTTACAAAGATTCCTATCTAAAGAAATCCAAATCCCTACATAATAGGGATGGAAATAAGTTTTGTAATCGAATTCAAACTCTTAAGATGAATACGGCTTTACGTGTGATCTCGTCTTATCCACTGCAGTAATCTATCCACTTTTTCCAAAATTCATGATTTTGACTAATAATGCTTAAATTTAATGCAATCTCCATTTGCCACCTCTTAAAAAAACAAATATTAATTTTCCTATTTAATCTCCAAAATATAGCCAAAACAAAGGAGATAATTCCAATTAATATAACCAAATAATATCTTATGATAAGAATTATTATGACATTAGTTACATACTAATTCTTCAACGCTCTAAAAATAATGCAAGAAAGACATCGTTTATTTTTAAATTTTGGTGTCAAATGCATTTTACAAATGTAACTTTTTTTAGTTTTCTCCTTCACTTAAATCATTATGACAAGTCTAAATTCATCTCCTAGTAGTAGTAAAACCTCACTTTTGTGTAGAAATCCATTATTAAATTATTGAAGGATTCTACAACCTTCTTTACCTTTACATCAATGGTCTCTTGATATCCTTCTAAAGATCTCTAGTATCTCTCCTTAATTAAGTAGTAGATACTTGCTTACAATCATTCTCCCCCTTATCAAAAGGATTTGTCCTTGAATTAGTATTTACATCTACAAAATCAAATGGAGATAAGATAACCACAGTAAAAGTAAAATGAACACCATACTAACCTAACAAATCTCCTCTTAGATATAATGTAGATTTACTCTTACTTGGAAACCTTTCCTTTCACAAATTCACCTAAATCCAATCTTTATTTTCGAACACCATTTCCTTCCTCCCTTTGTTAGTTTTCTTGATGTATTGTTAATTGTTTTTCTCACTGTTCTTCTTTGTACTATTAGACCTCCCCAGACCCCACGTATTAGTTACATTCATACTGGGTGTTGTTGTTGTACTATTTAGCTTTGTCTTGCTATAAAGCTTCTTCACCAACTTAGCTTTTCTCATACCATCCAAGTTATTCCTTTCGCTTAAAGGAATAAGCATAAGATCTAAAAGAGATAATGTATTAAATCCATAAACAATCTTAAAAGTTGTAAAACCTGTATCATTATAGGCAGTTATATTTTAAGTGAACTCAATAATAGGCAGCAACTATTCTTAAGTTCTAAGATTCCTAGTTATAATAGCACGCAATAATGCCCCTAGAGTCCTACACCTCATTCTGTTCATCAATTTTTGGATGATAAAATGTAGAACATAATTGACACGACCCGCCTTTTTGGGTCGTGTTGGCACTAGGGAATGGGTAGGCTTAATGCCACCAAAATCCGTAGTAAGCCCAACTTTTCTGTCTTCTACCAAAAAAAATCCAGCATGACCCATTCATTTATCTGATAATCCTTATACCTGCTTAATAGGTTGTAAGAAGCAAGGATTCAAATCTACAATTCTCACATACAACTTCTACTTAACATCAACATCAACCAACATCGTTCTCAATAATATAAAATATTCATACATGTTTTATGTACATATGATTATGACAAACCATGGAGCAACTATAAGTATCTGCAATTTACATAATGTCAAAAAAAAACAAGACATTACTTGTCTGATTATCCAAGCGAGTCTCAAAAGGCTTGGATTTCTCTCTTGTCCAATCTGCTAATCCCCTGAAATGGTGATAGTGAGGTGTGAGTCTACAACGCGACTCAGTGAGATATAAACATACTACCATACTTGTGAGGCTAGGTACACAAGGCTAGTTTTCCAAGAATGGTCTATGACATTCTGAGCAACAATATATGGCATAATGAATACATAGGTAGTAATCTCAAATGCGGCAATAACATGAGTATCAATAATAAAGCTCAATATGAATTATTCAA
>JAOQMR010000003.1:24285935-24314151 GCA_027563865.1 Erythroxylum pelleterianum | reverse complement strand
ACAAAATACAATTCCTTATTCCCCTTCAATATTTTTTCATGCCCATCACGCAATTTAAACAACCCCGCATAAATTTAAAGGTTAATATTCATAACATATTAATAGCCCACATTCAACACCGATCAAGCGAACACCCAAAAGATCATGAAAGGCAGTAAATCCCAAATGTGCTCTGACCTGTTGAGAGATAGATTCATGGGCAAGTTTGTAATCGTTGTAAAGAACATAAAGTCCGATAGACGACGCCGTTGCGGCTCCGGCGAAGAACGATGCCAATCTCACCCTCAGTACGTAACCCATCCCTCTCTTTTCTTCTCCCTCCTCGTCTGTCTTTGCGCTTGTAAAGAATAGAGCTTGAGAAGTAAAACGACGCGGATAGTGGTTGTTTGTGATCTAGGTGTTTTGTTCCTTTTTTTTTTTTTTCCTCTTTATGAAGAAACGGCGACGTAGGTGCTTTGAATTTTCCTTTTCTTTTTCGTTTTTCTTTTCCTTACTGTTCTGCTCTTAGTTACACTGTAATTTACTGGAATGACGAAAATAACCCATTAGAGTACAAAAGGCTTCTTCTTCTATTTACGTACATAATACGCATGCAATTCAGAATACTGTATCTTTGTTTATTCAGAAAAGTAGAAAAGATGCCTTGCTTGAATTTTTAAGTGAGGAGATCAAAACCTACAATAAGGAGAAGCAGAGAGCTCTTGGATTCTGTACTCTCTTCTTTCTTCTTACTAGCATTGGTGAGTTGTCATCTGGTTAAAATTGTATATGCCCTTGAAGATCTTCGTTTCAACTCCAAATGTCACACGAACCCAAGAATCTTTTTCCAAAACTCCCGTTGCAATGCAAGCAGTTGAATAAGTAATAACACATTCAATTGTTTCTGGAAAAGGATAGATTTGGTGCTGGTTAGAGTGTTACTATTGAAAGTGGTGTTTGTTAGAACGTCAGCCTATAAGGTTTAAGGTTATATAATTGACATATTATATCTTCACTCTATTTGCTTATTACGATCAGTTAGGAACATTTCAGCTGATATTTTTGTTGTCTAAAACAGAGATGTTGTTAAAGGGTAAGGTGTTTTACTTTCAGAAGATAGCCACAACTAAGAATCTAATAGATATGTTGACAATTTTATTATTTGCGAAGAAGTTTAAATATAGTTTAGACTAGGTGAATATTCACATAGCTTAAATTCTTTTGAGGCTTGTAAGACCGAGAGTGATTTTTGGTAAGACATTGGATAATTTAAGTCAAGGTAGAGAATTGTAATGTATGTTTTGAATTCTAGTGAAACAATTCTAGACCTTCATTTAAATTATCCAATGTCTTACCAAAAATTTCACAACCTTGGGATTCGAGTGAAATAAAATTTAACTGATTTAAGACATTTATGGAAATGAAGTCTTACTACACCTATACTTCTTACATATAACTCTATAAATACCTTGTTAAGGGATACATAAAGTGTGGTAAATTTATTCATACTTCTTGTATCATCTTTCACATTGTAATATAAGAATTAATCACCTTACTCGTAGACGTCGGTATCATTAATTAATTAAACTACATAAATTCTTGTAGTTTTTGCTTCCTTAGTTTTCATATATATTTCTTTTTTTTTGCATAATAATTGGTATCAAAGCTAAGATTTGTTGTCTCAATGTCTCTGCATAAGTTTATATTGAAAATTTTAATGGATCAAATAACTTCACTTTATTGAAGGATAAGATAAGAGTCGTTTTTATTCAGTACAGACGTGCCACGACATTAGAAGTAGAAGAAAATCTATCAAAGAAATTGGGGTTGGAGAAGAGAGAGATTCTATCAAAGGTGTATAGCGTAATATTACTGAGTCTGAGTGACAAGGTCTTGAGAGAAGTGGTTGATAAAACTAGTGTTGCTTCCTAAATAACGTATTAGAAGAAATCACTTCCTACTCATTTATATCAAAAGAGTGCTCGTACATTTTAAAGATATTAGAAAGCACATAGGCAAAAGATCACGATGATAGTTTTAATAAGATCATCTTGAATCTACAAGGTGTTAAGGATAAAATTGAGGATAAGGATAAAGTAATAATCTTGTTATGTTCCTTGTGAAATTCATGTAAGAATTTTGTCAATATAATATTGTATGTGAGAGAAATTATTTTTATCAATGATGTAAAAGATGGCCTACAATCTAAAAAATTGATGAAAAAGTTTTTTGACACATATAAAGATGGATTAGAATTGGGCTTGGCTGTTAGAAAAAGGTAAGAGCAAAAGAAAGGATATTGGAAACAAAAGCAAGTTATGATCTAAATTGAAGGCAAAAAATGTTTAATGCTTTAACTGTAAAATGAAGGGACACTTTAAGAGGGACTATTTATAACAGAAGAAGGAAAACAAAAAAAAGGAGACAAATTATAAAGTGAGTGTGTCTGTAATTTATATGAGTTTTTGATGAAAAGCATAGAAAAGAAGGTGATGTTTTGAAAGTCAACAAGTCTAATTCTATAAGTTGGTGGGTAATGGACACTTAAGCATCTTATCATATAACCTTCAATAGGGACTTGTTATGTTCTTTTAAACAGTGGGATGGTAATATTAGGCTAGGTAATAATGGAGAGCTTGTTGTCAAAGGTAATGTTCATTGCAGATCCAAATGTATGATGAGATTGTTAAAACATTAGATGTCTAGTATATTCCTAAACTTTGTAAAAATCTAATATCCTTGGTTACTCTCGATAGTTAAGGATATAAAATTTTTAGAGGAAATAGGTAGCTAAATTTGTTAAAGCGCATTATGATTGTAATGAAAGAAAAATTATACCATAAAATATATACCCTAATAGGCTAGACAGTTATGGGATCAGTGGTTGTATCTCAATCATCTAATGAGAAGAATGATAGTATAAGATATGGAATCATATATTAGATTACATAAGTGAGTAGGGACTAGATATTTGAGTTAAAAAAAAATTTGTTGAATGAAATAGTGACTAGGAAGAAGAAGTTCTGTAAGTCTTAAGTTATAAGTATGCAGTGTAAGATGAAATACAATTTCAATAAGCATACTTCCACTAGAATTCTCAATTATGTTTATTCAAATTTACGTGGTCTCACTCTGGTTCAATACTATAAAGAATGTAGTTATTTTATCATATTCATTAATGATTACTTGAGAAAAGTATGAGTGTACATTTTAAAGCCAAAAGATGAATGTTTAGAAAGTTTTATAAGTGGAAGACAATGATTGTAAAACATACTGGAAAATAGGTCAAGCTATTCATAACAAATGATAAGTTGGAATTCAATAATAAGCCATTTACTGAGTTTTATAGGAAGGAAGGTATAGTGAGGTACCACACTGTGTGCCATACACCATAACAAATTAGAGTTGTAGAATGGATAAACCAAACACTTTTATGGTGTGCTTATTGAATGTGATTAAACACTAGATATCAAAGTAGTTTTAGACCGAAGTACTTAATATTATTGCTTATCTAGTGAATAGATCTTGATTAATTGCAATAAATTTTAAGACTCCTCAAGAGGTATGGTATGGTACTCCCTTTAATTATTCTAGCCCAAGGATATTTAGCTACCTTACATACACTCCCTTTTGATTACTTTGGCCCAAGGATATTTAGTTACCTCATATGCACATATGTTAATGATGGTAAACTAGAGCCAAGTGCAATGAAGTGCATATTTCTAGGGTACGCTACTGGAGTTAAATGTTATAAATTATGGTGAATTAAAAAGGATAGAACTTAGGGATTTATGATTAGTAGGGATGTTACTTTCAATGAATCTGTTATGTTTGGCCATTGGGAGAAGCTTAGTAATCTTTCAGGTAAAAAGGATCAGGGTGTTGACCAGATGGTGGAATTTGAAATTGAAATTCCAAGAAAGATAATATTAAATCAATCCATAAGTTTGCAGGATAAATAATTTACATAAATTATAGCAACAAAAAGGAAGCTATTTAGCTTGTATTGAAGTTGAAGAAATTAATCTTGTATCACATGCTTTAATAATAGATGAAAGTACAAATGATGATGAGCCAAAGACTTATAAAAAGGCAATATACAATAAGAATGCATTAAAATGATTGGTTTCCATGAATGAGGAGACAATCTTTAAACAAGAATGAAACATGGGGGCTTATACCTTGACCAAAAGGTGTAAAGCTAGTGGGATGCAAATAGGTCTTTAAAAAGAAAGAAGTTATTCTTAAATTTGATCCATCTAGGTTCAAGGCAAGGCTAGTGACATTGGGCTTCTAAAAAAAGGAGGGAATTATCTATAATGAGGCATTCTTACCAATTATGAAGTATAAGATGAAACGAGTTCTTTTAGCCATTATAAGCGCATTTGATTTGGAACTGGAACAACTTAATGTTAAAATGAATCTTTGCTTAGGAACCTAGAACATTATATCTTTGTATCATATAAGAAGGACCATGTGTGTTTACTAAAGAAATCCCTAACACTTACCAAGATAATGTAACAAAATTTTGATGCATTATGTAGTTTCGTTACTTTGTTTGTGATTAGTTTTACAATTGTATTTACTCTGAGAAGGTGATAAATAGTAATATATTTATTTATTACTGTACATTGATGACATGTTAATTGTAACTAAGAATAAGGTTGAACTTAATAGTTTGAATAACTAGATGAGAAGTGAGACTGAGACGAAGAATTTAGGTATAAATAAGAGAATTTTGGGGGTAGAGATTTGGAGGGACAAGAGAGCATGCTTATAGTGTTTATCACAATAAAAGTACATTGAAAAGGCGCTACAACCTTTTCAAATGGACCAGTTAAAGCCAGTTTGCACTCTTTTGGTAACACATTTAAACTTGATGTTGGTACCTTACCTCGTTCAAACAATAAAAAGAATTATATGAAGCAAGTTCCTTACTTAAGTGTAGTTAAAAGTCTAATTTATGCTATGCAATTCATAAGACCAGATCTAGAAAATGCATTTATGCAGTAAGCAAGTTTATGAGTAATCTTGGGAAAGATCAGTAGGAAGTTGTTAAGTGGATTATATAATACCTAATAGATCCGAGTGATATATGCTTAGTTTATGATTCTAGTCGTTCAACTAATGGTGTTGATGGTTATACAAATTCTAATTATGGTGGAGATCTCTTGAGAAGGGGACTATTGACATATTATATTTTACCTTATTTGGAAATGTCGTAAGTTGGAAAGCAACACTTTATTGTGTTATCTACGACAAAAGTGGAATATATGTCATTAACAGAAGGAAATAAAAAAGGTATATAGTTGTGTGATTTTGTTGATAGTTTGGATATGAACATGCATAACTATATTATTTAATATGATATTTAGAGAACACTAAGCTAGCTCAAAATCTTATCTATGATAACAGATCAAAGCATATTAATATTAGGTTGAACTTTATTAAAGATGTTATTGAGGATAAGGTGTTTTCTATACAAAAGATAGCCACAATTAAGAATCTAATAGATATGCTGACAAATTCATTACTTCCAAAGAAGTTTAAGCATAGCTTAGACTTGGTGAATGTTCACATAGCTTAAATTCTTTTGGGGCTTGTAAGACCTAAAGTGACTTTTGGTTAGACATTGAATAATTTAAGTCAAGGTAGAGAATTGCAAGACATGCCTTGAATTCTAGTGAAATAAAATTGTAGTGACCATGGAATTATAATGAAATAGAATTTAAATAACCTTAAGCATCTATAGTAATAGAGTCTTACTAGACCTAGATTTCTTATAACTTCATAAATACTTTGTTAATTGTTATGTAAAGTATGGTAGTTTTGTTCATACTTCTCTTTTTATCATATTTTTCACTGTAATAAAAGACTTAATCTCCTTGCCTATAAATCTAGGTCATATTAATTAATCAAACTACGTAAATTCTTGTGTTTATACTTCTCCTTATATCATCTTTGTTATAATAATTAAAGAATCTCACTTTATATTTCTTTTAGCAAAGTGCAATTTCTTAGTTCTTAATCTAAAATTGTCTATATTTCATCAACTGTTTGCTTAATGTTAATTGGACATTGCTATTGGACCTACAATCGTATGCACTTATATGTATCTATAATAAATAATTTTTATTAATTATATAGTAGTGCTATTCAAAATATATTTAAATAAGAGGTTTACATAATAATATTTTAAAAATTTTAATATATTAAATTTTTTGACAATTAAAGAATATATTAGATTTCCAAAAGGAAAAGGCTAAATCTTAAAAATGTTCAAAAGCTTAAGGACCAAGATAATTCCTAAAAGGAATAGTTATCAGCATTAAAATGGGACTTTCTAGAACTTAATGAACAAAAGTTATTGTTAACCAACTAATAACCCATTACCTAACATGGAGTACAAACACAATAAAATGGTATAAGAATCACAATGAGCATATTCAACTACTTTTAAATATTTCACCTTCTGTTGATACTTGGAGAAATGATCTCAACAAATTCTCTTATCCAAGCTATGTTCCTTTGAATGGCTACTTATGTTGTTGTTGATTCTTGAACACCCTTACTTTTCTTTCCCTACAAAATGGAATAATTGATATAACCAAAACCAATCTTGAAGAAGAAATGATTATATGTATAAAGTTGGTATGGACTGGCAACCTAAAGGATGATTTTTTCCTTTCTATTTTATTGCAATATTTGCTACAAGACCATTAAATGCTCATCCAAAGATCACCAACAAAGGAGCACTTGAAAAGGAGATGATTGATAGTTTCAGGGTCCTCATATAAAGTTGCAAATTAGGTTAGGAAGTGATGAACCCGTGATCCTATCTAACGTGTTAAACTTGTTCTTAATTGCTTCAGAGAATGAATAAGACTTTTGGAGCTATGTTTGAACCCAACTAATTGATACAATTTAACTTTAGGGTCACGATTTCTAAAAATATCTTTATAAGAACTTTTAGTAAAGGTCCCTAAAGAATTCCCTTTCTAGTTAACTTTGTTTGCTCTATTAGGTTTAGGGTTATAAGAAGGGATGCCTTTCAATATGGGGATATTGCTTTTGGGAATGTAGCGCCACATATTCGCATTGATCAGAAGCTTAACTCTAGCCTTTTTAGAAAATAATAACCTTAAATTTTGATAGTTAGGAAGCAAATACAAAGGCCTTAGATCACTTCAGTCATCAAAACATAATCGTGTGTTTTTTCCATTCCTAATCTTGACTAATTGCACTTAGTAGATTGTCTCTAAACTTAATAAGTTGCAAAATTGTTGATAAACAATTAATTAACTACATTTATATACTCACATTAATGTGTTTTACTTGTTATTTAATGGTTTTATAGTATTTTTGGTACTTATTTCGCTTCAAGTGTGTTTATAGGTGATAATTGCTTTCATAGACCAAAAGGAGATCTATTAAAGTGAAATTATGGTATGGAATGGAAGAAGAGCAATTGTGGACTTACATATCCATGTATAGTGATTGTGTAAGTCACTGTATACGTATGGAGCTTCAAAGATATAATTCCCGCCTATGTGGAGTTACACAGTCGTGCATGTCAATATTGTTCGTGCAAGTCTTTGTGATCATGTAAAGTAACAAATTGAGGTATTTTTGGAGATGCACGGTCACCTACACAACCGTGTAAGTGATCGTGTATACCAGAAACCCTCTCCAAAATCCTAGTTTTTACTATAAAAGGATATTATTGAAGGCTGTATAGAAAAGAAGCATTTTTTTAACTGTAAGAAACACCAGAGAAGAGGCAGTCTTGAACAAACAATGAAGGGACATGAAGATTATGTCATAAGATTTGATAGAGAGCATCCTTCAATCCAAATTGCAAGAAGAGTTCATTAGAGACAAATGGGAGATATTTATTACAAATTCTTTTATTCTATTTGTTCTTTTGAATATTTGTTATTGGATTTGTTTTCTATGTTTAGGAACTAAATTGTTTACTGCCTAAGTGTGATGAACCCTAAGTTGTAATGATGATAATATGATATAATCTTTTTTCAATGTAAATTTATTAATTGATTTATTGTGATTCAATTATGCATTATATTCTTGAACAAATATATCCAGAATATTAGCCTAATATTTGATTTCATATGATTGAGATTGAGAAATCGTTTTGTGTTAATAGATCTATCATAATTTGATAAAGGGTTATTGTTTAAGATATCTTAGTGGGATTCATCACCTAGATACTACTTATTTGATATTGATTTGTAGTATTTTCTTTATTTGAATTCATTGTGGTGTGAAATTTAGTTTAATTTGTTTTCTTTAATTTTCAAGTAAATTCCTAACCTAATTTTCCCGATAGATAATAGAAAAAAAGGTTAATACTAATACTTATATTACTTATAGGATCACCCCGTACTTATTAGTGCTAGCTACCGCTATACCATGACTCGTACTTATTAGTGCTAGCTAATGCCATACCATGACCTGTACTTATTAGTGCTAGCTACCGCTATACCATGCAGTTGCAGTTAAAACTTATAAGTCTTTATAAGTAAAATAATTCATTCAATTATATATAAGGAAATACTGCTAGGATTTAATTTCTAAAAGATTTTATCCTTTTGCTAATGCCTATGTATCCATTTGACTCAAAATGATTCTTTATCAATAAATATTCTTTGTAATATCAAAGAATATTTTGGCAAGCAACACTTTATTCGCAAATTGAATAGACAAAATTCTTATACCACCTTCATTCCTTAGTAGACAAACATCCTTCTAGTTAACCTTGGCTTAAATTTTTTCATATGCATCACCTGTCTATAGAAAGTTCCAAAGAGACGTTCTCTTAGCTAACACTAGGTGAGAGGACCAATAAACATGAAGATTATTTAGAATATAAATGATAAGTTTTAACTTACTTATAAAAGAAAGACTCTCATTACTCTAGTGACTAATTCTCCTTCACACTAAATCATGTCTAGGTTGACATTGATCATAAGTAATCCTTTTGTTTATGATTAAAACTCTTAGATATGTAAAAGGAGGAGATTTCATGCTTAACCTTGCAATTTCAGTAATCCATATAGATAAATGTTTAACATTTGCTAAATTCATAAGGTGGCTGTTGTCTCTGTTAATTGGTAATCTAAAAAACTTATTAAAGGTGTTAAGGGAGTTAATTAAACAAACTGCTGATTTAGGGTCAGCTCCACAAAGAAGGAGAAGGTCAACATAAAAGAGAGGCTAAAGATACTTAACTATTTACACTTGTTATGGAACATTAAGTTGTCCCTTAGCCTTATATTCTGATTAACCAACCTCGTCAAAACTTCAATTCAAAGAGTAAAAAAGTAAAGGGATAAAGGATCACCTTGTTTTGTTCCTTTTGCACTTTTAATAAGTTGTTTGGCCTTTTCATTAATAAGTATATTGAAGGAAGGAGTAGTGATATATTACTCAATCTAAGAGATGAATAAGGGGAAAATCCCAAAGTTTCAAGATAATGCAAAATGAAATCCAATAAACTAAATCAAAAGCTTTATGAAAGTCAATTTTCATATGGTAGTTTTTACCATATCTCCTTATATTATAGTCTTTGTAAAATTCTTAAATTAGTCGTATGTTATCATTGATAAATCTTCCATCAATGAATGTAGTTTGAGTATAATTGATGGTTAAAGATAAGATCAACTTCAATCTAAACTCTAAAGGCTAAGAGCTTGTAGATTACTTTATAAAGACTATTGCAATAGGCTATAAGTCTATAATCTCTCAAGGACACATGGTTAGAGGATTTAGGCACTGGTTAGATGTGGGTTTTATTTCAAACCTTTAGTAACCTAACACTTTTGAAAAATTCCAGCACTGCACTAATTACTTAAGTTTTAAGAGAACCCTCAACATTTTTAAAAAAAGAAAGCATTTAGCCTATAAAATCCAAGAGCTTTATTAGGATTGAGACTAAATAAGGCTCATTTCATATTTTTAACAAAAAAAAGCTCAGTAAAGAATATCACATTAATCCCTGGTAATTAGCTTGGGAATAAAAGAGTAGAGGATATAAATAGAAAAGGAGCTAATGGAAGGAGTAGAGAAGGTTATTTAAAAGTAGTAAGTAGTTATCCTCAATAACGAGCTTGGTCACTTATCACACTATCATCCTTTAATACGAGTGAAGTAGAGCATTATTAAAAAAACAATATTATTGTTCACGTCTTTAAGCCATCATATTCTAGATTTTAGTTTTATCAAAGAGTAGTAATTCCCAATAACGTTGGTATAGTTCCTTAAGTCCACTTTTCTCATTCAATTGTTTGTTAATGTCATAAGGGGACTCATATAACTTGTTTTACTTTTGAGGAAGCAGTTCTCTAGTTATATCAAGATCTTGATATATGTTTATGTGGTGTCTCAACTTAAGTTTCTTAAGTTACTCCTTCGTACACATCATTTTCTTGTGACAATTGAAAGATTCATAACCATTGATGTTTGGAGCCATACCCTTATCAACCACGTCTTAGAATTTGTCAAGGCTGAAAAAGAACTTGAAGGACCTAAAATGAGATATTCTTTTTCAAGAATTCACTAAATTATAGATTTCCATAGGAGAGTGGTTTAAATAAATACAGTTATCAGCAAATGCTTGCTAGTATGGAATTTCTCAAGCCATAAGTGATTGACCAGGGCCTTATCAAGCTTTTTCTTTATAAGCCAATCATCATTTTGCTTATTGATCTAGGAAAAAAATTTCTCCTTAAAATTGAGATCAATAACTTTAATGTTGGATAAATAAGACCTTAACTCATTATAATGGTTCCTCATGCTTAAGTTCCCCTTAGCTTCTGAAACTTGGTTAGTACTATTGAGATCTCTTATAATCAGCCGTAGATTATTGATAAACCTATAAACATTTTTATGTCCAGTCCAAAACGTTGATCTTTAGAATAAAAAATTAGAAGCATACGTAAAAGATGGCTAAAATATTTCAATTCCTAAAAGTGTATAATATAAATGAATGACTTGGTCAGTGCAAATGATATTAAAAACTTCAACCTTTTTAAGGGCATAGGCAATTACAAGTTGACTATAGTCATCATAATTGGTGATAATCTTTCAACTTCTACTAATAAACCAAAGATTAACACATTTGGCAACTTTATGTTTAGTCTTCAGAAGGCCAATTATCATATATTTTACTGAATTCGACTAGTCAAAAAAAAATTCAGTACCCTAATACTATATGTTGATATAGAAATTAAGGAATTTTAATGGAAGTACCAAAGTTTTGGTCTTAGCCTTGTGGCCAAATCTTCTTCTTTAAATAGCAACAAAATCTTCATTTGGGATGGTGTAGTTTGCAACTTTCATGTTACTTAGAGATAATGATACCTCAGATAAATTACTAGTTCTATTTCCTCGACTACTTAGAGAATTTTTAGAATAAAAACCTCCTGCTCTTCCACCAAAGAATGGTTAGCATCATACTTGAAGTCGAAATTATTGAAAGACTCTTCCTTGTTGATTTTCTTTAAATGATCACCCCTCACCCCTAAATTTGACTTATCCCGCTACAAGCCAGCATATTTAGAGGGACCTAATACATTATGCAACAGACAGTTGTGACCCTGAGAACCCTGAGGGATCTAACTTTACCCTACCCGTTCCAAATAATAACCTCCACAAATTTCTTTCCCATAGGAATCCATTTCTTCCTTTGGAACCTAGATGGGATCTCCGTTGATGAGTTACCAAGAAAATATATGCTATCATCCCCTGTTTCTCTTTTGATCGCATCAAACGAATTGAGTTAGCTAGATCCACATCCACATTAACTAACACATAACTTACCATAGTCAATCCTCTTCATGGAGGTTGTTTTCTCATTCATATATAATGGTTTCCTTATAAAGCTTGCAAGGTAACTTAATAAAATATTCAATAGGATTATTATAGATATTAATCCTCAAAAGAATATGATTAGACTTGAGTTCTTCCAATTAAATACCTAGTCTTAATAAAGACGGGTTTGTCATTAATTTGACAAGGGTCTTACTTTAAGACCTTATCCACATTAAATTTAGGGAAAAACTTGAAGATAAATAACCTTTGATCATCAATAAAAACCTCAAACAAAAAACTTTTCCAATATTTTGTTGCCAGACTTTCATGATAGGAAAATTATGTCTCTTATCAACAGAGAATCTAACTAATGATGTCCATTTTATTGCTTCGGATTTCAGACCTTCTAGAGGAAGGGTAACAACACTAATCCCCTTAGAGACTGAAGGTGGGAGGAAAATCAGCTTCTCTATTGGGACGCTAAGAGGCACGGGAGGGAGGGGTGAGGTTGGGGGAGGTTGCCTACATTAAGCAATGTTTAGTATGAAAGAGTGGGATCCTCAAGAGAGAGAGGAACTGAGCCAATAAGAAGTAGAAGAGGAAATTCAGAGGCAAGAGGTTGAGAGATGGGTACATAAGGAAAGCAAGAAAAAGGTTCATCAAAAATTCAAAAAAGTCATTCCTTTAAGGAAAAGTCAGTTAAAACTGGACGAGAAAAGCACACGAGGAGGAGGGTAGACGAAGAAGAAAAAGGGTAAGGATCAAAAACAGAACTATAGAGAATGAGGATTAGTGTAAGCCAACAAAAGCATCTAGAGCCAAAAGACAAGTAGCAAAAGGACACTTGAAAGGAGGAGAGACAAAAGAAAAGGAGCATCTCTTGAAGATTTTAGACATATATATAAGAGGATACCAAACTAATGAACACTTTATATTTCTATCACTTTTTCAATTACGCTAATGTGCTCTTAAGATTTTGCTATATAAACGTCAGCCATTGAATGGACATAAAATTATGGTGCATGAAATATAACTACGGTTGGAGTCTAATGCTACTGTCTCCGATATCATAGTCCACATAGAAAGAAAGTTTCTTCTTCCTCTTCTTTTCAAAATAATGAGGAAAGAAAACAGACATGTATCAGATGCAAGTCCCTGTGAGAAACAAGACACAGCAGACAATCTCAATCATCAAGAAATTCTGTCCAGGATGAACCTCCTTAAATGATTGACTTGCATGACATCCATAACAAGTCCAATGTTGCTCCCTGTCAAAACAAATTGGGTCTAGTTAAGGCTTAGATGAAGAGGCTGATCAAACCCTTCAAAACTATTAAGTTCTGCAGATAATAAGAACCATGGTCAATGTGGGTAAGAAGGTGCACCTCGGAATTGTTATTACCATACTATCTTCTAGAAGTTAGCGCAGTTCCACTTATCCTGCAATACTCGATATATAAAGCACAAAAATCCCATAAATCATTGGTTTTGACCATCAAAATATATTGGCTGCAGATTTAGCAAAAAGATTACACTTACCTGCCCTGCTGCTTTCCAGGATGATTTGGGTCAGGCCGTCTTTCATGAATTGAACCTTTACTGTGGGTACTAGTTACACTTAATCCATCAAATTCTGATCCATTCAGAAACTGTGAATCTTTTGACTTGCTCAAAATTTTCACATTTGGAATGCCTCCAGCAACACTAAAACTAACACCATTGGGGCGTTTTGAGTCAGCAGATGGAGAACTTTTAATTCTGTGAGCATGTGCCATGGGAGTAACAGCCACAGAAGGCAAAAATGAAGAAGGTGATGCTGCTGCTGCTGCAGCAACTTTTGCAACTGCAGCTGTAGCAGCTATCATTTCTTGAGCTCCTTCTCGAAGTTGAATATAGTCACCATCGATAAAAAATAACTGAAATCACAAAATTTAGATTTCTCAAGTTGTGATAATCTAAATCTTACAGTAACTAAGCATATAAATTATAATTCAGTAAACTTACTTCCGGGTGACCAGCAACAAAATCATCAAGTTTTCCATACTTTCTCTTATAGTCATGCCAATGTAAAGGAACAAGCATCTTGCCCAGCCTGTTTGGAAGCTGCCAACGGTACCAAATCAAGTTTAGAAGGATCTGCCTATGGTAAGATTGACCAAAATATAGAGGTTAGCAGATTCACATACTGTTGAGTTGATTCTAATTCTTCCACCAGCAGGAATTGTACGAACAATGCAAGCCAATAGAGATCTCTCATCAAGTAGGGCAGTTTCTGAAGATTTTGCTACAGTCACCATATTTGTCTGGCCTGTGGGGACGAAGACTTCAGATAGAACTGCACCACTGCCATTGTGCACAGTAGCTTCATTAAGATTAGTTGACAGGATTGAAGTTTCAGATGATGGACTGGCAGCAGAGCCTAATTGTTCTTCTGGCAAAACTTGGCCTTCAAGTCCTTGACTATTTAACTTTGGAACATTTTGCTCCTGCACAAGTACAAATTCAATATTAGTCAATTTTACAAACCATTCAAATGCTAAACGAGCCAAGCAAAGGCATATGCAAAAAAGAGATTTCAAGCCAAAAAAAGCATTTGATGTAATGACAAACCTTTGTTTCACTATTCTGTTCAAGAGAATTCAATCTTAAAGTGTCATTAAATTGGGAAGATATCTGTTGCAAGCTCTGCTCTGAATGAGGGGCAACCAAGCAGTCTCTGTCCATGACCTGGAAAAGGAGATTTTTCCATATCCAGTCAAGGACGGCTATGAAGATATATTCATCTCAATAACAATCAAAGCAAAATCTTAAAGTGAGAAACCTGTCCTTTGCCAGTGGAAGAGATTACAGAGTTAGGCTCTCCTCTGTGGCTGATCTGAACATCAAGATAGTCCGGACGAAAACCTTGACCATTGATAGACATCTCATACTCATATTTTGCATCCGCCCTTGTGAGATTGTCATCAGTACGGGATGATGCAATATGATTTTGTATCAGTTGTCCACTTTCTGATATAGCCTGAACAAGAAGAGAAATTAAGCAGATATACTTCAACTACCATGGAAGTGCACAAATGAGGTTAGGGTGGATATTCAAATATTACCATCAGGGGAAATAATTGGCACAGAAAAAGAAGATCCTGCATAGAGTGTTACTGCAGCAAACAAAAAAAAAAAGCACCAATCTCAGGGTACCTGTTGATTCTGCCACTGGGGCAGTGACGACATTGCTTGTACAGAGTGAAAATGCCCAACATGAGATTGAGGAACATGGGATGGCATGGACTGGGGAATCCCCTGCTTATGTAGAATAAATGGATGCAGAGCAGTCATCTGTGCAGGTGGCACGTAGGTAGGCATTCCAAGCAAAGAAGATGGAGCAAATGGGACACCAGAAACATGATTGCTCTGACAATTAACATAATGAAGTATCAAATGCAATATAATTTTATTACTCAACTGACAGGTATTTCTTAACAAAATACTGACAGAAAGAAACAATCTCTGTTTGACAGTCAATATTTATTTAGATGTCACATTAACATGGGATATCTATGAAGTTGATGAGCAACATCATAAAAGGCCAACATAATAGCGTCTCATTCTATGAACTATATAGTCTATCCACTAACTAAATCATGTGATCCATTTGATGTTTCTTCAAAACATCCGACCCTTGAAAATAGTCTCAGAATTACCACTTTCCAATGGCAGACATGAATAATACTATCCAGTCATAAATTCATGTATGCATAATAATGTTTGCTAATCTTATTCACCAAGACTACAAATATAAAAGCTCCCGCAAGGTAACACAAATCAATAACCACTAACTGTTCACATGCTTGCTTCTCTGTGAAAAGCAAACATAACCATCATAATTTAGAAAGTTAAATTTTCAAGGGACACTACACCTGAAAGACTAAAGGAATTCAATTCTTATGCACTGCAATCCACGAGCAACAGCATTAACGCTATAATTGTAATCTCAACAGAACACATTGCAGGAATTTCATTACACTCGAGCAAAATAACAAAAAAAAAGGAACAATCAGGTAAAACTTATGATGATGTGAAGTGCCTCTATCATTTCAAGAAAAATGAAAGCAGCCAATATTTGAGACGAATAGAACTTACTAAAGGAAAAGTTGTATGTTCAGAATTTGTACTCATTCCAATGCAAAGATGATGCAGGGAAATCTAACAGGTATGGGAGCAGCAATCCTACCTGATTTGATGCATTTCCATTTGATGCTAAAGATGAGATGCTATCTGCGTCGCCATTTGTGAGTTCCCCATTATTAGCACTTGATGCACCACTTCCATTAACGTCTAGTTGGTTTCCATTCTTCTGCCCAAATTTTTGTAAATCATTTGACTTTGTTTGTGATACTTGTGTCTCATCAGGGTAGAGTCCAGTCCTTTCCCTGGCATCAGCTAACTCATGCTGTAGTTGTTGCATAGCATGCACATGAAGTCTCTCCATCTCAGCAAACTGAAACCAGAAAGAAAAAAACTAAGTGGCCGTTTAGTTTTACTTCTGTTTTTCTGTTGTATTTTTCAGTCTTTTGTTTTTGTTTTTCTATTGTAGCTTTCAGTTTTTTATTTATGATTTTCTTGCAAATAAAAATAAAAACCTGTTTGGTTGTTAATATTAATGTAGTTATATTTTTATCACTGATAATAATTTCATATTAGATAAAACTTAAAGATAAATTATTTTTAATTAAATAAATTTATTTAATATCTTATATAATATTTATAAAATTTGTTATTTTAATTTTATTAAATAAATTAAATTTGTTAATAAATATTTTTATTAATAATTTGTTAATAAATATTATAAAATAAATAATTTATAAATTCATATTTATTTGAAATATATTTTAATTCTTAAATCAAATTTTATTTGCATATTTGCATATTTTAAATTTAATTATATTTATTAATAATTATTAAAATTTAATTACATATAATTTAATTATAAAAATTAAGTAAAATTAAATTATTCATATTTTTATTGATAATTAATTTTAATTTATTAAATATATAATCTTGAATTAAATTATTTGTAATTTTTATTAATAATTAAATAATTAAATAATATATATTTAAATGATAGTAAATCAGATTATGAAAAAAAAACTTTTTATGGTTTTCATAATCTTTGAAAACTGAAAAAACCAAAACTAAAAACTCAAACAAACAGATTTTTTTACTGAATTTAAAAACAAAAACAAAACACCAAAAACAAAAATGGAAACAAACACCTCCTAAGAAGTTAACGTACTATGAAAATAAGCGGCATAACCGCTTAGCTCTTATGAAGTCTAAAACTTTAATTTAATTTCTTTCTGCACATACACTTAGAAATAAATGGTTTCTAAAATGCAAGAAAACGAATTATCATAAGAAAGAAACACATCATCAGTCACATAACCCCAATAGCAGTTGAGGTATAAGACGGATTACATATACAAAACTTGACCCAAGAACTAAACGAGTGAAAGAAGAATCTGAAGAAAATTGACCTGTCTTTGACAACCCAGCCAAAGCTGATTATATTGCTCTGTACGTTCTCGAATTTCTGCATGCAGAGAGTGGTTTGCACTAGATTGCAAGGCATCCATCTCCTGAACACGTCCAATCCACGCCTTCAATTGTTCATCTTTCAAAAAGATGGTCTCCTGATCAACCCTATGCTGCAAAGACAATCAACATTATACCTCCCAGCAACCACATATATTATTAGAATTTCTTACTCGAACTCTTTCAATAGCACCCTTCAAATATCCAAAATTTCTTTGCGCGTAACATAATGGGAAATTCTTCAAAAGATATCTCAGTAAGCAAATATATACTGATGGCTAATAGTAATGTCGGCTTCCACTCAAGAGAAGTACATTAAAAGCATGTAAGTACACAGACCTGTTCCTGCAACTCAAGAATCTGTCTTTCTTTTTCTTGAATGTGCTCTTCAAGGTCATGTATTTGCTGTATATGCTGTGCTCTTTCCGCATCAGAGTGATCACGCTCTCTTCTGTACAAAGTAAAAGACCACCAAAATCTATAATCTTAACCAATCAACATTTCAATACTAGTAGATTGAATGTGGGCATTTTCCAAAAAAATATTAGAATTAGAACTAAATTATCTTCAACCCATGGTGCATTTACTTGGAAAATATCCATCATCTCCTACCAAATATTATTTCAATCAGATAAAAAGAGATAAAGTACCAGTTCTGAAGTCATAAAATATGTACCTAAATGTTGCAAGTTCTTTATTTTGCTCCCTTAAAAGATCCTCTTTAGCCCAGGCCTATACAAGTTGTCAAAGAATCAGCTCATTGTTTACAGTTAAACAATTCACCAATCCTCTTTTTTGAAAGAACAAAACAAAAGGGACAAACCGCTTCATTATCTAGCTTAATAGAGTGGATTTCTCTATCTTTTTCTTCAAGTCTTCTTTCCAAATCATTTATGGTCTGCTCGCTTTTGCCGAGTTTTTCCTGCAAAAGATTAAAAAAAAAAATCTTATTTTAGATACCATCTATAGAATGGAAATCGTGATGCTGTTATTAACTGTGGCTTCAAACAACTTGACAAAGGAATCTTTCCGAATGATTTAATGTGTACATCTTTCACATATTATTTTAAAACAATAGCTTTCTTTAGAAGAAACAGATCATGGCAACTAACTCCCCAACAGGTATGTTACACTTATTCCTAAAATCCATTGAACATGTAACATTTAAGCTCCATTGCAAACAATTGTAACTCCTGATATTTGAGAAACAATTTTATTGACCTCAAACTTTGAAGCAGTGTCCATATGCTCCTTGATTTGAGTATCATAGGTGTTCTGAATGTCCGTGATTTCAGATCTGGCAATTGCCTGAGCTCTAAGATCGATTTCCATCTGTTGCAGCTCTTCTCTTTGTCTAGAGATACTTTGAATTTGCTGCTGCAAAATTTCATCACCTGAACCCCCATCCACAGTAATGGAACAAAAGTCTACATCAGCAGGTTCCCTTCCATTCTGCACATGGATAAACAATGATTCAAAATAACTTCTCACTACCCAGCAGAATGTATTTCAAAAGCCAGCACATTTACCTCGTATATTGTTAGGTCATCTGATTGACCCAACTTTGATTGTACCAAATCCTGTGAAGGCGAAGAATGAAATTTAACAAGCATAGTTAGTAACACACTGCAGCAACAGCAATTGTAAAGCGAATAATGTTATAACCATCAGTTTACCATTCAACGCAGATTATCAGTTGCTGTATCAAATGCCACAATCTTCTCTCAGCAATGAAATAAATAAGAAGCTACTCATCCAAGCAAGTCACCAATTTTAATTCACCAATGTATGAAAACCTCTCAGTGTCTATTACAAAACCCTAACCACATTCTCTCATTTCCAAATGCGTAAACCACTTAGTTACAAGCATCACGAAGATCAAAGCCAAATGAATCCCGGTTCATTATTAGGCAACGGTCAAGTACTATCGTTTAGTGCAATCGGACTTAAAAGTTTTTTGTTTCTTTTTCAGTCCAAAAACGAAAAAATAATATAGAGATGAAAATTTAGAGCACCTCGTCTCTGGGGTTTCGAACAGAATGATGGTCGGAGACTGCACGCCACTCCTTCCTCGAAGATGATGGAATCGGAAAAGTACCACCGCGAGTGGAAGACGCGGCCTCCATCAATCACCCAAACACCTCCAACTCTCTCTATCTCCCTCTCGCTCTCTACTAGAGAAATGAAAACCAATAATAGAAAGCACAGCAAAGGTCGAAAAGGAACCCTAGAAATGAAGGAACCCAAAGAAATGAAGAGAAGAAATTGATATTACAAGGAAAGGGGGGAGCAGAGATTGAAATAGAGAAATGGGGGAGCAGCACCAACGGTGAAGAATTCTGGTGTATGGAATTTGGGGGGGTGTTTGAGGAAATGGAGGGTTTTAGAGGGGGTTAAGTGCAAATAGAGAAAAGTTGACGCAGCGACAAGAAGCGAAGGTTAAGTGCAAATAGAGAAAAGTTGACGCAGAGACAAGAAGTGAAAGAAAAGAGACGATTTTCTGATTGGGTGTGTGCCATCCCTTTCAGGGTTTATAAGACATTGTTTTTCACGCGCTGCTTTAAGCACGTGTTCTTACGTTTCTCGTTTATTTATGCTTCTCCTAGCCATGAGTCGGTGACTAAAGGCAAACCACGACTAACAACAACGACAAACCATTACAATTACAAATTTCACCGAAATGTAAAGTTCAGTGTGTTTGTTCGTTATTATGCAATCTTATATTTAACTAATAAAAATGTTATATTCAAATGACTCATATTAAAAAAATACAAATAAAAATAAAGAAATAATCATAATAATATTAATAATAATAATAATAATAGAACTACTATATCAAGCTAGGTATAAAGCTTAAAAATTGATTGGCGATCTTTGATTTGCTACTATGAATATGAAACTTAGGCTACGTCTTTAAGACGTAAGTACTAGCTATATAGGACCAAGGTTCGATTCCCGGTAACAGGAATGCATAGGTCGCTTTGCTAGGTAGTTGACTGAAATCAAACCATGATTTAATCCCTCAAAATTTGGTCGAGCCCAAGTGTGGGGGCAGCTGGGGTGGCTGATTTCACCTTTTGGAGCAAGTACTAGCTATATATAAGTTTAAGCTAATTATAAGACGAAAAAGTTACAAGACTTACGAGAACTATAAGGATCTCTTTAGGGTCCTTTATAAATATCCTAATATGTCAAAATTTTCTATTGTGGTTATGTTCTCGATAAGTTATAATATTGTCATATCATTTTTAATCTCCTTCTCTCTATTCTTCTTACGTCTCCATTTTTTCCCAAAATGCCAAGCCAATTTAATATAATTCAAGTCATTTAAAGTTTAAATAGAAAAGTTAGAATATGAAGTATGAACATAGAAAAGTTAGAATATGAAGTATGAACAGTTATTTAATATATATTCTTTTAGAATGCATTCAAGTTAAATTTTACTTTCTTTTTTTCCTTTAAAAGTGTCCATTAAATTATATTATGATGTTGATATCCTTAAGAAACAACAATCTTTTCTTTCCATAAAGCATATAACCATGTTTTCTAATGCAATCTTACTTACCAACAGGTTTCCTTTCTTCACATTATGGTTATGAGAAAACCAAATGATCAAACCATGTAAGTGAAAGATTAATGCAAACATGTTACAAAGCATTTCAATCTAATTCCAAATACAAATAAAAATATGCATTTATAAAAAAGTGCAATAGGCTATGTTTCCTTCTTACAATCGTTAAGATATGTAATGAGTTTTTTTTTAAAATTTGAATAAATTTTCATTAATAATTAATAGACATCCTTCCAATTTCTAGGACCTCATAGAAAACCAAATAAGTTAAACATTACAAGATCACATGCACAAGAGCACATGTTACCTATGCTTGTATTAACAATTCCATTCGTTTCAATCCAATTCTCAGCAAAAAAGCAAAAAGCTAAAAAAATTAGAAGATCTAAAAAGATCCCTTGTGCATGGTTTAATAGAGGCATTGTATGTCGTCCGTGCGCTTCAGTTAAGGAATCAAATAATTGTTCTAGTTTTGGCTATTTCTTGAATTCAATTGATTCCATGTTTGGATTCTCTATGTGATTGCCAAGTTTTAGTCGCCTAATTGGTTCAAATTCCAGATCATATATTGTTCCCTAATTATGGTTCTCGTATCATTAAGAACCCTATAGGAACTTCTTTCTTTCCTTTTAAATCTTCATTTATTTCCTTCCTTTCAGATCTCGTAAAAAGTTTCCCCCAATGCTATCATTAACAGTACTTTCACAAGCTTGGATGTCTTATAATTTTGTATCCAATGCACCATATCTGTTAATTGGTTAGGAATTCTTAATATACTAAACAATCTTTTGATCCCAAATCAAATTTCCATAGAGAAAATACATTTAAAGAATATTTCTATTCTCTTTCAAGCAGGAAAAGAGGATACAAACATTCTAGATGGTGAGGTATGGTAGTCTGTCTAAAGTGTTTAGTTTATCCAATATTGCTAACCATATTAGTTTCCTTAGTCTAGGTTTGATATATTTCTTCCAAATGGTATTATGTTAGTGATAGATGGTCTCTTGCATGATATTTTACTCAAAGCAATTCCACTAGAAATTTTATGGAGGAGGATTCCATCCTAGGAGTATACATCCTCCATATTAGGATTGGGAGGGTAAAAGGGCAACAGATGGTTTATCTCCTCATGTAGTTTAATCCAGCTACCTTCAATAATTAAAGCATTTACCTGTATTCCGAGAGCAATATTCTGGAGAGCCCTCACTACAAGTTGATGATGGATGAAGGTTCCTACCCCTGTCTAGTTGTCATACCATATTAACGCTTAGTTCCCACTCCCAACTTTACTTGTAACACTAGTTCTTTTTCGATCTCTTAATTTAAGAAATTGGGAGAAAAACTATGAATCAGAGTCCCTAGGGGGCACTACCCCATATGCTAGAGCGTTTTAGGATATATTTATTAGTCCATTGGGACCAAAGTGAGTCCCTATCCATTAGGATTTTCCAGAGTCTCTTCAACAATCGCATTTTGTTACAACTTTGGATTGATTTGAGCCCCGATCCACCCTTTTTAGTTGGTTTGCATAATGTGGACCATTTAGCCTTTGCTCTTTCTCCTTCATTACTTGCAACGTTCTATAAGAATTTCCTCATACTTCTTTCTATGGATTTGATCAAACTCCTTGATATGAAAAAAATGTGAACTCTAGTAGATGTACATAGAGATGATAAAAGCTTTTAGTAGTTGAACTTTGCCCCCACAGGAAAGAGTTTTGTTAGTCTAAAAGCCAAGCCTCTTTTGCACCCTCTCAACTAGTGGGATACATTCATTAGAAGTCAATCTTTTGTGGATATAGGAAGTCTCAAGTAAACCTTTGAGGGAAACTTCTCATCATACCAGTGATTTCAGTTATTCTTATTACCATGGAGTTAGCACTTGAAGAGATGATAAATTGACTTTTGTTAAGGTTAATCACTAGTTCAACCAAAATTTTCAATTGTTCTAATGTATCCATCAATAGCTTAATAAAGTGATAGTGAGCTTTAGAGCATAAAAGGAGATCATCTACAAAACATAAATTGGCTAGTGAAAATTGTTTGCATTTAATATGGAATATAAAGTTTAGGATCTTTGCCTATGTTGTCTTTCAACAACTGTATCAATGTTTCCATACATATGATAAACAAGTATGGAGAAAGTGGATCTTCCTTCCTTAACCTTCTAGCTCTCATAAAGGTAGTTGAGTTCTAGCCATTGACAAGAACTTCAAAAGATGTAGGGTTTATACAAGCCTCTATCCATTTAATAAATTTACCTGGGAATTTCATAACCTCTAACAATTGGAATAAGAAGCTTCAACTTACAATATTAAAAGACTTGTGTAAATCTACCTTTAGTGAACAGCTGGTGATTTGTTTCTAGAATAACCCTTCAACAACTCATAGATAATTAGGATGTTATCACCAATTTGTATATTCTTTATGAAGTCACCTAGATTGTCAATGATAATAGAGTTTAGACAGTTTTAAGTCTATTTACTACTAGTTTGGAGATGATTTCGTATAGGAAGTTAGTACATATAGTAGCCTAAAATCTCCTAAAGTTGCTGAATTAGGTGTTTTAAGGATTAAGGTAATAAATATTTTATTGATCTCTTTAAGTAATATACCCTTGAGAAGAATTCTTGGACTGTCTCCTTAATTATAAGACCAATAGAGGACTATGATTTTTTTTATATAAAAGTAGCCATTAAGCCTATTAGATCAAGTTCATGGGATTCTTTTAAAAGACCATATTTTTTTGTTTCATCATTTATCACTGGCCTAACAGATTGCTTAATGGGTATTATATTAAAGACAAAGGAGAAGAGTATTTGCATTGAGGAGTTTGTATGCACTTTACTTCCTATAAAGGATTTGAAGAAATTTACTGCCTCATCCTACAATTCTCCTAAATCTGTGATTGTTTTTCCATTAGATATTATGATAGAGGTAATTCTATTAGTGTTTTTCCTTGTCATCACGCTGTTGAAATTTTTTTTGAGCATCTATCTCTTTCTTTTATCTAATTTATTATTGATCTTTGTATGATGATTGACTCATGATTATGTGCAACTTGTAAATAATATCTCAACTGTTGTTTTTATTCAATTAAGAGTTTTATGTCACCAAGATTTCCATATAGAAGTTGTTAAGTTCTACAGAGTTCTTAATTCATCTTTTCAACCATTCTTTTACTAAACTGGCCCCAATTAGCATTTAGTTTCTTAAGTTTTTCTTCAATAAACTTCATTTTTTGGACACATACATAATATTTACTTCCAACTGCTTTAGTTTCCTATCATTTTCTGATAGCTTTATGGAAGCTATCCATTTGAGTCATAAAATGTTGAACCTAAATGAGGATTTCGTGTAGGTTTTGTGTAATAGATAATCCACCTTAATAAGGGTATGATAAAAAAAATAGCGGATCTGTAAAAGTAGCTTTACTATCAGGGTAGAGTGAGAGCCAATTAAGATTAACTAAGGCTTTATCTAACTTTTTTCCTAATGTTCCACTTGGCATGCTACTTGTTGGACGTGATGAATTTGTTCCCTTTATGCATTAAATCCATTAACCTCATAGATTGCACGCATTCTTGAAAAATTTTCAGGTTGCAGTTTCCTTCAGCTCTTGATCTATATATGGTAGCACTGAAGTCTCTACAGAAGATTCAAGGTCCATTTCAAGTTCCTTTCCTACCTTTTAGGTTGTTCTAAAGGTCATTCCTATGGATAGATGCATTAAACCATAGAAAAAAGAGATATGGATAGTTCCAACTTCCTTTAAAATGATAAAGCAAACACAGTGTGAATTAAAAAATTTTGCAAGTTACTTTCAGTTCAAAAAGAAATGACTGGAGCTTGTTTATAATTAAAACAATAGGAGCCTGTTGTGCGATAGGATCTTATTTAAGCAAAAGGAGCCTGTTAAGTGATAAAAAGCTTGTTAAATGACAAGAACCTACTAAACCAAAATTTTTGTTAAAAACAATTTAAAACAGAAGGTATCTGTTAAAACTAAAAAGAACCTCTTGCAAGTTAAAAACAGAAGGAGATCATTATAAAGTGAAGGAGCCTCTTGCTAAAATAAACACACACACACACACACACACACACACACACACACACACACACACACACACACACACACACCATATAATGCAGAAATTTAAAAGTTAAGAGAAGAGAGAGAAGGATGCAGTCGATTTATACTGGTTCGACTTACAACCTAAGCCTATGTCCAATTCCCAAGTATCTAACTTGAGTGTTTCACTATAAAAAATAAGTAGTAAGTTGACGAGCCTCTTCAAGCTTACGAGCACAAATTTTTTAAAGGTTTTCCAACCTTCCACGCTCCAAGTGTATAACAAGCTTTTAAAAGCTTACAGAAGAATAAAATGTAAAATCAAAAGTAAGTTCTCAGATAATAATTTCTTTATTGATAGAGTGATTTCACTTTCTAAGACACAATACGAATAATATGACTCTCAATAATATAAATGATGCTCGAATGTTTCGAAAGTCTGTGTACATTCGTTCTTTCACAAATGTTATTGCTCTTCTTTAAATAGTCAATTTCTTCAACTAGCTGTTACTTCACTTGCATCTTTAATCAACTGGATGGATTTAATCAAAATAACTTCGATGTTATCTTTTCCAAAAATCTTCTAGAAATCACGGAGCTAATATACGACCTTCATAATTAGTAAGATCCTTTCAGATAAACCATTTCTAATAAGGTAAGTTCATAAAGAAGGTTCCTGTAAGAAAGGAAGCATATTTCTTATGATTTTATTTCCTTTTGAGAATTAACTCGTTAACAATAAAAGGAATTAAATCCAATTTGAATTTTGAAATATTATATAGTTATCATCAAAATCATTAAATATAAATCTTGAGCTAACAATCTCCCTCTTTTTGATGATGACAAGCAATAATAGATATATTTTTCAAAATTCAAAAAGATAATAGATGATTTCGAAAGATACCTGAGACTTTTATATGTTCAGACATTTAGAAAGAGCTCGTCTCTTAAGAAAGGAACCTATCGTTTATATATCACAGATTTTCACAAGTTCAATAGCAGAATCAATCACATATATAATTGAGGCAGCATTAAGAAATATGCATTGAGAAATAAATCATCATATATGCAAAAAATGCAAAAATGCAAAAACATATATTCGTATAAACTCTCCCCTTTGTTATTATCAAAAGAAATAGAGGGAAAGAGTAAATAATGCATAAACCAAATTCATTAGTATAAACAAGCCAAGTAGAAAGCATGTAGCAACAACGCTATTAAAGAGATTTAAGGATTCTTTTAAGCAAAATCTGCATGTCAAGAAGTTGATTCTGTTGGACCCCGAATTTTGTTTGGAAATTAGAAAATATAAAATGATATTAAATGAGAAAATATAGTATGATTTCTAGAAATATATGAATGAATCTATAAGCATTTGATGAAATGAAAGGCATTGGGTTTTCCTTGAGTTTTGCTTATGTTGATAAAAAGATGTATGTTTTGAGCTTTAAGAAAATTGATGAGACAAGAAATTGATGGGTTTTGATGACTTTGATATTCAAATAGATTTGTATGGATTATAAAAGTAGAGAGAATGAGTGGATTGAAATGGAAGTTGAAAATTAAGAATTTAAGAGAAGAAATTGTGTGAGAATTTGAAGGAGTTAGAAAGTTTGACTTTTTGGGGTAAATTGTTGACTTTTGATTTAGGCGGAATTGGAGAATTCTTCATGAAAGTTATAGGGAATTTGCATAGTTTTAAAATGATGTATAGTTTATAATTTTTGGATGTGAGAGTTGAAAACTATATAATTTGGAAGTTTGAATGTAGTATAGGATGACATTATAGTGGGCAGAAATTTCGATCGAAAATTTGACTTAGCTAGAGGTTGAAATTGCTTTGAAGTTCTTCATGAATATTGTAGAGCTTGTTTTTATCTTTCCATGGGTATAAAGCACGAAATTTTTGGACAAGGGAGTAGAAAGTTATGAGTTTTGAAAGTTCGGATGTTGTTTAGTGTGAGGCTGTTCGACCAACCATCTTGTGTGGACTTTTTGACCTCTTTAGAGACCGATTTTATCTTTCAATCCTTCATGAACATTTTAGATCGGTCTTTTCTCTTGTCCGTAGACTCAAATTTTGTTCAATTTGGAGTTCAGAGTCAAAAGTTATGACCGTTCGAAGTTCGGACTTCAGATCAGGCGAGCGGCCCATTTGGCAGGTGAGGCCGAGCGCTCGCCCGCCCGCGAGCTCGCCCAAGAGGGCCGAGCGATTGGCCGAGCGGCACTTCTGTTGATTTTCGGTCGACCCGATCTCTCTCTATTGCTTTGGCCATAACTTTTTCGTCTGACCTCTGATCGACCTGATTTTAAAAGCGTTGGATTCCTAAAACATTTTTCTATCTTTCCATGCAATATTGATCTGTTTTGAAGCTAAATTGAAAGAGATCTATCTGTTCAAAGTGCGATGATCAATGAAAAAAGTCTGAGCAGTGATTGGTATTTTGAGGATATCTGGAGCTATAGAGCTCGAAATGAGGTGATTCCTGTTGCAAATTAAACTAGAGTCATGGCGCTGCAAATTTGATGAAGAAGGCCGATCGATATTCAGCCTCTAAGACTGTCAACCGATCGACTTAATGTGAGAGGACTAGTTGAGAAGTCTGAGCAGACTTCAGTATTTTTGAGATATCTTGAGCTATAGAGCTTCGATCAATGAGATTCTTGCGGCGTTGGATTCGTATGATCGAGAGGAACATTTCTCTAGAAGAAAGTTTTGGCAAATTGTTTCATTTTCCTGATCGAAAATTGGAGTAAAGATATCAGTTTTTGAGGGCAATTTTGGAAGAACACTTAAGGTTTTAAGTTTCAAGGCTTATAAGGAAAGGCATGAGAGTCTTTTCTCGTTCATTTAATGACATGGCAATATATAAGAAGCAGTGAAGCACGACAGTGAAGGGAACTTAGAAAGGAAAGAAGAGAAAAGAAAGGAAATAAGAGAGAAGAAAGAGAGCTTCGGCGATGGAGGAAAAAGAGAGGGAAATAGCTAGGGTTTTGATTTTTGTGAGCTTCCAAGGAGCATTTTGAACATGCTCCAAGAGGGAAAAAGGTGGAGGATGAAGAGAGCTCCCTGATGAGCCAAGAAAATCCGAAAATGGTAGAAAATAAGGTAAGAGTCGATTTTTGGGTTTTGGATTTTTAATGAGTTTTTGGTTGAGGTAGCTTAAGAATATTATG
>JAOQMR010000003.1:24270115-24285835 GCA_027563865.1 Erythroxylum pelleterianum | reverse complement strand
AAAGGAAATTGTATGGATTGGTTTGATTTGAATGAATTTGAATAAAGAGAAAGAGAACAGAAATGTATGAAAAAAAAATTTATACCGGATTTTCGGATTGGTCTTAGGGTAAGGTTCCAGCGCAACTTTTCGTTTTCCTAAAATTTGCGCTTTTGGATGTCGGCATTTGATTCCTTTTCGCTCCGCTTCAAAATTTGTCCTTTCAATTTCTGCTTTCGATTATGTTTGCTTCGTTTCCATTTCCATTTTTCGGTTGGGATCCGGTTCCTGAGATCGGGTCCCAACAATTATTATTTGATTTTCACCAAAATTATTAATCGTGAAGTCATTTTGACTTAACAGAGACAAGTGCCTTGATGAAAGAATTATTCTCCATGAGATATACAGGAGAAGGGGGAGTAATGAAGCATATCAAGAATGATTTATCTTCAAAGTAGATTGAAGATGTTAAATATTCTTCTTCCTGATGTTTTCGTTGTTCACCAGACTCTAAATACACTCCCTCCAGAGTTTAGTAATCTGGTGATGACATATTACTCACTGGAGACTTCAATGCTTTGATTGCCCATTGCATTGCTGAGAAGGAGAAACTCAAGTTTGTTATTCCTATAGCCCTTAGAGCAACTAAAGGGAAGACAAAGATGAAGCCCACTAAGTTCAAAGGTAGAAATTTCAAATCTTCTCCACATGTTGATGTTGGTCAAACTAGTGCTAGTAAAGGTCCGCATGACATAAAGAAACCACCAGTGTAAGGCCTAGAAAGACTGTGACCATCAGGTAACTCCTTAGCTTATAAATTTATGAATCTAATTGCGATAGTCGCATTAAGTACTTGGTGACTAGATAGTGGAGTATCTGATCAAGGTGCTGCCATAATGCAAGGGTTCATATCTAGGATAAAGCCAAAATAAAGGAAGGAGTAACTGATGGTTAATGGCAATGAAGAGGTAGAAGGAATATCTATAGGGAATGTATGTACTAAACCTTGTTATAAGGTTCATTTCGATTTGTTGATGATTATTCTCATTATAGTTGTGTGTTCTTGCCTAAAAACTGAAGATTAAGAAATAATTAGAAAAATTCATCATGATAGTTAGATTTGACCGTGGAGCAGAATATCATAGAAAACATGATGTTTCAAGACTTTAAAAGATCCGTTTGCCAGATATTTGGATTCAGTTAAAATAGTGACTTAATTCACTATGCCGAGTAGTTTTAAGCAAAATGGTGTGTTACCGAAAGATATAACCACACCCTAAAGGACTTAAAGAAGTCGATTCAGAATAGGGCTATTCTACCTGATTACCTAGAAGTTTGGAAACTCAGCTTTGCATATATTCGTGTATACCCTACTAAGGTAGTATAATCCTTATAAAGAAAAATTGCATGCTTGTTGTGCTCATTGCTATTTAGTAAGATATCCTGATCACTTTAAAACTACAGATTTTACTGTAAAAAAGGAGGGACCAGAATAGTAGAATCACAAACAACTAAGTTTCTAGAATACGATGTCTATAATGATGGTGGGCCCTTTGACCCTTCGAATGATAACAGGGTGGATATTACAGTTATTATGTACCTGCCACTCATACAGTTAGATTCCGTGAATCTAGGT
The DNA here is from genome assembly GCA_027563865.1 of Erythroxylum pelleterianum. Classification (NCBI taxonomy): domain Eukaryota; kingdom Viridiplantae; phylum Streptophyta; class Magnoliopsida; order Malpighiales; family Erythroxylaceae; genus Erythroxylum; species Erythroxylum pelleterianum. The sequence goes on along the minus strand of JAOQMR010000003.1, from coordinate 24,284,220 downwards.
CTTTGTACCGTGACTGTACAGGAACAGGAACCCATACGTGTACGCACAGTGGTTCCTGGGAGTACAAGATCTAATGTAGTTAAGTAAATCCACCGGAGTGAGATAACCTGCTATCCCATCTAATTTCATAGTCTATCAGGTGAACATGACTATTCTATTAGACATGTTACGGATCCATTTACTTTTATAGAAGTTATTTCTAGACACAATGCAAATATGTGGTGGGATGTAATGACTGATGAGATGCAAGTCATGATGCATAGTAAGATCTGGGGTTAGTTGATTTGTATCGGAACTACAAACCCATCAGTTGTAAATGAAGTTTTTAGACCTAAAGGATTTCGAGAAAAAGTTCAGCAATTTATGGACTTGCTTAATTGCCTACTGGTTCACTCAGGGAGAAAGGTTGACTTTAATGTTACTTTTTCTCCCCTATCCTTGTATGATACATTTTGAGTGATTAAGGCAATTGTAGCTCGTGATAATATAGAGTTACATCAGATGGTTGTCAAAATCGCTTTCCTGAATAAAGACATTTATGAAGTGGTCTATATGGTACAACCTGAAGGATTTCAGGATCCAAATGGAACTAACATGGTTTACGCATTATACAGATCAATATATGGTTTATATCAAACCTCCCAAAAGTGATACCTTATTTTTGATAAGGTTCGATTTCATTTGGCTTAATGGAAAATAAAGTTAAAAAGATGCTTGTTCCATGAGGTTAGGGGGAGCAAATTATCTTCCTATTACTGCATATGGATGATATATTGCTCATGTCAAATTACTTGACCATGTTATATGAGGTTAAGCACCTTTTGGTCAAGAACTTTGACATGAAAGACCTTGGTGTAGCATCTTCTGTCCTAGGCATTCAGATTTCACGGGACAGATCTTAACACTCATCAGACCTCTCATAGAATACATACATTGAGTATGTGTTACAAAGGTTTAATATGGTTAATAGTAAACCTGTCGTAGCACCTATCTCTCATAGTGAGAGATAATCTTTGGCACATTATCCAAAGAATAAAGGAAAGAGAGAGGTTATGAGTAATGTTTCATATACTCGTACGATTGATAGCCTGATGTATGCTTAGCTATGTACTAGGCAGGACATTGCATTGACTGTTTGACTATTTGGTCAATATCTAGTTAATCCAAGTGTAGACCATTAAAATGCAGTTTAGCGAGTGTTGAGATACTTAAAGGAACTAAGGATTATATGTTGTCATATCGCACAATCAACATACTAAACCTCATAGGGAATTTAGATTCAGATTTTAGCCATGTGTCTGGATAATCGAAAGTCCACATAAGGTTACAGTTTTAAGTTTGCAGATGGTACAATGTCATAGAAGTGTGTCAAGTAGACACGGGTAACTTCCTTGACTATGCATGTAGAGTGCAAGCTATGGGGCTAATTCACAGACGGTTTAGCTCAGAAACTTGATTTCTGAGTTGTCTGTGATTGATTCAGTGGCTAGACCCATTTGGTTGTGCTGTGGTTATCTTCTTGTTATGTTGTTTAATAACAACAAAGATTATCACAAGGTCTTAGCATTTAAAAGCCAATTTTTTGGTCATAAAGGTGTTGATACAAAAAGGTGACATTAAGGTTTGGAGCATTTAAAGACTAACGAAAAGTTAGTTGATCCTTTACCTAAAGGACTTCACCCACTTATGTTTGAAATACAAGTACAATATGGGTGTTTTGAAGTCCTTAGACACTGTTAGTTAGGGGATCATTATGTTTGCTCCATGTAAATTTATACATTTTGATGTATTATGATAGTATGGCGGTTTATCAATAGAAATGATCATCGTTTATCCTCAATAATACGTGTTATCATCTATTGTTATAATACATATAAAAGGCTTAAGATTTGTGTCGATCTTAAGCATTTAAAGGTCATTAGGTATATATACAGATTGACCTTATTGACCTTGTGCCTATGTCATTTAGACGTATACAGTTTTAAACGAATATCTATGAAGTTTGACAAGATATAGGGGATATAAGTTTTTAATCCCATAAAGGTTCTCTAATGAAGTTTGGCATCCAGCTAGAGAACATAAAGGTTTTCTCTAATACAGTTTAGCATTTGGTGAGAGAAAACAAGTTTTCTCTAATGTTGTTTAGCATTCAGTGAGAGAAAACATGATTTCTCTAATGTAGTTTAGCATATGCGATTTAGCATAAAGTTGGAGAAATCGAGACCTACAAATGAAGATGATATAATTTAGATCATAAAGGTATCATCCCAGTTTGCCACACTCCCTTTTCCCATTCATATTAGTAAGGTATTAGGTATAAGTGATTGTATTGGAACAATGTCACACATAACATATGCATTTGATACTTTTCGGTATCGAAAGCCTTGCAGGACGGAATGATAGACCTGTGTTATCTTTGGATCAAATATTTTGTTTAAAACCTAGTTGACTAATTCAGTAGCATGGCTTAATTGAGTTTTTAAACTGTTTTTAAATTTGAGTCAAAACTGCAATTAATGCTTGTCCGAATGGGAGAATGTTAAACAATTTTGTTTTTTCTCATAAAGTTGGACAGCTATTTATTGCATTTTTTGGTTTTTAATAACTTATCGGTTAAATTACATAATTTGATCTAGATAAGGATAATAAAGTAGCCCAATAAATTATCTAAATAAATGGGTCAAAGTTCGTGTAGAAAATGGATCTCAATCAGTATGGATCAGACCCATATCAGTTTTGTAATGGGGAAGCCCGATATGGATGCTATATATAAAGGTTAAGGTCTCTTGCCAGGTGCTCATATCAATCGTAAGCATAAGGATTCTCTGACCCATTAAAAGAGCTTACGTTTTGAGAAACTGTAGAAAAACCTTACCCACGTCCTAAAGAGTAGTTCCTGTGAAGACAATGGTAGATTCGTGCTCGTTTCAACTTCGAAAAGCTCGTTTGAAGTTACGGAGACCGAAATTAGGTATTTTTCGCATTTCTTTGTTTCTTGTCATTTCACGTTCGATTCAGGATACGTAACTAAGGTACCATAACGTATTACACCTATTTAACTATTTACGAGTATACTCTGGTTTGAAGTTCATTTATTGAAAAGATTATCTTAAATAACAGGTAATCTAGGATCTTCTTCTAATAAATCAAAAACAGAGGAGATAATAACAAATCCATGAAATTTCAAGTAATTACCCTTTACGTGTCAAGCGTAAGCCATTAAAAAGAACAATCCACGTACCAATGTTGTTTAGAGCACCAAGCTTTTGCTGAACTCAATCTGTCATGATTTGAATCCATGTCTCCTCTGCTTAACTCCAACACATACAGTTTTGCAGTTACATGATTGGCAATACATAAATTTTAAATTTGCAATTCAGTAACCAAAAAGTCATCTCTTTCCTTCTCGTTACAGTATAACTTACTTGTGAGATCGAGTTTAGAACTCATCTATGATTTTTTATAAAAATAAATTATCTCTTATCATCAAACTATAAAGTATCTATAAGTAATAAGTTACTTAATTATAAATTAATAAAGATAAATGATTTAAAAAATCTGAACTTAAAATAAAATTTAAGTACAACCTTCATTTAATAATAGTGTACGTTTGGAGAAGGCTCCTTGTACATTCGAAGACATCAATTGAAACAGACAATGATCTTCCCCTAACAGTTGGTTTATTGACAACCTCTTCCAAAAATTTCTTGGCTTTAGATAAACTCGCAGAAGATACATTAAATGATTTCTTATTTATAGTTTAGAACAGTGAATTAGATGAACTACATATATCACACGTTTCCCTTAAGGAAAAAACCATATAGAATAATCACCTTAATTTCCTCACAATCCTTTGAAAAATTAAATCCTAAAACCTAAGAACTAAAAACTAAAAAAGCTAAATCAAATTGTACAAGGAACCTAAATTTGAACAAATGCATACCTGATTGAATGACTCCATCATTGTCATAATGAATAGGCATATTTTTCATAATCGATGATTGTTTCAAAACTACCAATTTGCCTAATCCTGTACGGAGTGTTGGGACATCGCACCGTCTTTATTTTTATCTACGTTCTCTTGAAGATTCGAGCAGGCTTTACACAATACATAGTATATACAATCACGCATTCATCAAATAGTTTCTTAATAAAAAATGAGATACAAATAAAAAAGAAAAAGAGTTAATTCAAATGATACTAATAACCTTGAAGAAGAAGATTAGCTATTCAAAGCAAGCGGTGATTAAACTTTGGTGAGTAGATTTATTATGCATCAATTTGTTCTTCAACAGGGAACATTTTGCTAAATACCTCCTATTGGAACTCATTTTTATTATTGGAAACTATTTGCCATGTCAACATTTCATGATGAATTTATGTTAACAGTTTTATTTTGAAAAGGTAATAGAAGCAAAACCAGGTCATAAAGATAATCAATATATAAGCGGAGTGTACAATTAAGCAAGGAAACAAAAAGTTATATGAAATTATATGCAATTAACAAAATATTCACATAGGAAGCAAAGATCATTGGAGCTTAATTTTTTAGCCAATCAAAAATCCCCTGCACAAGAACATTCCAAGTTTGTCGCTCACACTTAAAGATTAATAGAGCATAGAATACATGCCACAGATTGGTAAGTGATTTGTCATCTTTAAGAATAAAAGACTTCTTATTTGAATTTTCTTTTCACATTTGACACACTTCTAAGATTATTAATAGACATCAAAAAGTCAGTATAATTGGTTGAAGTTGAGTTTATAACCTATTCACATAAGAAAAGAAAGTTTCTATTACACACATAATTAATACTTTTATACATTGTCTATTCCAAACATAAGTCACAACCTACATAAATACACTACCAAATTATACAACATACACCATATAACTTTTTTAAATCTTCTATCATCACATCTAATACAAAAATGCTTATCAATCAAGGTAAAGTTCATTACTTATCTTTGTAGTTGTGATCAATCCATGCATTAATTTTGAACATGGGTATAAATATAATGCATTATTTCTGACCAGAAGCGTTAGCAAGAGAGAACATCTTAAACCTAAACTTGTAACAAACAATAGAAATAAAAAAATAGTATACAAATGTTAACTGTGGGGTTCTACAGGGCATAGGCTCCCCTTCATTTCACTGCTTTGAAAAAGTAATGAAAATCTCCCCACTTACAGAGACAAGCAAGGTTTTCACTCACCCAGATGAAGTCTAACACACTATGTATAGGTATTGTGGAAATAAATTACCTAGAAAATGAAAACCCTTGTGTGGAGATAAAGACAAAGATGCACACCTGAGACAAAGACGAACATAGGAACTAGGACACCAAACTAGAAAAGACTTAATCACGGCTATGAAGAGGAATTTAGGACAAAAATGACAATTTATATCTTGTCTTTGGGTTTTTTAATTTCATAAAATGACGTAGTTTTGGCTTCACCTTTGGCGATAAATACAAACATTGTGGCAAAAATGTCAAACATTTGTGACAATTTTTAAAAATCATCCCTAAAAGAGGAGCACTCATATGACAATTTGAACATAGTGTCGCAAAAGACTACACCTTTGATAATGCTTCTCCAAATTCGTTAAGAACAGCTACCCTTTTGCAACACTTTTCCAGAAGCGTTGTCAATTGTTAACCTTTGGCGACGATTTCATAATTTGTCATCAAACCCTTTTTCTATATATGACACTCTATATATTATAGAAATTATATATAATATACAAATTCTATATAACAGTATAAAATTTATATATAGTAAATAGAGAATTATGATTAAATAAAATAATACGATAACTAAGATATGAGAAAATTTATCTATTATCTATACATTCATATATCATTATATTCTATACATTCATATATCATTATATTAAATACTATATATAATTATATTAACTAAAATATAATTAAAAAATAATTTCAATATAGTAAAAATGGAAATCAATATTAAATATTGATATCATATTCCTAAAAATCAAATTTAATATTATTGACAATGATTCTAAGTCTAAAAATAAATTTGGTTAACAACAATGTCATTTCAAAAATTTATAAAATTATAAACACAAATTTAATTAATATTATATAGATTCATATTTTTTATTTTTCTCTTTTAAAATATATGATTTGACAATTTTACATGGTATCACAAAATTCTATTTATTATATAAAAAATCTATACTATGTTATAGAATGTCTACATTATATAAAATTTGTCGCCGAAGTCTAAACATCATCAAATGGTTAGCCTATTGCAACGCTTTTGGGAAATTGTCACAAAAGGGTTAGCCATTTGTCACATCGTCGGAAAATGGTTAACCTTTTACGACATTTTTCTTAAATCATTAAGCAATAGGAAAACCATTAGCGACAAATTATGTAAGTGTTGCAAAATGTTGTTAAGCATTGTTAGCATTGGTCATCCAATTTGTGTTTCCTTAGAGTCGTTGCTAATGCTTGACCCATTGGTGATGTTTTCCTAAAATCGTCGCCAAATGTTCCTGTAGTTTTCCATAATTTAACGAAAATGACATCGTTTTCATCTTATCTAAAACCTAATGACGAATCTTCTTCCGCCTCCACCAAAATCTTCTTTTTCCTCTACCAATCGCATTCCGGAATGTAGCTTCACACATTGTCTATCTTTGTCCATCTTAGTCAGTTGTCTCTAGTTGTTCGTCCATCTAGGTAATTTTTCCTTCTCTCCTTTGCTTCTCTCTAAGCTAGTTTCTTTCTTTTTCACCAAACTCCAAAAGCTAAGGATAAGAATAAGAGTTTAAAAATAAGAACAAGGAATAATATTGTATATGTTCGAGTGCTTAATCATTTTAGCATGCATCCTTTTGGTATGTCACATAAACTATAAACCTAATCTAATGTTGATATATATAGATATCATAAGGCATTCGAAATCTAGTACCCATTAGAGCATCTACATAAACTTAGTATCTAAGCTAGCTAAATTGATTATGAATATGCATATTCAGAGAATTCTTCAGCAGGATGGTACATATTATCCTCCTTTTAGCAAGCAAGCAACCAAGTTTGAGAAAGCTTTAGTTTTTTTTGGCTACATTTTCATCTCAGAAATAATATAGTTGCATTATATCAAGGATAAAAAGATTGTTCAATTTAAGTGCAAATGGTTTAATCTTGGTGAAAAAGGGATGAACATAAAAGTGAATGGCGATATTATTAACATCAAATTTAGTAACTCATGGTATGATAATGACCCCTTTATTCTTGTAAGTCAAGTGAAGCAAGTATTCTAGCTCAACAACATTGTATTGGGCATCAATTAGAAAGTTGTTCAAAAGTTTCAACAACAAAATCTTTTTTATTTTTGTGAAAAGGAAGTATATCAAGAGATTGAATCAAACCTGAATAATAAAGCCCTTCAAATAGAAGATGTAGATAAATCATCATTCCATAGCAGAGATGTTGATCCCAATATACTGAAAGCAAATGAGGTACAAGCCAATCTTGTCGTACAAAGAGCTGAAGAATATACCGAGGATGAATTATATGACGATAATGATACTTTGGCCGATTATAATAGTTATAAAGAGTTGAATCATAATGCAATTAATGATGATGATTCTTAAGATCTTGATCATGATGATTGAAACTAATAAAAGTGTTCTTTATATTGTTTGAAATGTAATGTTGGTAACATTTATATTAATGCGTATTATTGATGGTTGAGTTATGTTAATGCGATATGTTGATGGTTGACTTATGTCAATACATATTGTTATTGGTTGGCTTATGTTAATGCGTATTTTTGATGATTGACTTATGCATATTGTTGATGATTAACTTATGTTAATGCTTTTTATTAATGGTTGACTTATGTAAATACATATTGTTGATGGTTGACTTATGTCAATGTGTATTGTTGATGATTGGAATACGTTAACGCGTATTATTAATGGTTGACTTACGTCAATATGTATTGTTAATGATTGGCATATGTTAATATGCATGGTTGATGATTGACTTATGTTAATGCGTATTGTTGATGATTGATTTTTTTAATGATTGAGTTATGTTAAAGTGTATTATTGATAGTTGACTTATGTCAATCCTCATTGTTGATGATTGGTTTATGTTAATGTGTATTATTAATGATTGACTTATGTTAATGTGTATTGTTGATGATTGAGTTATGTTAATGAGTATTGTTCATGATTGAGTTATGTTAATGAGTATTGTTGATGATTGACTTATGTTAATGCGATTATGTTTATGTTTGAACGAATGTTGATAATCATGATTGGACATATTGTATTGTTACTAAAATTTATGTTTATTTTTTATAGATATCTAATATAATGGAACTTAGTATAAACAAATGGAAGAAGGTGGAAAGTATGGAAATTGTAGAACAAAGGGATCTGCAACTTCAACTAGACCAATCAGTTGGTGACATCAATTCAATTCTTAGCCAACAACAATGTTTGACCTCAGCCACTAATAAAATTAGTCATACACAACCTCATTCTTCCTCAAACAATAATGAATTAACTAGTACAGATGGATATGCAGTTTTGTTAATCTTTAACACCTATAAATAAACTTATGCACAAATATATATTTACATGTTTAATGCATATTTTCTTATCATTATTGATTTTTTGTCAGGTTTTAATGTCAATATTAAAAAAAGATGCAGAGGTAAAACTAAAGGTTGTGAATTGCAATGAATGAATGTTGCAATAAATAGCAAGTTATCAATATATATTGATACTTCATAAGGTCGTTCTGTAGACAAAATCCAATCTACAAAATTGTCAAGTGAGTTAGGGAGCGAGAACATAATTACCTTGTTTGAAGCTTGTTAAGGACTTGAAGGAAGACAACTTGCTTGAAAATTCTTTAGATAAAGTTGTAATTTTTCAATTTATTTAACTATATGCAATATTTTCACTTATTTTAAAATTAATTACACTTTTACTTAATGTTCACAGTTGAAATTGAATATTATTGATATTACGAGCCCTGATGTTTCAAATTGCATGATTTCATTATTAAAACTAAGGACCAGGATCAACGTTATGGGTTGCATCAATTTTATAAATCTTTTCCTTCTGATGCGGAGACATGTTTCAGAACGAATATCTTAAGAAAATTGGAATAATTTGTGTAATTATTAGGTCTCTCCCAAAGTTCAAGTTTGTTTTTTTCCTTCACATTTGCTTCCATTAATCGGATTAGATGATTTATGAATACCTAATCTTTTTTTCTTTATTTAGGAAAATTGTGAGAAGACAAAGATTAAAAGAGGAAAAATGAAAACACCTCATAATTAATGATCCAAATCATTTGTATTCGTTCAAAATGAATATGTAAGATCTTTGTTTGCAAATTATAATTATATCAATAAACACTAAATTATTTATTATATCTTGTATTTTTCTTTCATAAAACAGAGTGAAAATGAGCTATGTAGACAAGAGTGTGATAGGATCGCACTATACAAAGTCACTCACTATAAGGAAGGTAAATGGTGGATGTTAGAAGAAGCGGAAAATAACTATGTAAGTATAACAATTAGTTTAATATTTAAGTTTATTTATTTATGTAGTAGTAACTAATAATATTTGCATTGAATATTAGTTTTGTTTTTTTAATTTTAGAATAAGATGCAAGAGTTGTTACAGGAGAATGAGGTCAATGTAGAAGACATTTGCAATACCGTGCTTGGTACACATTCTAGCTATATCAAAGGTCTTAATTTTGGCCCTAAGCCAAATGTTTCAACTTCATCAAGTAAAAGATTCATTCAACAACTTTAAGAGAAAAACAAGACGTTTAAGGCTAAATTACAACATATTCAAAAGCTAACTATAATAAGTACCTCAAAAAAATACTTGGCCTGGATTATAATAGCAGTGAAAATGATAGTGAATGATATTAATTATCTCTTATAATTTTTTCTTTTAATTCCTGTTTGTATTATAATTTAAATTTAATTATTTACATTTAAATTGAAGAAGACGCAATGTTTGAGTGATTATGTCATGAATGGTAAAGTTATGTGATTTTTTTTCAATTATGCAATATTGTTTCAATAATCACAATATTTAAACTATATTTAAACTAAGCTTTTTGGATATATTGCAATTTTTTTATAATTTCAGCATTTATAATTTGTGAACTAGTCTCTATATTTATTATTTTGTATATAAGAATTGTTGAAGTTGTAATTAAAATCTTGTATGCGAAGAAATTTAATAATATTTTATTTATATATATAATGTTTCAAATTATAAATTATTTTTGTACAATTTTTGTATAATAAATTAACAATAAAAATATATCGATATATTATATACAATAATATGGATTAACAATGTAACAAATAATTAATTCCAAAATGTTATAATATTTGGTTAAATATAGCTTAAAAATTTGGCTATATTTTACAAAATGTAGTTAAAAATATTTTTAAAACATTTGGATTTTAGCTACTTTTCTTTTGAATATGATCCTTGAAATGTAGTCAATAGTTTTTAGCTATGAAAAATAAGTGTAGCCAAACCTATTGGTGATGATTCCGCAAAACATCGTTGTGTAGCCAAAAACTATTAGCGACGATTTCTCAAAAACGTCGCTTATAACTTTTATCTACGAAAATTTTGCGATATTTTGTGTAATGAAACCAAATCATCGTCAATAACTGTTAGCAACGATTGTTGTACCTTTGGTTTGTATTGACAAATCCCAACACTGTTGTACTAATGCATATCAAGTATATCCCAGCATTAGTAATGCTAACGATACATACATATTACATCAAGTAGTACTCGTAAAATATACAAATCTAACTGATTTCGTTGGTTTAGCCGTAAAAACTTTAAATAGGTTGACTTTTCGATTTGATTTTTAATTTCTGGTTTAATTTATTTTAATAATTGTTATTGTTGTCGAACAGTTTATTAATTAATTGGTCAATTTTATAAATTAATCAATTTTTATAAATTAAAATAAATCAATTAATTTTCATTTAAAAGTCTCATTTTTAATTAAATTTTAAATTAATGACAATCTCCTTTAATCATAAAACTGTTATTTTTTAATCTTTAAATGATTTTATGACGTTCTAATATCGGTTGAATATTTTAAATTTTAAATCTCTTGTTTTACGGTTTAACTTCTTGTTCGGTTTTACAAATATTACCATATACATTTATGGTTAATTAAACAAAGGTTGAACCTTGGAAGCATCTTAAGAACAAGGCATTAAGGAGACAAGAAAAACTCGTGATTTAAAGTTCTATCAATCAGCTGGAGAGTAATTCACTGCTCCCAATTATATATTATATGCACTACTTTATGATTCCTATATATTCTTCATAAGTATCGTCATCAATTAAACTGCTCAGAGACAAGATGTCCATGCCGAGACAAGATTCTCTATCCAGTTTTATGGTGTCTTATTCTGTCCCATGAATCTCAACCATTCATTTATGCGGATCCTGTGTGGATCCTGCATAAATAAACACGGAACTTGTATAAATAAATGGCTGAGATTCATGGGACAGAACAAGAGACTATAAAACTGAACAGAGAATCTGGACTCGTCCATGCCATGTATTTATTTATCTGTTTAAGAAAATTAACAAGATTAAGTAACCTAACTTAACAACGCAATTAGTTTAGCCTGCATGGTCTATTTAATCACCGAACCAACCTGAAACCAATTAGCTACGCAGGCCATACTTAGTTTGCATTCATCTTTAAGGATTAGAAACTCTTATAAATGGAACAATTAAACAAGAGATCAAGCTAAGGCAAAAACACAGATAATTCCAACAAAGGAATCTTGGTTAGATTTCCAGTACTTTTTGATTTGTTCATATATATACAAAGAACAGATAAGTGAGAGTTTGAGGACTCTGCGAAATCTCCATGGATACCCTTCAACTAGAAACAGTAGTCTTTTTGTTAGATTTCTAAGTTTGGCAGCAGCGATTCAACCAAAGGAAAATCAGCTTCAGTGTTGTCAAGAAACGCCCTAGATATCCAGCTTAATTCTACATTTTCTTCTCACATCAATCCCGGATTTTGTACCATTAACACATATCATCATCAAGATAGCAAACTAGCAATCACCTTCAAAGTTCCTCGAAGCTCGACCTTTGTCTATGCATGTGTTCCCAAGTTCGACCACCTTCGACGGGACAACAATATCGAGCTAAACCATGCTAAAAGTTAAGTAGGACGAACAGGACGGCTCATCAGTCGTCACCTTTTTATGTTATTGCTTTGCATTTATGTATTTTATACGTATATTGAAAGCAATAAGAACTAAATCGGTCCACGTTGCACAAAAATATAAGATCTATATGTATAAGTTGTGTTGTATAGTCTTGGCAAGATAATATGTCTAAGATATAATATAACCCTTTTCATTAGAAGAATCCTTTAACGTTATATTTATATACGTCTTCCATTAACTTAAACATGGAGAGATTAAGACAAATATCTTTTGAAGGCAAGGCATAATCCATTTTCATACGCTTTAATCTTAGGTATAACTTATATGGTAGATAAAGTTCTTAATATGAATTATTATACAATAATTTACATTGGAATGATATGATTGATTCTGAAACTGTGAGCTCGAGAAACTTATAAATAATGAAGGCTATTCTTAAATTTGGAAGAATGTTAAAGAGCAACAGTTCCCACAAATACGACTGCACGACAAATTCTAATCGTAAGAAGAAACACCAACATTGACATAAGTTTTTCACCATATCCATGAGTCTAGCTCGCTCTCTCAAATGAATCACTAACTAAATAACTAGTGCAGTACTACTACTGCTGCTGCTGCTCCTCAGTTGTTCCTGTGATGCTCTAGTTCGATGGGCCATTGCTGCAGCAAAGACCTTTTTCGTAATCCATCCTCCAATGCAGAAATTAACAACACCTCCACTCTCAATCCCAGCCTCAAGTCGCCTCCGTTACAGGCTCCGCCATAGCAGTCCGTTGAGCCTAACATCACCATTTACGCATCTAGTCCCTTCCCGAGTCTGCTTCCCGCGGGAGTGCGATCGTCTCCCATGCCTGGGCCTGGGAGCGGGAAGTTCAAGTGGCCCTTACATCCACCATCGCCGGCCAAGCCCATCATGGCCATCATGAGGAGGACGAGGCTCAACAAGAAGAAGAAAGCCCAGCAGGGGACTACTCCGGAGGGAAAAGTGGCACAAGTGGAAGCAGGTGTTGCTATATAAGGTTTAACAACTTATGAAAAGATTAACGTTTCTGAATGTTTTCTGAACCATTGAGGAAAACTCTAACGAAAGAAGACGAGAGGATTTCTGGTGTCAGATGAATCATTGTTCTTATATTCCTATACATGTTTGAAATTGGTTTTCGGATATTACATTGAACTTCATGTGAAGTGCGTTATCAACATAAATGTTTTTGAATGGATTGAAATTCCAGAAACCATAATGAATGTTCAGTGTTGATATGTGAAGTGTATGGGTTAGAGTAAGAAACATATACATTGAAAGAACCGAATTTGTTGCGTTTTATTTGTGTTGATGCATGTTTTAAATTAGAATGATGCCATCGTCTCCTAATGATTATGGGTGTTGAACAAAAACCGAAAAGTTTGTTTCTTGAAACGGAAAAGGTTGGTTCTTGAAACTACAAACAAATTTTGGTTATTAATGTGATTTATCTTGAACCAATTTTGAAGACATGTTTCTATAGTATGGACAAAACCCTTGAAAGAACGACGATGAGATGGCTTGTGGTTTGAAATAAACCCATGAAAGTTATTAAAAAAACCAGAATCGCAGGAGGGAAGACGATGAACAGCACGCGCCAGACGCTGCTGGCTGGAGGAGTGCACGCGACAGACGCAACCCCTTGATGCCAACACGGACTTCCAGGCCCAGAAATGTGATTTTGGGCCTTTGGGCCATTAAGGGACAACATATTAAGTTAATAAATATTTATGGCCCAATTATATGTAATAGGCTCAGCTTGAATTTAATGCGAATGACGATCGCAGAAAATGTCAAGCCATCAATGCCTAAAACGGACAATGCAAAGGAGTT
>JAOQMR010000003.1:24234315-24251549 GCA_027563865.1 Erythroxylum pelleterianum | reverse complement strand
TTTTGCTCTTAGCCCCTGCGTGGAGGTCATACTGCCGGGCCGTAGAGAGGGTGGATCGGGCTTGGGCTTACTTTAGAGATGATCGACCGATCGGCCCACGGGTTATCTGGGCCATGCAGAGCCGACCCGACCAGTATTAGTCAATTATGCTTGGCTCACCCAAATTCCCAATTCACTTGCTCACTTTGGAGAGAACTTAATGTCTGATCACTCTTATATGCGATATAAAGGCTATTTGAAAGTAGAACCCGGCACACTCCTTTCAGATTCTTCATTGGCATTACTTAGCTAGAGGGTTTCTCAATATTCATATATAGATGTTGGAACTAGGAGGTGGAGGGTTTCAAATCTTATCAATATATGAAAAAGTTAAAAATGGTGAAAAGATCACTCAAAAACTTCCTAATTGAAAGAAAGCTGAATCTAAAATTAACAAGCCAGTTATAATTCTCCATACAATTCAGACCTTCGAGTATTAGAAATTAGGAAGCTGCAACAATTCCATAAAATGCTGGAACTGCAGAATTCAATACTCAAGCAAAAAGCTAGATAAAATGGATGAAAGATGGAGACTCTAACATAAAATTCTTCCACTCCACTTTGCTAGCTAGAAGAAATGTCAACAAAATTACATTTTTGTAAGATTAGAATGGTTTGTGAGAATTAACTAGGAATTACTTCCTAGATCTGATGGGAGTTGATAATGCTTTAACGCCAAACTATAACACCCTGCAACTCTTCGATTGCTTGATCAATGAATCAAGGAACACGTAGTGTCCTCGATTACTAAAGTGGATTTCAAGAGGATCCTCTTCAGTTTGCACCCTTCCAAATCACTTGGACTAGATGATTTTCCTACATTATTCTTTCAAAAGACTTGGGATATCACTAGAAAAATTGTTCACTGACGTAACGCTATATTTTTTTTCATCTTAAAAAATGCTTAAAAACTAAATTAAATCATACCTTCATTTTCTTAGTACCCAAAAAGCATACCCCTAATAAGACATAAGACGTCAAGCTAATATCCTACTATAACACCATTTATAAGGTGATTTCTAAGCTATTAGCTGAAAGATTGAAACTGGTGATCACAGGCATTATTAATATTGCATAGGGGACTTTCATACCTGATAGGAATATTGCTGATAATATTCTTCTACTTTAGGAGCTGGCAAAGGAATACAACTCAGGTAAATCCCTTAATAGCTGATAAATCAAGATTGAATTCTTAAAAGCATTTGATACAATTAGTTGGAAGTTTATTCATATATGTCTGGAAGCACTGCAACTACCTTATAAATTTGTAAATTAGATAATGATTTGCATTCAAAATCCTACATTAAATGTGTTAGCAAATGGTTTCCCTACTAAACCTTTTAAGAATGCAAGGGGCATCAGATAAGGAGATCCCATACCTCCTTATTTATTCACACTTATGATGGAAGGTTTATCTAGATTATTAAACAAGTTGTCATCCTACAATGGTAGCTTCCAATATCATTACAAATGTAGAGAAGTGAATATCACTCATCTTATGTATGCTGATGATCTAATACTCTTATGTGGAGCAAATACTCATTCCATTAACATTATGATGCAAATTTTACTTCTTTCTGAATGGTTGAGGTTAAAGGCCAATATTGAAAAGAGCTGCCTATATCTATCTGATGACGTTAGGAATATTATAGAAGTGAGAAGGATCACCGGTATGAATGTCCATTCCACTCTTTTTTTTGTTATCTTGGAATTCCAATCACTTCCTCAAAGCCAAAATTCCAAGATTGTCTTCCTCTCATTGAGAGGATAATAGCTAGAGTAAATGCTTGACATAACAAATTTCTTTCTTATGCAGCCAGAACCACTCTCAACATCTCAATTTTTAACTGCTTACATCTACACTGGATAACTCACATTGCTCTACCTAAGAAGGTTATAAAAGAGATTGACAGAATAATGAAGGAATTTCTTTGGACAGGCAAGGCAGATAAAGCCAAGAATAAAAATCAAATGGAGTAAGGTTATAATACCTAAGAAACATGGTGGCCTAGGTATTATTCTATCTTAACTATGCAAAAGGTCCTAATGTGCCAGAGGCTCTGGAAACTTTACACTGATCAGAAAGAACCTTGGATCAAATAGATCCATAAGTATCATATTCAAGTTTCTAATTTCTAGCAAGCCTCACTTATAAGGGAGGCCACTTGGATCCTTATCTAGATGATGAAATTGAGAAACACTATCTACCCATAGATCAAGCACAAGATAGGTAGTGAGGAAAAACATGGTTTTGGTTTGAAAATTGGTTAAACTCTGACCCTATTATTTGCAATCCTGACTTAATTCATTTGAGAAATATAATATCTCTGAACCTTAAAGTCTCATCTCTGATTTGCAATAGTGAATGGAATAGATATTTTTGAGGTTTTGATAATCTTATGCAACACCTCCCCCAATGATGTGATGATTGAATATTAAATCATTTGGACACTTATTCCAAATGGAAAATTTTCAAACAAGTCTTGTCATCAACTTTTTACTAACGGCCTCCCCTTTGTTCCTTGGTTTATCTTCTTTAGAGAAACACCTTGAATCCTAAGGGTTTTTTGGTTACTTGGTTGGTGATTAGAAACAAGCTCAGGACTAAAATTCAATGGCATGATAATGTTGATTCTACATGTGTTTTATGTAAGATGGAAATGGAAGATAGAGACCATCCCTTTTTTCTATATAGGTTCTCTAAAGCAGTATGGAGCAGGATTCTTCACCTAATCACAATGGGCAATTTCATGTATGAATAGTAGCAAACATTGAACTGGATCATTTGTCATTCAAAGTAAAATATGGCTAATGGAATAATTATCAAAGCTGCTTTTACTGCCACCATTTATACACTTTGGAAGGAGCAAAATGATAGAATTTTTACACATAAGGAAGAAGAGGAATACTAGATAGTAGACAACATTATTAATTGGATCAAAGGAGTTGTTGTTGCAAAGAATGGTTAGCATACTTTCACTAGAAAAGGAAAATAGATGACAGCTATAACTTGACGTCAATATTAGTCTGGTTCTTCTTTTTTTGTAAACTTTTAGGAACTATTTTGTAACTAATTGTAGGCTTACTTGCGTGGAACTCATTGTATACTGTATTAGTTTCACCTATAGTTAATGCAATTCATTCATTTTTTTTAAAAAAAAAGATTGGACTCAAATAGAGTAAATATTAATTATATTATTTATGTCTAATTAGAATATTTTATGATGAAATAATTGAATTATACGGAAAATTATATATGAAAAGGTTAGTAAAAGCTATTTTAACATTCTTAAATATATGAAAGGTTATAATACGTTGCTAGATATTAATATTGTTATATGAATATAAATTATCTAATTAGATAAGCAAATATGAATTAAAGAGTTTAGTTTATCTAGTCTTAAATACAATTTAGGATTATAATTTATATATATTACCGACATATCTAAGAACCTAATGGGTCACACTCAAATAATGAGTTAAAGAGAGAAAATGTGTTTTAATCAAGTTGGACTTCATTGTAAAGTTTAAAAAACTTTAAGATTAAATATAATATATTCAATAAATAAGAATCAATAGAAGATATTACATCTTGTTTGGATCTAGTTGATATTTAATTAGAATTAAAATTACGGGAGCTAACACTTCTTACTTAACTCTTTCTATATTAGTTGCAAAATTCTCTCTGGACGTTCTATAAATACGTTAAAGGCTGAACAGATATACAACTACTATAGCTAGAGAAAACTCTACATCTGGTGATATTTAACATCCACGTTATACTAATATTTAACTTAAAATTTTCAATTTTAATTAGAAATTGTACTCATAGCTATTAGAAATTTTAATAATACAAATTTTTAGTGATATATTATATCAAATCTGATGCACCTTAATAATAATTGATCCCAACCACTAGAATCACGCGTTGCACATATTATAATTATATAGTTGTTACATGAAATAGATTTGATGTCAGCTTTTATTGGCAGAAGAAGTTTGCTATTTCATATAAGCTGAAAAGTCAGTCCCCCTGTGACTTTTCTTTAGAAAAGGAAAGAAGGCAAGTTTTTTATATATGATTCATGATGTAGGCATACATGCTAGATCCGGCTTTTAAGAGGGGGCTAAGTTCTATGAGATTCCTAAACTAAAGTCAAAGTTTTAATTTGATTAGAGAGAGCGTCTTCGCTACTTCAGCTTAATCTTAAAAAATTGCAAACTTCAATTCTTGAGAAAATATTTCAAATCTATTACTCCCTCTTGTTTAAAGTAAGTGTCATTTTAGAGGGATTTTAATTATTTAAAATAAGTGTCGTTTGTGACTTTTTATGCATATTTATGATTTTACTCCCAAAATTACCCTTTAATTTCTCTCACATCTTAATTACACAGATCACACCGATTATATTTTCAAGGCACTTTAATATGTAATTAATAAAAGTGTATCAGACATTTCATTAACTTTCTTAATAAACATGCATTCCTCTAAAACGGTAGTTATTTTGAAGTTTTGAACAGAAGAAATATTTCTTTCATAACATTTATCACTAGGCTACTCAATTATTTACTCCGTATGCGTCAATTATTTACTACGTATGCGTGAATTTTAATGAAGTGACTAGAAGGTAGATGTAGAAGGGGGATGATAATCAACGAATCAAGTTGATGAGATGAGGTGTGATCAACTAGTGGCAAACGATGGTTTGAATTCCAGAGATTTACGTAAGCGGCCAAAGATTCGTTAGACGGAAAATTGCAAAGCTTTTAGATGGGACAGCAGCAATCATTGAAGAAACACCACTAATTCTTCAAAGACTTTATTGTTTGTTTCCTTTCCTTCTGCTACTTTTGTCCACTTACACATTCGTTTCTGTTTGGAGCTTCCGGATTATCTCACAATCTACCTCTCCTCCACAATCAACACTTGCGGCGGTATAACATTTTTCGAAGGCACTTTTTCTTTTTTGATTGACCATCTTGATTTATGTCCTTTTAGGCAATTAGAAAGGGCAGATTTCGGCGCCCACAATTGGGTACATCTTCGATGTCAAATGGGAGAAGACCAGAAGTTGATTCCTGACGAGGATTCATCAGTTCCATATTGAACAGTTTTTCTTTTTGAATGCTACACTTTGAGTTCAATTTTTACTTTTTCCAAAATAAAAATACTTTTTATGTCAGAAATAATATTGAAAAAAATACAAAATCGTTGAAAAGGACCCTAGTAAAAAATGGGGTAAGAAATTAAGAGAACCTTTGTGTAACAAGTGATACCTATCTTATAAAATGTTGAGAAAGTTCATTTCCTTAATTGAAGAAAGGAATTTGCTTAGTGGAGATAAACACAAACTCATACTTGCGCGCACGTGTATATATATATATATACATATGTATATATATAATGATGAGTTCAGAAATTTAAGATAAGAGGTTCCAAATATTTTATTTTTTAAATTTGAGGGGCCCAGTGATTTATCTCCGTCCCTATATACATACATATATATATATATATATATATATATATTTCAATTCCATTGTTTTCTATACTATGGAAATTATGATGTTACTTATCTTTTCTTGTTGTGACTTTATTATATTAAGGCAGGTAACGAAATTTAAAACAAATAAAATTTTTATATATACTATTGTAAGAGAGTGATAATGATGGTGTGAAATACTTTTGAGGTTGTATTTCATATAATTTATATAAGCACAACATCAATTACTTTGTTGAAAAAAATAAATGAATTTAACTAATTTTTTTGAAGTTAAAAAAATTGATTAATAGGCCCCAACAAGAAAAGACATATGGTTTGACAACAAGAACTAAATCTTAACATTTGAATAGGCTTAGCAATCAGGTCGGGGCTTAGCGCAATCTAACTTGATCTAGCCAAAAGTTAAGAGACCTAATTTTTTTCAAAAAATTGAGCCTCGGGCCGAGCTTGACAATTAAAAAAAAACGAAGGAAAACAACGTTATTTTGTAGAACATGACATTTTTATTCTTAATTAAAAAAATAAAAATCAGATAGGATCAAGCCTAGGCCAAGCAGAAGCTTTTGAGCAAGGCTTGAGCCTGGACAAGCGTAGCCCGACCTGGCCCATTGCCACCCTTACATTTGAGGTTGTTAACTTGTAAGCGAAATAAGATAAGTAAAGGAATTTATTTCTTATAGACTATGGGGTCTTCAATATCTGAATATTCTAAGTAAATTTCATTATACTTTTAATAACATCCCCTAAAATGTTTTAGTAATCCTTTTGAGATCCATAACCATGTTATAGTCTTTTCAATCCACCTTGACTTGTATTTTGCTTTGAATCCCACTACTCTTTTATGTCAGTGCCTAACTACATTAGATTCCAATGTTGTATTTATTATCCTATGATATTATAATGATCATACATTGCTTATATGTGGTTGCTGTCAGTATTTAGCCAATTGGTAGTCTATATCTGATAACTAGGTTTATGTTAGTGCTAAGGTTGATGCCATTAAATATAGAGAATTTCTTGATGAGGTTTAAGGTATTGTAAGTCTACATGTGGCAGTCTTGAGTCTGATTTTGAAAAGTTCTAGCATTCTTTCTCTCTATAAGGCATATATACAATATCATAGCGCTATTCTAAAAAGATTAAAATCATTTTTATTTGAGAACATTAACTTACTTAATCACTCTATAATTCTCAATCATTTTGTTTCTAGATAGTAGATGACGCATTATTGTGGTTGTTGTTGTTGTTTCAGATAATGCAGTATGCTAGGATTTCATACCAAATGATTGGGGAGAAGGAACATCTGAAAAATAAGTGATTGATAATTTTAGTGTCTTGATCACAAAGTTTACAATTGAGATTGTTTATTTAAGCATTGATTTTGTCCATTGTTCTTAACCTCTTTTTGATGGCTACAAGAAAAGAATAAATTATATTTTAGGAAAAATTGATTTAAATAAAACTAGTTTATGTAAGACCACTTAGAATACATATTGTTTAAACATCTACAGATATAATTTGTTAGTGAATTTCATAGAATTGTGCTTTAACCAAATGATGGTATCAATTTCCCTAGGTTGGGATTATAAGAGGAAGAGTAGCCAATAATAAAGGGAGTCCTCTAGTATGGTAATTCCATTGATCCCTTATTATGATCTCCTTCATTCTTGCTTAGTTAGGCATTACGTGCCTTAGTCTTCTTATATCTAGAACTAAGTGAAGGGGGTGCCTTAGTCTTCTTATATCTAGAACTAAGTGAAGGGGAACCAATGGGCTCTAATTTTCATACTAAAACTAAGTGTTAAGACCATTCCCAACAATACTCTTCATTTTCATACTGAGTTTTCCCTCATCCTTAGTGTTTAGTTTAAAGTGCTTGAATTAGATGTACTATGCTTGATTTTCTAAAAACTTAAACCTCTCAAGAAGTATGTGTACTTCTGTCATACCTAGAGAGCTTATTTGTCAATGAAAATTCTCCAAACCCTCTTTTACAAGAGCATATTGTTCAAAGCTTTGATAGGAGTGATTTCAAGCCCCCTTTCCCTTTTTAGTGTGCATATCTTAGTCTATTTGACTTTGGTATCATTTGCATTGGTTACTACTCCTTCACAGAGAAAGTTTTTGAAGGTCTTTTATCTACTTCTTTAACCAAGTTTTTGGGAGGAATTAGGTGTACAAACCAATATACATAGAGATAATTCAGAATGAATAACATGTAGGGTGAAGGATAATCACCTTATCTCTAACCTTTAGCTCCCTTAACGACTTATATAAGTTCACTATTAATTAAGATATTGAAGGATATGGTTTTTACATATTGATTTATCCAATTCTTAAATGTTGGAGGAAAAGTAAAAGCTTTAAAACTGTCAAAAGGGAAATTCTACCTCGTTAAGTTAAATGCCTTATTAAAGTTGTTTTCATTATTCAACTTTTTTTTAGAGGACTTCCTATTATAGTTTTTAAATAAATCTTATGCAATAAGGATATTATTTATCAGGCTTATATAAAAGCTCTTTATTTTAGGTTTATGATGGTTTTCAAAGCTAATTTTAACCTCAAGGTGAACAATTTCGAGATGATCTTGTATAATGTGTTCCAACAAGATATTAAACTAAGTTTTTAGAAAGAAGTGGGTTTTGGCACTTTAGGCATCAGACATATAGGACTTTTTAAAAATTTCCATTAGTATTTTTGCACTTTGAAAAACTCCAGAATTAGGGTTGTTCTTGATCACCTATTTAATGCCAAGTTTTTTAAAAGAAGAGCGTACCTACCTAATCTAGGAACTTTAAGAGGGTTGAGACTGAATAGAGTTCTTTCAACATATTCTTTATTGAAAGGATTGTGTGAGAAAATTGCATGTTCATTAGTGATTAAGTCTTGGATGAATTCCTTTATTCCTTGCATAAATGGGCAAACATTGTTAGCTATACCTAATGTGTTTTTGAAATTAGTTTATAGCCAACTTGTTTATTTTTTTTCATGATTCTAACTAGTGTTACCCTCTTATTGATCTATAAAGGAGATCTTATTATGATTTCTACTAGCTACGATTGCATTCCGAAAACAGGAGGTATTTTTATTGCCATATTTACACCATTAAACTTTTGCTTTTTACCTTATAAGAGGTTTGTGCACTCCTAAGGCATAAGTGTAATTTACTATGACTAACATCATTTTAGAGAGAATTTCTTTAAAATGCATGGTTAACAGTATATATAAAGGTGAAACAAATTATATTTGGGTTTGCAATTACATTAAATGAGAAATGGATAAGCTAATCATATGAGTTTGAATGGGTAATTCTCACCTTGTTAGTGTCAAAAGCTATAATAAGCTTACTATTAAAGTGATGCTGGTGTTTGGAAAGTAAATCCCTATTTTTTTAAAAAACACAACAATCTTTCCTTACAATAATTAACCTTTATTTTTATTTCTAAGAGATTTACTGGACAAGGTTTGTTTTTGGTAAGAAATCATGAACTACCTAGTGTTTCTTAGGGCTTACATTCCATATAATTACTAACAGTAAATTGGGTTGAGTAAGAATAAAAGCCTTTGATTTTGATTTCTTATTAACCCTCCTCTTTGTGCTTGATGCAACTCTTTTTTTATGGGTTTTTGACATCATAGATTTCAATTGTCATATGGTAAATAGTCTTCTTAATCTTCTTAGTGACTTGGTCTTTCTTCAATACGAGAATTGACTTCATTCCTCCTTTTTCTTCATTAGTTCTACTTTGTGATATAGAAACATTTGTACTTCATGTATTCAGAATATGAGGAATACTACTTATAGCATCTCTTACTAGGTTATTTTTTAAAGTCTAGTACTAAGGTCACGTTAGCAGTTTTTTTTTCCTAATGGTGGGGGATCAATATTTAGAGCTTTGTTATTTTGTTCTAGTGAAGTAATGATTTCTCTGTTAATATTGATTTTTATTGCTTAGGTACTCGTGGTATCACTAATGGTGCCTAATAAGTTTATCTCCATAGTTTCATAGTGTCATCTCAAAAATTTCCAACATATAGTTTTCCACACTTTATGTTATTGGCTGAGGGTTAATTTCTATTGATAGTTAATAAACACCCCAGCTTCTTCTAAGTTGTCCTCTTCATCTAGTTTTAGCAATGGAATAGAATCTGGTAGCTTGACTACAATACAAACTCTTATATACCCAATTCTTCTCATTTCTGTAGTGGCTTCATTTAGAGAAATTAGTTTACTAAGATAGTTAGCTAAGTGTCTCAAGCCTACAATGGACCAATATTTTCGTAACATATTATAAAAGTTGAATCAAATGGCTTGTGTCATCTTTAACTTCTCCAAGTTTACCTTATGTTTATATTTTTGTAAAAATAGTGGGTTTTTTTAATGTGTTAAGGACCTATTTCTATAATTTTGTTATATTATCTGCAAAGTTAGACATGAAGAACATGCCCTCTTCATTGTTTAGAACATGCTTGACTTTAAGTTCTTTCAATTGTTTTGTGTCCAATGATTTGTAATAGAGAATGCAAGTCTTTTATCTATGAAGAATTCAACAAAAGTTGTAGACCAATTGAAGGCGCCTACTTGAAGAATTCTACAGATGGAGAGACAATGGTGCTTCTATTTAAGGCAGGGGGAGGGAGATATCATAGACTCAGATATGGAATATGATCTTTGACCACTTAGTTTTAAGTTTTTAGATTTAAGGTGTAAGTTAAAGTGGGCATAAGGTACTGGTAGGAAAGATTAAGGAAGGAAGGAATATTATAACTATCTTTGAAGATATTGGTTGAGCAAAGGAATTAAGTGTATATGGGCAGAAGAAGGAGAGAGTATGTGGAAGAAAGGAAAAAGGGAGTGAGAAAGGGGAGTTTTTTGTATAGTTGTCACTATTTTTATACCAAGAATGGTAATAATGTTAGACATGATATAATCTATATACTTGTCTATTATAGAAAAATGAAAATGCGGAATGTTATTACATACCTCCTGCCATTGATGTTGAAAGATTTCGGACAGATATGATAGGGCTCTTCTAAGCTTTTAGCAAATGCAAGAGATGATGTATGTAAAATATTGCTAAGCCTAGGGACCCAATACCTTTGTACTGATGGTTATATGCCTTGTTGTCTTCCATTAAAACAACAAAAGGTAGTAGGGAACAAACGTGAGGTTTCAAAAGTAAAGCAACATACACGACCCATAGTAAATCGTGCAACTATTGGATCCAATGGATAACAATCTCCCACTTGGGTCGTAGATGTAAGTTACAAGTCATGAAACCTCTACACAATGAAAGAAATCAAATGCATGAATCATGGCGATAAGTCCTCTAAAGGTGAGTATTATCTTCCATGTATCACAATGTATCCTATTTCTTATTTCACTTTAACTGAATGAATAAACCTTAATGTTTATTCTAGGTCCATAATATATGTTATTCTTAAAATAAAAATGTATACACTAGAATGAGAAAAACAATAAATTAATAAGAGTTTCGTGAAAGTACATACAATAAATCACATAATGGAACCAAGTCCCATTCTAGCAATATGATCCTTAAAACTCTTTGGTGGCATGCCTTTTATTAAAGGATCGACAATCATTAATTCAGTGCTAATGTGTTGAATGATCACTTTGTTCTCTTTGACACGTTCCCTAATGGGCAAATACTTAATGTCGACGTGTTTACCTCAATTAGCACTTCTGTTGTTTTTGGCCAAGAAAACCATGGCTAAATTTTCACAGTACATTCTTAATGGCTTAGAAATGAAATCCACAATTCTAAGCCCAGATATGAAACTCTTCAACCATACACCATGTAATGTAACCTCAAAATAAGAACCGAACTCAGCCTCCATGGTAGAAGCAGCAGTCCAAGTCTTCTTTGAACTCCTCCAGGATACGACTCTACTGGCAAACATAAACACATATCCAGATGTTGACTTTTATGAATCAACACAACCAACAAAGACCATATAGATCTTAATGCCAATGACATAAGATGCCTCACCCATATCCTTCATATCAAAATTCTTAAAGAGAAACTATTTCACCTCATGTAGCAAACTTTTTTCATTTGTGGCAAGTAAAATATCATCCACATATAGAACAAGGAAACAAATTTTACTTTCACTAACTTTCAAATAAGTGTATTGATCTATAATATTCTCTAAAAAACAATATGAAGACATGATATCATGGAATTTCAAATACCATTGACGGGAGACTTGTTTTAATCCATATATGGATTTCTTAAGATTACACACCAAATGCTCATCATCACTAGAGGAGAATCCTTTCGGTTGTTTCATATAAACTTCTTCCTCTAGGTCTCCTTTTAGGAACGCTGTTTTCACATCCATTTGATGTAGTTCTAGATCAAAATGGGCAACTGATTCCATAATCACTTGTAAGGAATCATTTTTAGATATAGGAGAAAAGGTTTTTATATAATTGATTCCTTCTTGTTGAGTAAATCCTTTGGCAATAAGTCTAGCTTTATATATTTCAACATTGCCTAATGAGTCCTTTTTTGTCTTAAAGACCCATTTACATCTAATGTCCTTTGCACCATTAGGCAAATTGACAAGATCCTAGACTTTGTTAGATGCCATAGAATTCATCGCATTTACCATGGCATTATACCATAATTGAGATTCATTGCAACTCATGGCTTGCGAAAACGTTTCAAGGTCATTTTCGACTCCAATATTATAGTCAACATCTTGTAAATACACAGTGTAATCACTAGGTATTGTTGATTTCTTCTCTCTAGTTGATCTTCTTAATGTTGTGTTAGTGCCCTCCTGAGGAGTAACTTGTATAATTGGTTGCTCAACAACCTCTGGTAATTGCTGAACAATCGAATATACTAGATTGTCATCAGTAGCTTGTGGAACTTCAATGATTGGTTGTCAACCACCCATTTTACTTTAAAAGATGTTATGAATGACAATCAATCTATTACTTGAAGTAAGAGTTTGTATTTCACAATGATCCTTCTCATGAACTAAGTCCCGAGATTGATCACTTCCACTAATCACGTTATTCTTAAGAAACTTTGCATTTCTTGATTCTACAAACCTAATACTATGAGATGGACAATAAAATTTGTACCTTTTGGACCTTTCAGCATATATAATGAAATATCTACTTATAGTCCTCAGATCCAGTTTATTTTCTTGTGGATTATAAACTCTTAATTCAGACGGGCATCCCCAAATACTTATATATCGCAAACTTGATTTTCAACCTTTCCATAACTCAAATGGTGTTTTTGAAACGGTCTTGATTGGAACTCGCTTTAATATATACATTGTCGTTTTAAGAGCTTCAGTCCATAAGGATTTAGGAAGTTTAGAGTTGGTCAGCATACTCCACACCATGTCTAATAATATTCGGTTTCTTCTTTCTACCACACCATTTTAGTCCAAAGACCCAAGCATGGTGTATTGAGCTATTATCCTATGCTCTTGAAAAAACTTCGCAAATGGACCAGGTGCTTGTCCACCCTTAGTGTATTTACCATAAAATTCTACACCTCTATCTGATCTCACAATCTTTTTTTGCTTACCACATTGTTTCTCTACTTCTGTTTTAAATACCTTAAAGGCATTTAATGCTTCGTT
The DNA here is from genome assembly GCA_027563865.1 of Erythroxylum pelleterianum. Classification (NCBI taxonomy): domain Eukaryota; kingdom Viridiplantae; phylum Streptophyta; class Magnoliopsida; order Malpighiales; family Erythroxylaceae; genus Erythroxylum; species Erythroxylum pelleterianum. Next base: position 24,238,380 of record JAOQMR010000003.1, on the reverse strand, counting down.
CTTGTTATGAAGCAAATAGAGGTACATATATCGCGAGTAATAATCTATCAATGAAATAAAGTATTTCTGACCATACAAGTCCATTTTTGGACTACAAATGTCTATATGTATGATCTCCAATATGTCTGAACTCCTCTTAGCACCTTTTTTTTATATTGGTCTACTGTCCCTTTATGCAGTCCACACAAACATCAAAATCAGTAAAATATATAGTATTAAGTACTTCATCATTCACTAGTTTTTTAATTTTTTAAAGGGAAATATGTCATAATCTTAGGTGCCACAACATGGAGGATTGTTCATTCATAACATATCTTTTAATACCAACGTTACTATGGACATGCATTGTATTGTGAAAAACATTTGCTTGCAAGTTAATCCAGAAAATACCATCAAGCATTGTACCATTCCCAACAAGATTAAATCCATGACATAAACCAAATGATGTATTTGAAAAGTTAAAGGAATATCCCACAGGTATAAGTCTTGAAACCGAAATCAAATTTCTAGAAAAGCATGGAATACAAAATGTTCTTTCCAAATTCAAAACAAAACTAGAATTTAAAACTAATTTGCATGTCTCAATAGCTTCCACATGTGAACGCATCTTATTGCCTGAATCGATGCACTGCTCACTGCCCACTGGCTTCCTATGGTTTAGAAAACCCTGCAAGGTATTGGAAATATAGATTGTAAAACCAAAATCAATCCACCAAGTGTTATGACAAACATTTACCCTATTAGAATCATAAAAAACAAGTGAGATTGAAATACCTTTGTTTATGAGCCAAGCCTTAAATTTGGCACAATCCTTCTTTATGTGCCCTTTCTTTTTGCAGAAGCGACACTTGGGATTGAAATCTTTTTTGATCTTAGTACGGACATGTATTTTACCCTTTTCTTTTTGTTTAGCTTACCCTCTATTCCTTTCTTCTGTAGCCATATGTGCACTTTCACCCTATTCCATTACTAACCTCCCTTCCTCTTGAACACACATGGTCAGTAGTTCATTGATAGACCAATTATCCTTATGTGTGTTGTAAGAGATTTTAAAGGGTTTACATTGAGGTGGAAGGGAATTAATTATGTAATGCAAGGAAAGACTCGAACATCTCAACCTTAAGAGACCATAGTTGAGCCGCAATGTCCCTCATTCGCATGATATGCTCACGCACACCTCTAACACTTGTGAGCTTCATTAATGTTAACTTAGTAATTAAGGTGCTAGCTAGGGCCTTATCTGAAGACTCAATTCAGTAATAGCCTTCAATAGATCCCTAACATGATCACACTTTCCAAAGAACCAAGAATACTAGGATGAATTTTGGTCTTTATATACATCAACTAAGGAGATTAGATCGCTCCCAACATTCATAAAGAGCAATTTTAGCCTAAGTGCTAGTTTCAGTAGGTACATGTGGTTCATCTTTTCAGATAGCATAATCAATGTCCATACACCCTAATTGGAGGAGAATCCTCTCTTTCCATATTTTATAGTTATCAACATTTAATTCGGGAATATCACATTGAATATCAGAAAAATTCACAGGTTGAATAACTGCACTAAATTCAAATAAACATGCTTATGTCACTAAATTTGTTGAAGCAAAGAAACATGTATCATGTTTTACCAATGTTAAAACATGCAATCATATTTCATATGTAAATCATATAACAATTAAAATTGCCTGTGGGCTAAGCTTTAATTAAAAGATTTATACATAATCCTTATGATGAAACTATCAAATTATATTCTTTTTCTTAATGCCTGTGGGTAAATTAAGAAAAAGGCAAGTTGCTATTCCATCCTAATTAATCATGCAAATATAATAAATATTCTTGAGGGGTAAAATTTGTTATATTTAAATATAATTAATTACAATTTGTGCCATTTTACTAGATGTGATCCATAACACAAATATATAATTTTAATTAATCAAAGATGTTGAGGCTAATCTTCTACTAATTAAAATTATATTGATTACATAACACCTCATTTGATGCAGAATATGAATAATAAAGGTTCCACATAACCCTTTAAAATTTATTAATTATGCATCAATATTATATATTTGTATAAAATAAATATATACATGAATTTAAATCAAACAATGACGTAAATCATGTAATTTAATAAAATTGGACTAATCTGTCAAAGTTGAAACCAAAATATTAATATAATATAAAGATGTACCGCTTTCAATCTAAAATATATACCATTTATTCTTTCCCATACGTTACAAATGATTGGAGTGATTGTTCCATAAATGATACTTATGTTTTACATATAAAGCTTACATTAAAACAATTTCTGGAGTTTACAAATACTTTTCCTAAGATGGTCCCACGATGCTCAGTTTGTTATGTTTCCTCTCACATATATGAGGGAACAGTAAAAGCAAACACAAATTCAAAGCAATGTTTCTGCAAACCTTTATTCAAACTTTCCAAAAATTAGGCCCCACGTAGTAAAAGGTTTGAATTGTCAAAGTTCACATGGAAATGCATGAAACAATTGAAGCAAAAACAAGTTAAAGTTTGTAATCATAGGCCTTGTGAAAAGAGATATTTGTCCAGACTTCACGTTTCTTCTTTAAAACAAATGATGGTGGGCCATGAGAATTGATCTTTGAATTAATAGAAGCGAACAAAAAGGTTAAGAGTTACAGTAAACGAGCGTTCGGAACTGTTTATCGTCTTTAACCTTCAACCGGGTCAACAAGACCCAAATCCGACCCATGTTCTTAATCCTTCTATATCTTGATTTCTAAACTTCCAATTTTGATGATTCAAAACTATTTTAAACGAAATTTAATTTGCTTTATATATGCAAGAGCCATTTCACAATATATTGACTGTAACAATGTCAATATTTGCAATAGAAAATTCGTGTATCCATACATATCATCACAAAAATTAAACTACACCAAGACAGTGGTAAATTTTGCTCTGATACCAATTGTTAGACAAGATAATAATCTATATACATGTATATTATAGAAAAATGAAAATGCGGAATGTTATTACATATCTCTATGTTGAGAGATTTTGAACAGATACGAGAGGGCTCTTTTAAACTTTTAGCAAATGCAAGAGATGGTGTATGCAGAATATTGCTAAGCCTAGGGACCCAATACCTTTTGAGTTCCATCAAAATAATAGAAGGTAATAGGGAATAGACGTGAAGTTTCAAAAGTAAAGCAACATACACGACCTATAATAAATGGTGCAACTGTTGGTCTAACGAATAACAGTTCCAACAGACAACAAATAACCTAATAAAAAACTAAAGGATAAAAGGCCATCCAACCTAGTTATTAAAAAGGTAACTAAATTTGAAAGCCGGTGACAAACAAGAAAAATAACTGGGAGAAAGAATCAATGCAAAGAAACAAGAAGGGAGGCCACTTACGGAGCATAACAGAATCTGATAGGCTAAGGGGGTACAGGAGCTGGTGAGTAATAGATACAACTAAAGAAAGACAAAACACAAGAAATACGAGGTCGAGAAAAATAGATCAACTCAAAGAACAATGAGCAGCAAGAATTTCCAATCTCCACTTAAAATCCTAGAGAGAAGCAGGAGCACCATACTTAAATAAAAGCCAATTCTTAATAAACTCAGATAATTATAGCAACAGAAAATTGTTTGTGTACAACATATGTGCTAAATTCAATATATATATATATATATAATATCAAGAAGTTTATTTTGTGCAGAAATTACTTATTGGGGTAATTGATATCTCTTCCCATACATTTATTTATATTCAAATTCTGATAAATGAGACACGACTCCACCTTTTTACCAAATATTTTGGGGAATACCATACTTCCTACATTCTATCATATTTATTAGTTGGAGATATGATTTTGAGGAGAAAAGAAGTCCTCCTAGCGAGCCAAATTAATGGATTGAAATGACCAAATCGATGGAGGATTGGGTTAAATTAAATACGGACGGTGCGGTTAAACAAGGGTCTAACATTGCTACCACTGGGGGATTAATTAGGGATTGTCAAGGTCAGTAGTGTGGTGGATTTCAACAGAACATTGGAAAAGGCT